>VZTJ01002692.1:1734173-1772261 GCA_013397795.1 Orthonyx spaldingii | reverse complement strand
ATTATATATAAAATAATTTCAGTGTGAAGCTGTATAGAGACCCGTGAATCCAATTCCCTTTACCATTTGAAACATAACTATAGAGGGAAATATTTATTCACACTACATATATTTGATGAAAGTCTCTGCATTGCACCTGCATAGTTAGGTGAAATGTTACAAACAAATCAACTACAATCTTTTTCTCTCACATACTCTTATACATCCTATGAAATTTATGACTAAAATATCTGTACGTCATAAAAGTGGTTGTAACACAACAGAGGTTTAAAAACCTATGTACCTCAAGTAACATTTTCAGAAATATATAATAATCTTTCCCAAATTACCCTGGTCTCCATATTTCTCACACAGCCTTTACATTGCATCAATTCCCTTTTGGGAACACATATAGCAGCAAATATATCACTAGCACTTCAAGAATTACTGTGCTTTTAAGCCCCTCCAAGTTTTCATCTCTGTCTTCCCCAAAATAGCATGGCAGGCAGTAGAAGACAGGAAAAAAACCCCCCAAGGATATTGTTTTTCCTGGTACACAGTGAAAAGTAGACAATTTCAGAGTATATCTTCCAAAATGTACATGTGAATTTTAAACATGTCCAGCTCATGATTTTATTGCATGAAATCCTACTCCTGCAATCATAAAAATTCCCTTTGCTTTGAAATGCTGAAAAACTTCTTCCAACCTAAATAGCAATCATGAGGCATTTGAGCAGTTTTTGATACTGAACACGTTAAAAAATGGCATCCAGCTGTTGCAGGAAGAAACTCTCAATTACACAGCTGGTTGAAAATGCACTGTGTAGTAAAGAACTCTACTTGTGCAGCACTATTAGGAATCTGCAAACAGGGACACTGATAATCTAATCACAATTTTTCATAAAGGTTACAATTCTAGCAACACAAATCAATATGTGTAACAGACCATCTGTCAAAATATTTAAGATGACATTTATTTCTCTTTACTATTTCCTGGTGAAAGAATGTCTCTGTTTTCTTTCATGTGGTCCATGTCCTTCCACACTTGCTTTGCAGCCAAAGCTAAACATCACTGTGTATATATGACAGAGGGTTTCCCTGCAAATTTCCATGGTTAAAACACCTGGCTAGGTAATGGTTTTCACATATAGTGCACAATTTTTTAATGTTTAGTCATCATCCTTTTGCTGTGCTTAAAACTCAAACCTTCAAACCTCCTGAACAAGGCTCTGGATATTACACTTGATGTGGAAAAAAAGCTGTCAACAGAAAATTCATTATCTTTCCATCATGCTGTACTGAATGGTAAAATGAGGAAAGTTTACTCCTGCATGAATTTCCACCAATCTGAACTGTCTTTGTTAGTCAAGGCACAGTAGGGATTATGTTCTGCACAGATAAGCATTCCTTTTGTTGGTAGAGAAAATGACTCTTTTTTTTTTTTTTTTTTTTTTTTAATTCCTTAAAAACCTTTTTTTTTTAAATCACTGTAAACCATGTATTTTTCTGTCTTGTCAAGCAGAGAACAAAAGACCTAAACAAGTTCAAACTACCTTGTCAACAGACCTGATTCAGAAGTGTACAAAATAACCTTATATATTCCAGGCTTAAATTATGGCAAGTATAAGTTCCTGATGCACACTTAAGCACATGAAGAACTACATCGTACAAAGTTTACCTTTATTATCTATGACTTATTTATTCTTTTTCCTTAAAAAAAACCAAACAGACAATACTGTCAGGTTGACCCTGCAAATACTTTTCTCTTTATTCTGTGCTAACAAGCACGGCATATCAAGACAATTTTATGGAATCATTAATATGGTACGTTAGCCCCAGGCGTTTGCTGCCTATTACTCCTCTCACTGGCTGCCAATATTGCTGTTGATTTGAACAGGAACATAGGTTGAAGTAAAGAGCTTTTTAAAAAACCCACACAATGTAATCAGCTTTATTATATCTAACTACGCAAGCACTGGTTTTCAATGATATTTTACTGTGACAAAATTGAAAAAAACCCACCTAATCAGGAGAATTTTTATACATAGTTTTTTTTGATTACAGACTTCACAACACACCAGTATGCAAGAGAATGTCAAAGAGGGAACACAACTCCTGTAACTGTGTGCTATTTTTTGCTTAATTCATTTATTGACTGCTTGATTAGTTAGTTTGTGCAGTACTTAGGAAATGTAAAACAGTAATAAGTGTTAATTAATCATTTATATAACATTCAACTACAGCTGCAAATTGTACAATTATAACAAAAAATATGAACAGCATAATGGTGAAACCTACATTACTGGTGAACTTCCTTCATCAGGGAAAACAAAAAGGGAAAACAGTAATAGGCAGCAATCAGGGGGCTGTAGCTGCAGAAAGCCTGCTCCACAGTGAGCGACGGAAGCAAGAAATGAGGTGAATGAGTGATACTAAAAATGTTGCCCAACTGCTTGTATTAAGGAGAACATATGGCAAAAAGAGGCAGAACTGCAAGGAAAAAATGACAGTTTCATTGAATTGCAAATGAGAGGCAATAATTTCAATATCCACTGTGACAAAATACTTCTATGTGTTATTACAAGCTCTGGTGGATGCTGCCTCAGACCAGTTAATGAATGGAATCATTTGATGCAACAGCGTTTAGTGCAGTAAGGCTGGAAGTGAAAAGGTGCTCCTGATAATGCTTTCTGATGACCTAAGGAACCTGCTCTAACTGGAACAGCAGTTTTTGCTGTCAGAACAACTTAAGAGCTGAGTGATAAAGAGGAGACAGCATTTATCACTTCTTCCTAGTCCAAAATCATGCATAAATGGATGAAGCAAATGGAACAGAGTACCTGGTGATGGAAAAAGAGCAGGAGAAAGCATCTAGAGGTATGAAACATGCAGAAAGGACAGAGAGATTTGCTGCTCTAAGAACAAAACTGTTTTGAGTTCTATGAAAACACCCGCAACAGATGAGTAGAAAAAGAACCTGCACATTATTTATGCCAAAAGTTTAACACCGGATGGTTAACAAGAAAGAAAGAAAGAAAGGAAGTTAGAATATTCTTCAGGTGAAAAGGAAACCTTTCCAAAATACTTCTGCCTTGATTTTTAAAGTTATACAACAAGTAGCAATGATAGTATAAATGTACAACTAGATATTAAAAGGTAAAACTAGCTAATGGGACAAAAGATGAAAAATGAAGTTAACGTTTATAATGATAAGTAAGAATATTAACACTCCTAGATACTATTATTTCTATGATATCAGAAGTTATCCATAAGAGAAAAAAAGAAAGTTTTAACGCAACTTCATGAAGAGATGCATTTCCTGTTTCTTATTTTTTGATGAATTTATTTTCTTCAGCCTGAGAATATATGCAAAACAGTGTGCAGAGATGATTTAATAGCACAACATATAAGGGTTTTCTCATATTCTTTAATACAGGCAATGCTGAAAAATCTGATGGATGCATATACTAAGAGATAAAGAAGTCAAAACCATCTTGCAATACCATTGTTAAATTCATCTAATAATGCCCCAAAAGTCCATCAGAGTTCATCTGCAATTTTCAATTAATTTGCTCTGGCACACTATTAGCCCTTTTTATATTTCATTTTTCTGAGTCTTCCTTTTCTTAGTTTGGGGAATTACCATTGTTTTAATTGTTTATTATTTATGAAGTTCTCTTTAAGGTCTAGTTCTAAGGCAAGCAAGGCAAAACCTCTTTAGGCATTCTGTATTTTATATTGTTTACTGTAATTATGGCCAAGTATCCAGGAATCACAGATTTATGATTCTGGAAGGCATTAAGAGCAGTCTCTTTCCATGGAGAATCTTAAAACGAGATGTAAATCAGAGTTCTAGCTTAATGGTCATGGAATGTAGAAAAACTAGTTAATAAGTTTTCACAAGAACAGTTGTTTTTTATTGTCTCTGGGCTAGTCAATCTCACAGAAGTCCCACAGAATTCAGAAAATACCCCCAACAGCTGAATCTTCATGACATGCTACAAAAACTTTTATTGTTTAAGCTTACAATGATATTCTGGGTGCTACATGGTAGATGACTCACATTCTTAATGAAGACTTTGTAACAAAACTGGCAGTATCCTAAGTATATCCACAACATTTTTGTCAGATCACTTAGTAAATTTTGCATAACGGCAAATAACAACCTTAGGATGGAAAACTATCCTCAGAATATTATCAGGTTGTTTCTTCAGATAGCCCTTGCCTTTTTCCATTTTTTAGTTAACTAACTACTGTGACAGAGAAATCAATTCTTGATATGAAAAAGTTTCTTTCAACAAATTTTCTGAAAAAGTACAGAGTATTTTCTGACTTAATTTTCTCAGCCCATACAAATATATTGCCTAATCCTCTAGAAAAATTCTTCTATTTGAAACTTTGTTGCTATTGACTTTTCAAATTCTCTTTTTGTTAACTCTGTGTCTCTAAAGTCCTTCTATTTAAAATGCAGTAATATTTATAAAATAACATATTCAGTGATGGCTAATTCAGAGGGTTTTTTTTTAACATAAGCTCTTGAGGAAGTGATTAATAAATGCACTGGTAAAATAAGCAATTAATGTCTTTGGCAGTGTCTCTGTATGATGTTGGTTGAATATCTGAATGTGTTCACTTTGTTCCTTTGCGGTCTGAACTGTTGATTGGTAATATTGGCTTCTGCCTGCAGAAAGGCACAAGACATTGGTTCAGAGATATTTTTATTCTAGGTTACTAACTCAAATACCAGAACAATACAACATCTAAGTTCTCCAGCACTTGAATTACTCTCTGTTGTAGCAGCCACTTGTAATGCAAACATCAAATGTGTTGATTTGCATGCTTTTGGTAAATACATTTTGTGTTCTGGATGTTCCTGACAAACCATATCTGTCTAGGTGTTTAGCATCTGACTGCCATGCAGAATCCATCACTAAGTGGTAGCTTTCACATAAATATGCTGGCACTCAAAACTTCTCATTATGGTACATTATAGGCATGGTGAGAGTGGTCAGAGCGGTCAGAGTGTCCACCCATAAATCTCAACCTGTGATTAGCAAAGAAACCTTCACATGGCAGGAACCTTCATTTAAACTGACATAGACTTCTCCACTGATGTTCCTCTTACCAAAAAGTTAAAAACAAAGTGATGAGTCAAGTGTAAAGACTTGAAGAAACAAAAGTTTTTAATGAAAATTCAAATCACTACACTGAACGCTGGATTAATTTTATAAATCGTTTTTCAATTAGAGTTCTGGCCTCAAGCAATCAAACTACTTCAGTCGGTATTTAAAAATGTGTCAGTACTAAAAGTAGATATGTTTTCCTATGAAGTAGACAAATTAGGTGTTATTTTAAAATAATTTTCACCAGAAAATTATAAAAAACTTTACGAAAAAAAGCCTTTATTTGGCATGCAACTACAATGACTGCTGTCTTTCTGTCCAAGAAACTAGTATGACTTGATGGGTTTTTAAATAGCTTCCTAGCATTTTTTTTCTGAGTGGCCTGAAGAAATAAAATTGTGAGCCTGATTTTGCATTTGCAACCAGAATGAGTCACAGCTAAAGATTTTTAGTGCAGTCTTTGTACAAAACATCATGTCATGACATCACTGCATACAATTCATATTCATTGCAAAGTGCTTTTATGAAGAAATTGCTATTACAATTGCATACAACTTGGAAAAGAGAGTTTCACCAAAGACCTTCACCGTGATTTGCTTTCACCTGATCTTGTTTTCATTACTAGGCTGGTAAAAATTAACCCTGTTACTTGGCTGAACATTTTGTGGCTTTCTGTAAAAGCAGATTTTTTACTCATGCACCAGAGTACCAGAAGAACATTCCAGTTAAACCTCTAAACCAGGCTTGAATGTAACATGTATCTCCTGTTCTGCTGATTACAACTTCTGCCAAAACTTTCAAACTAACCACATCAGGACAAGAAACATAAATACCAATATCCTGCTTATTGAACTCATTTGAGTCTTCCTACATGTTGCTCAGCATTACTATTGTGCAGCACCTTTACCGAGTCTCAGTATCAGTAAGTATGGTGTGTTAGAGTTGGCCAAGTAAAAAAAAATGTATACAGTAACCTGTGTGATTTACCAGAGCTGATTGCAGCAATAACCAAAGTTTCCTTACATCCCCATTATCCTCAGCTGCACTCCAAAAACGCAATTTTTATGTGGGAAGATTTTTTTCCCTCAAGAATACTTATCAGAAAGAATGTTCTCTAGCGATTTTTAATGTATCCTAGTATTGCATTGCAACAGACATCAAAACCAGGAATGTCAAAGAAGATCCAAGTCATAGAATTGCTGCCATGGTAGGAGGGCTGATCTTCTACTTCAGTTCCCAAAGGTCTAGCTAAGGTAATGCATGAGTTTGAATTACTGACCTACAGCCAATCTATCTCATCCATGCAAGTAGTTATCTTTCCTACCTCTTATTTACTCACTATCAAAATTAAAATCTCTTTTTCTATCGTTACATTCCTCCCCCAATACTTTCTTCCATTTTGAAGTCAAAAAGATACAGTTGACAAGTTTCAGCTTGTGATGGGCAAAAAACTATTGAAAACCACACCGTATCTTGAGCTCCTAAACGTTAGGATACAGATATCCTGGTGAATAAAGGATTTTGTATGTAAAATATTGAACTGGTATTGTGTCTGTTTTGAAACCAATTCACTGATGTGTCCTTCCATACAGGGAGATGAACTGAACTGTCATAATTGATGACTTCATTGGCAATACTGAGGTGGAAGCTATTAGGACTGTAATCAAAACCTGAGGGATTGATATACAATACCAAGGAGGATGGTGTTTGTAGAGCTGTTCCTAACTCCATAAGTGGCTCAGCAGCACAACAAGCAAGTGTAGCCTCTTTGCACCAATCTAAACAGAGGTGTCCTATGCATTTCTGGGTTGAGTTTCTCTCTGATGTAAAAAAAAAAGTATCAGAAGGATTTGTGTTGTGCATGTCTTGGAACTCTGCTACGTTTAATTATTGCATGCAAGCATATTGAGAAAGTTTAAACACTTTTCAAAGTAATCATAAAATATGAAAGAAATTATAGATACCCCAACTTGAATATCATACACTTTTAAAAACAAAATTCTTGAAAAACAAAAAAAAATGAGTAGTTTGTCTTTTTTCAACCACCCAGTTTAAAACTGTTTCTCTGAAATCTAATTTCATATGCAGAGCCCTCTTGGCCTTTGTATTCTACACAGCATCTGTACACAACCTGTACTTCTCCAAATCCCAGCTATTTTAATCCAGTTGAGGAGTCCTTTTCACTCCATTTTAATTGTCCGTTTAGTATTTTAAGTTATCTGCATGCATATACATAAATTCATAATGCCTCTAAACATAAAGTCCGGGTATAACTACACTGCAATTTTGCCTGTGCAAGGCTGCATAAATGGGGTAGTGATGTGACAGTCCACTGCAACAGGACAGTCCTGGTTTTCTCAGTGTCTTTAATCTCAGGCTAGCAAGCTCTTCAGATGCAAGTGAAGTTTGCATTCCATCACCAGCAGAGGGTTCTGCAGTGAAGGATGATTAATAATTTTCCTTCTTTTTTCCTTTCCCAAATTGTTTGCGTTTTCACAATCTGCACTGTTTAGTTTGCCAATGACTCACTTTCTATGAGTACCAGACACGCAAAAGGAGGTCAGAAATCCTAATTGTGCTGATTACAACACATTCATTTCACCTTCCTTTAAGTATCTAGAGGGCTGTACAGAACCAGTTGGTGTGTCTATGTGTTCATAAGACACACATTTATTTTTGTTATGTGAGGGAGATACGTGCTGGGTTTGGTGGTGGGGGACTGGATCACAGTTTTTTAAGGATGAGTTTAATGACTGCATTTCTTTTAACAATTCTCCATGGTGGGAATGGTTTGTTGTCTGGGGTTTTTCTAAATATATATATGTGTGTGTGTGTGTGTGTGTGTGTGTGTGTGTGTGTGTGTGTGTGTGTGTGTACAATCTCTAGAACAGTAAGTCTTAGATTATTGGTTGAACTTCCCACATACTGCAGTGACTTCTGCATTAAACAGCAGCACCATAATAGTATTAGGAGTCCTTTTTGATGGCAATGCATTAATGGAACAAAGCCCTGATTCACAGCATAAGTGCATGAGGAAAAAAAAGCTAAAGCAGGGAGAATGCTACTGAAGCAGGAAATGTTTTAATACCAGATGCAGCTGAGTTCCCTCAACAGAGTTCACTTTGACTGCAAGATGAAGGGATGGATAAGAAATTGAATTCAGTCGTGACTGAATTAGATTGGTAGGAATATTTGTCAGATATTTTGATTTAATTTTGTTTTGCACAACCAAGGGATTGTCCTTGGAGAGTTAAATAGGTTTTCATATAGATAATGGTATAATGGTGCATTTCTGATTAAAATAAATTTCATGCAAAAAGATCAAGAAAAATTGTATCATTACAACAAATTAATACTTCAGAGCCTATTTTGCAGGATATTTTTTCAGTATACACAAAGCAGTACTTAGGCAGTTTTCAGAAAGAGTGTCCCCCTTTGATTTTTAAAGGTCCATGTTGTGTAATAAATGGCCAACCTGAACAAACAAGATGGTATGGAACTTCATAATGTTAACTTTACTTGCAGAACAGATCATAGTTTTCAGGATAGAGGTAAAAACAATTTACCAAATCTTAGTCATCTGGGCACAAAGCCTAGATGTCAAACTTTCAAAAATCTGGAAAGGCACATGCAAGAATAGAAGTATAAGAGGTTCAGAAGTACCACAATGTGATTAAATGTTTATGTTCCACTGGATTTCAACTCAGATGATTGTTCAAATGATGCTTTATTTGAATGTCTGAAAAAGACAGTATTTTACAACCCCTCCTCCCCAGCTTCTTGGTAGCTTAAAAAAATTTAACCAGATGATATATTTCATTATAGATTTCCTCTCTGGGAACACATGCAAATTCTTATTCTTTCACTAGGAAAAGAGATGGAATCTTTCTTAACCTTCTTACTATTGTTACAGTACCCTGACGGTCTGCATAGATTTACAAAAACATCATTCGGGTGACCTAAACTGAACCAGTATCAATACCTACCTACCAGCTCATTCCTTGCCGTACTTATTCTGTGAGAAATGGGAAACATTGCCAGGGAAAAAGCAGGAAAGCCATTTTACTCTGTCCTAGTCTACAGTGTAATATCAGATATTTTAAGTGCTTCATGCTGACGGCCTCTCACATTGAGGAATAGTACAATCAATAGTTCAAATGCCAGATTCCCAAGTTCCATTTCACTTCATCTTTTCAATTGAAAAGTAACTCTATTTTGCCTTTTAAAAACACTTACTTATTGACAGAGCAACTCTCTCAAATTGTTATCCAACAGAGGCTGGATGAAAAGGTTTTACAATTTCTAGAAGCATAGTTAGCCAGAAAGAGTCAAAGTGCATACATATGTGGAACAGTATTGCCCAAAGCAAGGTTGTTTTGAGTTCTGCAACTGCCCATGCATGACATTTGCTCTCATTATAAGAATATTTCCTTGTCAAACACACATAACCACCCCGATCTGAATCCATTTCATAGACTGTTCTCCCCCATTGTTTATTTTCCCAGTTTATACACAGTCTAATATGTCCATATAGGTGCAGAGAATGGTGGATAATATCCCTGAGACAGAAAGTTTTGTGCTGTTACTGCCTCTTTTTAGAGACTACAAGAGTAGCAATAACGGGGGCTGAACTGGCCATAGGATGATAACTGTCTTAAAAATAGTGCCTGAAAGAAGGGTTTTGGGAGAGAGGGTGAAAGAAAAAGAAGTATGGAACATTATAGAGGAATTCAATCAAGGAATCAAAGAAAATACAGTTAAGCCCAGGAATTAAGGGCCTTCCTTACACTATAATTTATCAATGGAAAATAACCTCAGTTTACGTAGTTAATATAATAACTTAATGTTTTCAGAACTGGTTAAGTGCAAAACTTCTAAAACTTGCGAGAAACTTGCTACTGGTTTTGTCCAGATTGCTCCAGACTGCAGCACTACACAGGTAGCCTTGAACTAGTTTGAAATAGTTTGTCACAGTATCACAAGGTGCATCAAGAGGATCTAAGCTCTGAGGTCCATGTTGATAAAATTTATTTATGTTAGTACTTGAGCAGGTGACCATGAGTTTGCAGTTGGTGAAATGATTATATTGACGTTGGACAGGTTGGATCAGTTGTAGTGGCAAATGCTAAGCCCTTAAAAATTCCCGTTCATATGTGGTGATACCCGGCTTAGAAAAATCCAGTAGGATAATAGCAAATGTTTTGTTTCAGTTCATGGACAAAAGCATGATTTTAAGAGACTCATATAGGAGCAGCAGCAGAGGGAATGAGAGAATTTTTTCCCAAGTTGTGCATTTTTTGGGCAGTACTACATATCCTTCCCTGTACATCCATGCACTCTAGTCATCAACAACATAAGGAGATGACCAAATCTTAATTTCCTCAGAAACCAAACCACTGACCCATATGCTCTCGGGAAGGAAGAAAATTTCCTAAACATTGTTCACGTGCCAAAACCTATATCTCCAAGAAGGCCTTGCAGAGTAGGGAGCTGCCTGGGGCAAGAACTGCACACAGGGTTGTACGCATCCCTAGTCCTAACTTACAAGCTCAGACCAATGACAAGCAGACCTTTCTCCATCTTCCCCTCTTTCCCCAGCAAAGAAATGCACTATAGGAATGTTACAATAAAGTTAAAAGTCTTTCTATCCTTGTCATTTTTAACAGATGACTCAAACCTATTGTTACAGCAGTAGCAATGTGGTAATGACCTTTTCCACCTGCAGCTTCCCCTCAGACCCTTCCTGTTAGACTTGACAACTCAACTGCACCTGTAGCCACTCCCTAATTCTACCCCACCAAATGCAGTTTAGCTTGAACTCTTTTATTATTTCTTTGTTGTTGACTTTATTCTTGTTCATTTACTTTTAAAGATGCCCTCTTTTGAGAGAACAAGACTGGGTAGCAGCCAAGTTTCAGAACTGTTATTTGACTTGATTTTACCAAGCATCATCCGAACTATGCACTCTGAATGACAAAGAAAAGCTGTTATATCAGAAAAAGGATTAGCTACTTGCAAAATAAAACAAGAAGCAATTACAGATAACATGATCTCTCATCTGAGGTCTTCTTTTAGACACAGAATCTCTGAAATAAAAATAGCTGAATTTGTTGTCCCTTACAGTCATTTTAAAACCTCTTTTGAAATACTGCACTGTTTTCTTTATTGTATTGCACAGATGTAACATTCTACAAAGGCTGAACGAACTTACAGTCTACCAAAATAAAAACGAGCCGTTTATCACTTATGAAGGGGATAATTCACAGTCTCTTAATAATTTTTTAATAGTTTTATTCTCTTGCACTTTGGATTGACACCTATGTGCTTAATTCAATTCCAGTCATCTTTCCATGAAAAAGTAAATAAAAGCTCTTTCATGCAATCAAGCTGTTAAAGAAAATTACATATGTATTAGTGTTTCAAAAGTGATTTTAATATAATTATATTAAAGATGTAATTATGAATCTTAACATTTCAAATTCATATTTGGATGTAGTGCTCATGTTGAAATAATATATCTGAAAAAAGTAATGAAAGGGTAAAGATATAAATATATCATGATTTCATAAATAGAGCTACTGGAGATATTTCATGATAATCATATTCCCTGCACATTATACAATCAGTATAGTTGGTTTTTTCTGACTATATTGGGATGTTTATTTCCTCCTGAATTATATCTTCAGCCAGGAGATGGATGCTAATTTCTAGCAAATTGTCCTCTAGATAAACACAGTTGGTTTAACAACTTATAAAAACTACTGTTGTTTTTGCAGCTTGTGGTCAACATCTGAAGGAGTACGAAAAGCAGAGGAATTTCATAAGAATCTCCCCAAAAGCTGTCAGAAATGCAGTTTTTCCTGTATAATAGCTGAATAAAATAAAAAGCAACCACACAACCACCAGTGAAAATGCAGCTGTTCTTTAACTCCTTTTCAAATGAAACAATGAAACTGAATGCTTATTCACACTCAGCAACTTCAACATTTCAGGGAAATATCAATAATTTTCTAAAATGTAAATGGAAGGAGGTCTTACCTTGATACCATCTGAGTTTGAAGTTACAAGTATTCTGACAAGACTGCAACTTGCTTAGCCTGAGAAAGAAAGCCAAGTTTCCCACATTTCAACATGAATGCTGAGAATACAAGGCTAAAGACCTCTGCAATAGACTACCACATCTGCTGCATTTAATCAGTTTCAACACACGGCCTCCTCCCTTTTACAGTTTTAAAAAGATTGTCCTTGAAGAGACAAACAAACTTGGTGCTTCTGAAGGAACAAAGATTACTGTAAACCAAGGTGAGGGAGCATATCTTCCCATAGGCCATCTCTTGTTTTTTTTTTAGAGCAAACAGAGAAAAATTGCCTGTCACAAAGATTGTGTGCTCTGATCTGTCCTATTTTAAAGCTTTATAAATACAGCAATTCAAAGGACTGTTGCTTATAGCAACAAATATAAGATAATACAGATGGAGAGGGGAAAAAACATTACTGCAAACTGATCATTGTGCTCAGCAAATTTACACCTCTGAGAGTATGTTGGGATTTGATAAAGGAAGAAAATGGCAAACATTAATGCTTCTAGTAATGAGGGGCATGCTTGTCAGTGTTCACATAGCCTAAGTCACCCTTAGGAGGTCTCCTATAATTTAAACACAGGCACTTATCTCTCAAAAGTGTGTCTCAAGCCTATTGACTGATAAGGCATAATTTTTTAAATGGACAGCAAATAAATTTACTGTCAGCTAATTACTTCACTATATTTCCTTTTCACTAGAGATAAATATTTCCAAGGATTAGGTAGTAAATATTTCCCAGAAAAACTAAAGAAGTTCTGACCAAAATCAGCACTTTAGTAAAACCACAGCAAGTTGAACAGCTATGAATGTGCCAGCATGTGTTTGGCTGGCAGAAAATAATACAATATATAGTAATGTCTAATCATTAGCTGAGGAAACATAAATTTTCGGTAATGGTGCAAACATGTTTCCCTTTGATCTACTGTAGTAGATAAGATTTTACTAACTACAAAAATGACCTGACCAAAGTGTACTCATAATTTGTTTGACATCAACAGCAACATCAAAGGATCATGATGCTCCAATTCTTCACCTAATTGGCACCTTAAAAATGTTACCGGTGATCTGTTGGTACATCTTCTCTCTGTGCAGTAATACAGGCGCAGTAGTCCTCAATGTTTATTCTTCTGCAGCAAAGTCCAATACAGATAGTTGCTATTGATTCCCTCTCCCATCAAAACCATTGGTTATGCAAACTGGGAGCCCACTTTAACGAGCTGTTGGGTTGCTTCTGTATTGCCTGTCTCCATCAGCCTTGTATGTGCAAACAACAACATGACAACTGAGTTTGCTTAAACATGATCCCTAAGCACTCAGCCAACACAGGAGATGGAGCACACAAAGGAATATAACATAGTCCCCTCTCTCCTAGCAGCAGCCTATTTTGTGGATTGCTTCATTTTTTTACATAATTACAGAGTAGAAGCCATTGTTGACAAGTTTTAACAGTGAAATAGGTGTGACATGTCATACTGGAATTCTGGTGACAACACATAGCTTGTGAAGGGTCATTGACTATTATATTGAAGTTTGTGAAATGAAAATTTGTGCATGTTTTCAGGAAGGCAGATGACTCCTCTGAAAGCAACACAAACATGAAAAAGTCTGCTTTCACTTTGAAATACTCTGAGAGATGTAGGAACAAGGAAGTACAAGGGGTATGGCCTTGGTACCATGCCTGGTATTTCATGCATGTGACATCAACATGTAGAGGTTCCATAAGAGTATTACAGACCTGTAAGAACAGAAGCGTTGGATGTCAAGATAAAATACAAAGCACTGGGAAACAGCCAAGACAGAATTTGCAAGTAGTCATACTTCATTATACAGGATGTGTTCTTTGAAGGGGTTTATGACCATATGGATAAAAATGATCCATTCGTCTACTCTGATGAATTTCTACTTCAGTTTCTAAAATTACTATGAAAACATTCCTCACAAAAGAAAAAATAGGTCTACTGAGTTTTGGTGTATAAATTAAGAAGTTAGTCTTCACAAGCTCTTTTTGAGTCAGTACACAGAGAAAGGCAGGCTCAGGTCAAGAGCATAGCCTCAGTATCTGTCAAGCCCTCCAGTATCCAGGTCCTCAAATGCAGGATGGTTTGAAGGAGTTCTTTCCAATTTAGAGCATCACCCTCACCTCACAGTGTTACTGTTCTGAATGACTGATAGGAATGCTGTTCAGTAACACCTTCACAGCACCCGGACATGTCACTGCAGCAATCAGATTTGTAAGGAACTAGCCATGATGCTGTAGCTGAGTCCTGCTGTCCAAGCTGGACTGGAAAAACCTACTAGACACTCGTGCATGTCTGTCTTTTCCTCATAGTATTTACTTGGCATAGATCCCTCAATGAAGAAATGAAATGAAAAAAAAAAAAAAAGGCTTTCATTTGGAATGGTGACATGCTTTCTGAAGGAATAAGAGACATAGGTTCAATCTGCTTATTCTAAGTCCTTTTCACAGCATTTTGTTGGCTGTTTGAACTTGTGGTTGGAAAAGAGATTTCCATGTGAATTTTCTGTAGAGAATCTTCACCATTTGTTTGTCTCAGCAGGATTCTATCTTATTGTGTAGATCAGCAACTTCAAAATAATTGTTTTCTATCCATTCATTTGAAATTTTGGATGGCAGTCTTATTATCCAAATCATTACTATGACAGGATGTGGATTTTTCAGTATGAATAGAGTATTTTGTTAATGTTTATATCCAATAATTCAGGAGCCAGCTGCTCCATAAATAATATGATATTGTCTTCACCATTTGAAAGACCAAGTAATCCAATACTAATCTTGTGGCTTCATCTCAGAGAATTTTATTCACCTATGAATGGTTACTAGCAGTTTGAGATAAAAAGTGTATTTTCTAATCATTCTCTTCTTACAGTGTTTCCAGCTTTAAAGGTTTTGGCGTACACCACATCTGTCCATGTCTCTACATTTGATAAATGTAGTCTTGAAAAATCCATTTACCATCTAAAGCTGTTACAGTCCCCGTACATTAAAATGTTCTGTTAAACTATTTCATCAATAAATTACTGAAACTGCTCTTTTAAAGCCTGAATCACAGATGAAATGGCTAAATGACCACAGAAAATACATTGGTTTTTATTTATTTCCCCCTCTCTATACAAGATGATGTCATTCAGCATGCTCAGGACAGAGTTTGTTTCTCTCATTACCCTTCAGTCTATTACAGGCTAGAGCCTAGGTAAAACATCTGAACAAATGGCCAAAATTCCCATAATTCTCAAAAGTAACAAATATTACAGTGAAGCCACATCACAAAAGAGGCTCAAGAAGAGCACTGCACTTGCTGTGAGATAAAATTTGCCTGTCAAGGAAGACAAAAGAATAGCTTTTTGGTCTGTGCTTAATGAAATACTTCCCAGACTACCTGCAAACTCCTTTAATAGGAACAATAACCTTTTTTCCTGAGATCAATGATACAGTGTTAATACAGAACATCTTATCAAGTGAAGTTTGTTCTATTTTTGCTGCTCTAGACAATAAAACCTTTAACAATAGTGATTCAAATATAAGCAATTTCCAGACATACAATATGACTGCAACTATCATTCAAACAAATTACCTTCAAATGTGCCAAGAATCATAAGGATAGTTCTTAGTTTGAAGAACATACCACTATACATTTATGGTGATACAGTTAGATTTTAAACATAAAATACTTATGAATTGAGGCAAAAGCCAACAACCACAATCAGGTCACAAAGGTTCCTCAGAGAGCCATAGGTCAGTATTGATGTTATTTTGCTTACCTAGCTCTTCTTTATTTCTTGCAGTCAGTTAAGAGAAAATGAGGGACATCTCATTATATTTGTTTTATAAAATATTTGGCAGTGATCATAGGGAAGAGTCTACATACTATGTGACTAAATTTCAGCTATAAGCATAGGAAAAAAATGTGTCAAGGACAAAAAATCCCCTCATTAAACATGAGACTGAAAAAGAAGAAAAGAAGAAAAGGCAAAATGATGTTAAGGACAAAAAGCACCAAACACAGCATTGAGTCTGGAAATAAGAGTGCAAAAGAGGGAAGATGCAAAAACTTGGTAAAGATGTATAAAAGGCTTACATCAACATTCTTACTTTTAGAATAGCTCTGTTTTCTGCTAGGCTTTTTAGTGGGTCTTGAAATATTTATGATCACATTTGCACAGAGTGCCACTCCATCCTCAGTTAATGAGCACTGAGTATCACAGTAGCGACACTAGTGCATGGCAAAGGAGTTCACCTGACCTGTCACCACAAAAACTGCCCTACAACTCTCTGTAAGATTGCTGCCTACAATATATCAGTTGCACAACAGACTTTTCCAACAGCTCTAGAGAATTTACAGAAGTGTGGGAAAGCAATACAAGGGTATTTTCCCTCCTGTACCATTAATACAAGTAACATGAGACTGTTTAGTGAAGCCATTTGGCAGCTGTGCTACCATACTGAAACCTGTAATATTAGGTACTTTATATTTAATTGCTTGCTTTTACCTAGCTTCCTTCTTAATTTCTTTTTTCTCCTAACCAAATTAATCTTTAAAACTGAGTGACTCAGCTGCTTCACTGAAAAGAATTGTGTTCCTGCCATACATCTTGTCCTGTAAAAATAAACTCTGATGATAAGTGTTTCTATTTAATACAAAGCTTCTTGAAACAGGAGGTTTTTATTGGACTATCTTCCTCTCGTTTAACAAGAAGCAATGTGTCTTATGATCTCCCCGCTTTCCATCCCCAAAATTCCTGACTTTCATGTTACATTGAGAATTTTCCTGTGGTTTCTAACAAGGTTGATCACACGCCAGAACCTCATTCTCTGCATGCAGGAATACAGATTAGTTCAGTCTGTCTATGCAGGCAAGCACTGGTCAAGATTTTCACTTAATCTCCTGTGACATGAATAAAGAAACACACTAAATTAGCTGGGTGGAATGATTGAATCACTACAGTCCAATGATCAAATGCCAGCACAGAGCTGCCATAGCAGCTCAGACCAGTAATGAAACTTTTCTGCTTTACTGAATCAGTTCGTTTGGGCTTCAGGTCATTCTTTTTAGCACTGTTCAGAAGCAGGAATTGAGCCCACCTGGAGAAAGAAGTAAAGGCAGTACTTCTATTTGCTGCCTTTTAAATCAAATTAAATTCTTTTACAACAGGTACTAAGAGTTCACTTTTTCAACATGACCCAAACTCCATCAGAAAATGGGATCATTTGCTTTTAATCCACTGGGGTAGCTGCTTGAAAAGCCGCTTTTTAATTTCACATTGCCACAGAACAAACAGAGCAAGCTGCTGCTGAATGTTAGCACAGAGTGTAAGTACTTGAAAGTGCTTCTAAGAGAAAGAAATTAGGATACTAAAATAAGCACCATTCAATTCCAAATGCTAAAGTTTGGCATCAGGACATCATACTATAGAAATGAACAAACAAAATTTCCAACATAAAGAAAGCATGCCTGCTAAAATGTTGATAATCTAGCCTAGAATCTCATCATAAAACATTTACGAGTGAAGCAACCCACAAGCTTTAATTTCTTTTTAAAATCGTGGCCAACTTTATATTTACAATCACCATGGAGATGTAGCCTAAAGGATCTAATTCCATTTCACTTAGCAGTATCTGGGAGACAAATTGCCTATTTTACCTTCTCCAAATTATCATAAATGCATTTGCAAGTTCTTCAATGCATTATTTCAAGTTGATATGCTCACTCAGTAAATACATTTCTCACTTATGGAATTTCTTCTGAACATTAAATAAGTAAAAGAAAGCTTTTCTCATTTAGGAACATCAACTATCAGGACAAATTATGATGAGCTAAATGCTCATGATGTGGAAAGAAGATGTGAATGCCATCCTTATGGATATATCTGTGCAGTAACTGGGAAAACTTCACACTTTACCATATCACAATTTTAAATGATTCAGTAAACCTCTTTCACTGTTAGAAAGACCAGCATTTCAGCAACCCTGAGCTAAACCTTAAATATGTAATGAAACTCACTTCAATTTGAAGCAGGGAAGATGATATTATGTACTAAAACATGGAAGCCCGAGTGGAACTCTGGAAGTCTTTAAATGCAACTGTATTATTATGCATGCAAGGGCACATGAATCTGACCAGGACTAGACTGGTTCATGGAGGGCAGGCTGAAGGCAAATTTGTATCATCAAATTGCAACTTCTGTTGCAAATGGGGATGACAGTTCCTATCTACTTTACTACTGATTGAGAGCTCCTTAGTGTAGCAATACTCATGAACTCTACTAAATTTAATTTCCATTTCCTTTCGACAACAGGCAGGAAAGCACTCTGTCAGTCAGCTTTTAATAGCCATTACTTTTCACATTGCAAAAAGCCATTCCAGATTTTAATTTCTTTACCAAGGCTATTTCAGGAAACTCTCAAGATGGAATAACAAGCAGAATAAACAGCCCCGAACTGCATATGAAGGTTTAGTATGGTAACAAAAGGGAATTGGTGCCAGGCAAGGCATCAGTCTTGGCCACATGTTTTTTGGGAAGTGACTTAGAGGGGAAGTTAAGAAGCAAAGTTCTACCACGATCAAAATCAAAATTTGCCTCATTTTGGGGTTCTGGTTACATTTTGTATGACCAGGAGCAGTGGCTTGCAGCCGGCCTGGTCACCCTCTAAGAGGGTTCCTTTCTATGGAAAGCAGGACGTGGCAAACAGGGTGGGAGGAAAGATGCGTTCTTGGTCTTACCCAGCAGGATGCTGGGACCCAGTTGGAATGCCTTCCCATATTGGGAAAGAATGGAGCATTTCCACTAAAAATTACAGGTTCTCACCTTGAAGACATTCAGCCACCTTAAGTGTGCAATGTTTCAGTACCCGATCTTCAGTACGAATGGCTTTTGCTCATCTTTTCCTTGGGCAATACACCATTACTGAACAAAAGACTTCGCATGGTAGACAGGAAATACAATCTCACCTTGCCAGAAACAAGGTTCTCCAGAATCATGATGATTTCCTTATTGAAGCTTAATGCTATATATAATCATTGTAAGTCTTTGATATTTTTATTACTTATACCAGTACACAGCAAAAATCTGGACAGCTTTGTAATAGAAATACCACTCTGACAAGCAGTTTCTGTTCTGATGATATCACTGTTGTAGTGATACAGGACCTAGTGAAATAGATGATCAAAACAGCTGCATACTGCACTTTGATTAACACATGAAAAACATTCACCAGACAAAATTCAAGGCATCCATGAGACATTTCTAGAACAATCTCTTGATTTATAACAACTGAGGTTTAGACCTAAACTATTTAAGAGCTGTATGTGACAAAAGGTGAGGTTTTTTTGTGTAATGATTGTTTCACTGTAACTAACATATGCTCAAGGGTGCAGTATTTTTAATTCAGATGTAAGATAAAATGAAAGATCTTTAGAATACAGGACTGCCACCTAGAACACCTTGGTAGTTCAAGATCTCTCTAGGTTTCTTTCCAGAGTAAGTTTTTAAGTGTTACATCATAAACGTGAAGCCCACTTTCTCTCTTAATGACTGCATGCCTCTCATGAAGCTTTAGATAATGGACTAGCAATGCCCAATATTACTCCTTGCCTATCTCTGAAATATTACTGAGCATACTTACTAGTATAACCAAAACGGAACATACTCAGCACACTTGCCAATGAAAAAAGAAGAGTAACTTATTTTCTAGGAAGATATTTAGCTCTATCCCAGCAAAACCAGTACAGAAATTTAGGATTATATCACAAATAACATTTTAAAAGATTTATTAAAAATGCAAAAGTATGCAAGTTTAATGCCTTTAAAAAGAGGAAATGTATTTAGTTGTTAAACTAAAATAATGGAATTAACATAATGTGGGTTAATAGACCTTTTTTGTGACTGTCTTATTTTACATGACTGTACAAATTACTTCTCATATATGTGCTCCAATTTTGCCCTCTATAAAAAGGGATGACACCTACATTTTGAAAAGCAGAAGTACTGAGCCATCATTCTTATAGAGCGCAAAAGCAACACAGCCTTAAGACATGAGATTCTTTTACAGGATGTCCTTAACCACTTTCTTTCTTTTTGAACAGGATGTGTAAATGCTTTCCTAAACTATAACCTTGAGACTTCTATGAGAAGAGACATTATTATGTGCACACTTAGGTTTTTTTAAACAACAAATCATATTTATATTCTTAGATCTTATATGGGCAAAGAAACTAGTCATTTTTCAACAGAAATCTATTTAGGTAAAATGAAAAAATCTTGACAGCTCAGACTTATACTTTTGGTGATTTTGTGGGTTGACAGTATGAATTGTGGTGGTACATATGGAGAAGCAAATAAAGCCACAGGTGAAGAGCTCAGACTGCTCATATGGGTGATGTGAGTTAACTTCATGCCTACTTCATAGTAACAACAATAATATAGAATGATAGAATAGTTTGGGTTGGAAGGGGTCTCTAAAGGTCACCTAGTCCAACCCCTCTGCAGTGAGCAGGGACATCTTGAACTACATCAGGTTGCTCAGAGCTCCACCCAACCTGATCTTGAATAGTTCCAGGGATGAAGCATCTACCACCTTTCTGGGCAACTTGTTGCAGTGTTTCCCCACTGTCACTGTAAAAATCTACTTCCTAATATCTCTAAATCTACCCTCTTCTAGGGTTAAAGTCATTATCCCTTGTCCTGTTAGTACAGGCCTTACTAAAAACTAGTAGCCTTCATCTTTCTTGAAGTGCCCCTTTAGGTAGTGAAAGGCTGCCATAAGGTGTTCCTGGAGTCTTTTCTTCTCCAGGCTGAAAAGTCCCAACTCTCTCAGCCTGTCCTCACAAGAGAGGTGTTCCAGTCCCCTGCCCCTCTCCATGTCTCTCTTCTGGACTTGCTCCAGCAAATCCACATCTTTCTTATGTTGGGGATCCCAGAGTTGGACGTAGTACTCCAGGTGGGGTCTCACAAGAATGGAGTAGAGGCAGAATCACCTCCTTTCACCTGCTGGTCATATTCATGATGCAGTCCAGGACACATTTGGCTTTCTGGGCTCCAAGTGCTCATAGCCAGCTCATGTCCATTACAGTCCCCAGCATTCCAGGTACTTCTTGGCCAGGCTGCTCTCCATCTCCTCATCCTATTGAAACTGGGATTGCACCAATCCAGATGCAGCACTTTGTACTTGGCCTTTTTGAACCTCATGAGGTTCACCTGGGTCCGCTTCTTGAGCCTGTCCCTGTTGTTCTGGATGGCATCCCATCCCCTGAGTGTGTCAACCACATCACTCAGGTTGGTGTCATCTGACATAGGAATGTCTGTAGAAATAATAGTGATTACAAATGATACTTGAAAGAAACAGGGCAGTTTTCCAATAATTTTGCAGTATACTTAGGTCATCACATAAGTCAGCTCTTGCCGCTGTCTTCGCTAGAAAGTACATTTAGTTAGAGTTGACTGCAGAATTTTATTTCTTCCTTATCCTCCACATTATCAAGTTTCATGTACTTGAAGAAAGATGCCACCTAATTTTGTTCCTATACCTACTTTTTATTTTGTAATAGTGTCCAGAGCTCTGGGTTGCAGACTGGAGCACTAATATAGCTGTTGTATCCACTGAAAGAAAGTCTCGGTTTTAGTATGTAAGTGTCAACACCTACTCTTGAACCCTCACAAATACATGAACAATTCTGTTTCACAAATTAAAAGGAAAGACAAGTGACTTAACTCTGAATCCTATCAGATATTGGAAGAAGGGAAATTCTGGCTTCAGCCTATCAAGCAGAATGTCTAATAACTCTTATTTTTTGGTTGAAATTTAGTATTCTTTTCCTCACTTCTCTCCCCCAGTAACATCCAGAGTAAACTTCCATGAACTTCCTCACTGGTCATACCACATGTTCACACAGTTCATTTACATTCCTTCTCATTACAGTTACTAGGAATAGATGCTATTTGGTACAATTTATTTTTGTGTTGAGTCATTACAATCACATATTTTATTTTCACTTTTAGAAAGGATTTTTAAACCACTTAGATAATTTCAGCTGCCTGTCTTCCTCGCCTTTCCTCTTCTTGAGACTATAGGGCTAAATTTACCTAGGGTTTCTGCTGAAAGAGCCTGGCTCAGGACCTGATGCTGCAGTCTGTCAAGTAAAAGGTACATTAAAAGATTCATCTGAGATCCTTAAAACTATGGCAGAATTACTGAAATCCTCTAATGGAATGTGACTTAATGATAATTTGTAGTATTACCAATTTTTGCAAGTATATTTAGAGATTATGTTCAAATAACAATATTTTCACGTCTTTATGCATCGTATTCAGAGAAGTCTTGTATTAGCTTAAACCTATGCCCTAAGCAGTTCTTATTCTTCCTAGAAATACATGTTCTGCTTGGTTACACAGTGTGGAAGGTAGGGAAGATGCCACTTCACCTGTGTCCAGGAAAATGGGTGGAGGTCTGTAGAGTGAAAAAATGAAAATAAATACTATGGTAACACTACAGGGCATCTCAATGCCTCAGAAACATTTCATTCACTTCAACAATCCTTTTGATCTATTCCATATAAACCACACCTAAATCTCCTATAAATCCATATAAATCTATTCTATGTATGACTTGAAAGAACAAATCCCATTCCTCTGACAGAATGCTGTGCATCACATTGAGAACAAAGAATCAAGAGCTAGAGAACTGGTAAGCAATTTCATGCAAAATATGGTAAAATCCCATCTCTGCAGTTGTCCTCATTCTCTGTTTCACACAGCAGCGTGCTTGCAACTACCACCAAAGGCAGTCAATGGATGCCTTTATTTTAAAGAAAATGTGTGGTAGGATGCAAGAACTTTGCAAGACTTTATTTTTCATATGTTTGAAATGTCTTATTCCTTGGCAACATCTAACATCACCACTGTATGTGAAACATTTACATACAGTGATGAATGTTCTTCACTTGATATGGAGAAAAGTGCAGCAAGACAGTGGGGAGGGGAATATGGACACAGGCAAGAGACGGTAAGATGGAGAACAGAAACATGAAAAAAGCCGAGAGTGGAAGTCAGGGTGGGTTCAAAGGTTTGGAGAAGAATAAGGATCAAACAGAAAGTAGAAGCAAGTAATACAGATATTGAATAGGAGAGAGACATGAAAATTTGCTTACTGGGCTATAGGAAAGAGCATAGCCTGCAAGTTCACGAAAATGGTTCTTCCTTTCTCTTTGGCACCTGTAAAATTACTCTGTGAGAACTAAGTGTGGCTTTGGGCTTCCCAGAAAGACATTAATATACTGAGTCAAGTCCAGCACAGAGCTACCACAATGACTAGCGGTCTGGAGTAGATGACACACCAGCAGACTCTGTAGGAACTGTTTTCCTCAGTGTCAGGAAGAGAAGGCTGTGGGTGGATGGATATTACAATAGTATCCAACTAATCAGTGGGAAGGTAGAGGAGACAGAATCTCAGTGGTGCTCAATGTAAGGTTGCAAGGCAACAGATATAAGTTGTGACAAAAGATATTCCAATCAAATTTTAGGGAAAAAATGCTAACTGTGAACATTAGTGGCCAAATTCTGGATCGGGTTTGTCCAGAAAGGCTGTAGAATCTTGGTTCTTGGAGACCCTTAAAACGTCCTGTACAAAGGCCTGACCTACCTACCTAAAATTGGAAATTGCCTCTGTCTTTGAAGCGGGCCAAAGGTCCTTTCCTACCCAACTTGTTCAGTGATTCTGTGAATCTGAAATGAGGATTACACCCTGAGGACAAAAAGTGAGAAGATTTCAGATGACTAGCCATAAGACATTACTCTACAGATGATAAAAATGAAGAAGATTTTGCAGAATCTCAAGACTTCTACCACCAACTATCTGCAAAGGTTCATGACTAAAGATGTGTCTCATCCCCCCTCTAGTGGCTAGTACACATAGGACCAGTCACTGCTAAAACTACTTTGTAAACTCTAGTGGCAAGTACTTCAGGAGTGGAAGATGTTTACCCCATATGAGGTTATCAATACATTCTGACATCATGGAATTAGTGGTGTTTGCTTCCAATTTTTTTTTTTTAAGTTAGAAAAAGATATACGACAGATATATTCCTAGCATTTAAGATCTCTCTCTGTGACTAATGTCACCTTAAACGTGTTTTCTCCTGATTTTGAACTAATTTTTTCTTCTATTTTCAAACAATTTTTGCAAGTTCTGTATTTATACGTATATGCAAATATGTATATATAGATAATTATGTCTCTGTGAATGTGCATAATTTTTATGGTCATATATATATTTATGTACCTATTTCCTTAGTGGATTAAGTTGATAAAGCATTTCCAAGATCCATTTATTCAGAAAGTCAATTGGTATTTGTGCATTACCAATTATATCAAAGAAGTCCATGTATTCAGATCACAGAAAAGCACATCTTGCCTCCATGCTTAAGCATCAAAATAGATATGTACATTAAGTATTAAAAGAAAAAGAGGTTTAAATGTTTTTGTCAAGAATTTTAAGAAATGAGGTACCTGTTACAACCCTGTCACAACCAAGGGGACAGAAATCCATTTTTCCCACAGCAAGGAATGAAAGAGCATCTTTGACCACCTGCCAGTGCTGACAGCCCTACTGTCCTACCTCCAACAGCTACTATTAATAGTTCACAGTACTAAAAAAAATGTACTAGGCATTTCAGAGAAAACAGTAAAAACTGCAGCCAGTGTTACAACTCTTACTACAGAGAATGGCATTTAACAAAAGGGTGGAAAAAGGCTCCAGGTGGATACAGTTTACAAGAGTAGACTTATGACGCAATGTCTTTATCAAGTTGCTTTTGCAACTGCATCGTTAATCAATTTTTAAATTGTATCTGGGTTACTGCCTCTCCAGAAACAACAACATATGCCACTCTTGGTCGGACAGTGAAGCCCATGTATATAATCTACAATTCAGTCTTGCACACCTGAAAGAAATGTGGAAATACCGCTTGTATTGGTATCACAAACCTTGGAGGCTGGCATTCAGCCTAAGCTTCATTTAGTAGAAAATGGAGAGAAACAGCAATCTCTGTGTCCTCTAGATTGTGAAAGCATCTTAAACTGGAAGAAACATACTTTGTGATTGCCCTTTTCTCACCAATACCTACAGAGACACTTTAAGCAACTAGCTTAGACTAAATTCTTAGCTCTTAGTGCAAGTTAAAAAAAATACCCAATTTTTATTTTCATTTTTCAGATTTAGATATAACTACTGGATTAATCAAGATATAACTAGTTTAGCATCAACTACAAAAAAGACAAATAAAAAGCTATGTTAGGAGGTAAGCCTGTTCACAAGCATGTGAAAATGAGAAGCATGTTAATCACTCCTACTTTAACAGCCATAATAGAATGCCAGAACTCCAGTTACAAAAACTGACAGAAATTTAATAATGCCAGTGCAATGCTGGTGATTGCCAAGGAAAGGGACACCTTTTTCATACTCCTACAGACTCCAGAAAAAAGAGTTGGAATGGACAAAGAGAGGAACAAAAAAATCTGACAAATAATTACTAATTTGACCAGAATAAAAAAATGTTCACTAAACAATGTGGCATCCAGAATATCAGCAAGAACCTCTGAAGATGTAAGTCATGAAAATAATTTTTCAAGTCTGCTGAAAAAAGAAGCAGGGCATCCTCAAAGCAAAAACTTTCCTTCCTTAAAGAAAAAGTTTATGTAACAGGGCACAACGTGTACATTCCACAGAGAAGCACTTCCTTTAAGATTTTTTTCTTGCATTTTTCTTCTTAAATTGAAATATTTTCCTAAAGTTTTACAGTTCCAGGATGAAAAATGAAACAAAATGATTCAGATAGCAATTGACTGAGTCACAGACTGTTAAGTATTTGAGGATATCAAAATGGTTCTTTTCCAGAAAGTATGATGGCTAATTTAAACACCATAATTTTAAGTTCTGAATTACTGTTCCATTATCAATAATTTGCTGAAAAACAACAACTTTTACTATTCCATGAACTGATCTTGGTCATTTGTATTACACAGTTCAGGATCTGCTTGGATGTACTTGGGGTAATATATTTGTTATACCAATCCTTTGCAAATGGAATTTCACCACCTTTCACTGATTTGGCTAATTAGTGCACTGGACAGTATTTATTACGCCTTTCAGGAAAATGAGCTTGCCTGATCCAATAATACAAAATAAAAAATTGTCTGTGTAGCAGGTCACTACACTACTTTTCTCCAAAATACTGGTTTAGGAAAAACAACTGCAAAAGTATGTCTACCTGTGAATTCATTTAATCAGTTTGGAAGGTTACAAGTAACACGTCTTTTCAGGTGACTTGCTATTGAGCTTTGTCTTTTACTGACCCGCTGTGGGATTTAAAAAATGCTGTGTAACTCTAAGCATAATAATATCCTGTAAATAAGTTGAACAAAAATATGACATTATTTGTAGTAAAAATACCTGAAAAGAAAAAAGCAAAGGGCACAAAATGGAAAGAATCAATTTCTTTCAAGCATAACTATAAGAACAGAAATACTGAAAAATAACTTTTTGAACAGTGAAATTTAAGATAATGATAAGAAAAACAAAGGGACTGGATTTCATTTCGTGATGTTCTGTATCAGTAATTCTCTGAATTTCCCTTGTGGAAAAATGATACAAGTCTAATAAAATGATTCATAGCTCTAAACCATTTTCCTTAGCAAACACAGTGTGCATTAGCAGGACTTCTAGAAGACAATGTTTCTTTCGAAGATTTATTATTGTGAGTTTATGGTAAGATGATCTGGATGGCTCACTGTATGAAATCTTGTCATCCTGGCAGAAGTACTTTGCTCGTCCAAGCGGCAGGCAAACATTTGGTAGCAGGCAATTGAGCTCAAATTCTGAAGCTACAGGGACTGAAGAGAGTCTGAAGAAGCTCATATTAACTTGGCAATAGGCAGAAAAGCAGCAGTAAGTGTGAACTATTAACCCCACACCAAGAAATATATGTTGGCATGAGCAGTGGAAAAGGTCTACTTATCTGTTTAATTGAAGGAGGCACTGCAATAGCAATAGCAAAGAAAAGGATGTGAGCAGGGAGGCAAAGGAAGGAAAAAAAATAACCCACTCTGACATTTTTAGTGTGGCTGTTAGATGTTTGCTGACAAAAAGAAAAAATCCTTTTCCTATGACCAGTATCAGTCTACCAGAAAATAACTAAAGTAAAGCAAACTTGCTGAGCAAATTTCACATGTGGTATTAAGCACACAAACTTCAAAATAAGGTTTTTGCAGACCAGATTTTCAAACCACCCCATGAAAATATTTTCTATCTCAGTCCTGAAACAGATGGATTAAAAAATAACAACATAAGCTATAGCTTAAATAGTATCTGTCAAAATTGCAAAGGTAGTGTAATTGACTGTATGAACAGTTACATATACTGGTTCAGCTCAGGTTTCATTATTGTACAAAAAAACCCCCACATATCAGAAAAAATAGTGGGTGACAAATATTTTGACATGACCCATGGGACAACCCAGATGGCCTAATGACTTCAACAGTGAGCCCACCTCCAAGTCACTGAGTGACACTGAAAGGAAATACAGTCACCAGCTGGATTTGGAGGAGACAATGCAGTTCACTAGCTCCTACTCTGCCTCATTTTTTTCCCCAAAAGAATATCCAAAGCAGAATTCTCATGGCAGACTACCACCTGACTGTAGGCACACTGGGTAGCATCACAAAGGGAGGGACACAGTGCTGGAGCTCAGCCTGCACAGAGTGCCTTTCTACCAGAGATCTTCTAGCAGCAGGAGCACAGCACAAAAAGTGCAGCTCCCCTCCATCCTGGGAGCCTGCATGGCAGAGCACAGACCTAGTCTGAGCACCTTGGGCTAGCACACAAAAGATCAGAGACAGAGAGTAGCTATGACTGCAGAGAAGCTAAATATATAGGAAGCATAGCTTCAGCTGCATCCCTAGGTTCATCTTCCAAGCTTCCAAGATTTTGCAGATAAGGGATGCTGAGGTGAAGGAGTGTGCAAGGACTTGTGCAGGTTGTAAGAGAACTGCTTAGAGGTGGAAGCAGTTCTGGAGCATTTGCAACCTGGTATGAGTACAGTTTGTACATTAGGGATGAGAAGCAGGGCAAGCAACACAGAGTTAGAGCAGCCGGAAGGTGGGAGGACATGAATTTAGTTGAAGAAGCAGAAATATGGAATAAGGGAGTGGGGACTTACCACAGGAATAGAGGAAGATCCTATTTTGGATAGCTATAGGGAACCCATTGGAAGCTGTGGCTCTCAAATACTTTGCAGCATGGTTTCAAGACCCAGAAAGTTTAGCAACTCTTATTCTGTACTTTCTACTATCAAGTTATTCTTTTCTCTCAATGTCACTTGCTCATGCATTAAACTTTTCTCACCCTGCCCCACCCTGCTTTGCATGCCATACCTCCTCCCAACCTCACTTAGAATAACTTTTCTATACAAACTAGGGAATACACTCCCCAGGGGCTTACGTATCATGTCTTTCTGTAATATGAAATAACATGCAAAATGAAATACACAAATTCAAACTGTAAGAGTGGGCTGATGAAGAAATTGGGATCCACAGTTGTCCTTGCCCCCAGGACCCCGTGTGCTCATCAATATCCTGGCAGGTGCCAGGGGAGCACCACACTAAAGGAAAATCATAAACTTTTCAACTTCTCTCTGAGCCATGCATGTGCATCACATGGGTCCAAAATCTACAGTCCTATCATACAACTTAATTAATTTCAATGGGATTTAAGTGAATTTCATTCATTAGTCTGTCGTCTGTGCTTCAGGAATTACCCAGGTAGGCCATGTGGTAGCAACAGTCCCAAATGCCAATACGTTTAAAAGGCTGATGCTATCTTAATTATTGCTATTAAAAGTCAGTGCAACATCACAGTGGTAGCTTTCCAGTACGGTTAAGAGAAACTGGCTAAACCCCCAGTGTTCGGACTTACTTTCTGTATGTGAGGAAAGTAATGATTAAAACCCTTTTGAAGATCACCATCAAAGCCTATTTTGCTATTGATTTATACTGAATGTTAATAATTAAACAGCTGACATATTTCTCAGCTTTCTCTCATTGAGACCCTGCAAAAGGTAATCTATTTATATTCCACTCAAGATCTCTAGTGGTTCTTTACTACCTCAGTATCCAGTAAATACCCACTAAGCTTATTACGGAGCAGGACTAATATTTCACTTGAATTGGTAGGAAAATGGCTTCTTTAGCTCCCAGCAATAGCTGTTGTTGAATCTGTGAAGTGGGAAGAATCTGCGTAACATGCAAAGAAGCTACCCAATCCCTTTAACAGCTTCTTTAAAAAGGGATTGGACCCAATTCATGAAAAAAAAAGTGTATGTTCAGTGGGCGGTAACTTTGATGCAGTTCTTTTATGTATGTAAGGGTTAGCCAGAGTGTCTGAATAAAAAAGGAAGCCAATCTGCTTTTATTCAGGCATAGCACCATGTGGGCTGAATGTGAAAAATAGAAATGGTGTATTAAATGCGATTCTGAGAAGAGACTCATTTTCTTGTTAGTATAAATTACGGGAATAGGAGCCCAGCTGAAATGTGTAACACCATGTATCTATTAGTGATGGCTGTAAATGTGGGTCTCAGAACAAAAGTTGGTTTTCTCATACCCAAGGATTATGGTGATATTCTTGTTTCTGCCATCCTCACGGAAGAGTTGTAAACACCTGTGACCGAAATGACTGATTCCTAGTGATGTTCCAGCTCGTCTCACAATCCCTTCTCTCAGTGGCCCAATGTGTGTAAATTGCTCTTTCAAGAGTCTGCAATAATCATGACATTAAAACCAAACCACATTAGATATCAAAGGTACATTTTTCCTTCATCCTGTATGTCCTTGTTTATCTCCATTCTGGGGCAGAATGCCAGGGGACCAATTGCAGTAGAAAATTCTTGTACTTTTCCTAGATCAAATTTACATTAGTAACTCATTACACATCTCATAAAAAGAACAGCTTTTTAAAACGGAAAATCAAACCATCAGTTTCTGCCAGATTAAAAGTAAATAAAAAAAAAACGTGCAGCAATTTTAGTCACACTTAAAGTTCACAGGGGTTCCAGCATTTTATTACAACAGGTCCGATATGAAGCACCTTTGTCATTAAACTCATCGCTGCAAAGCAGAGTCCTTTTACAGGGGCAAGATTTTAGAACAGCTTCCTGAGAATTTTGTAACTGAATTTCCAGGAAAAATCAGTGAAAAGGCTCCAAAAAACTTCAGATTTCTATACAAGTTACTTTTTTCTGTTTCCACAGAGAAGTGGAAATGAAGACTACCATGAAAAAGTGGTCTTCATAAACTGATCAACCCAGTACCACATAGGAGACTGAACTCTCTTCCAGAGTTTCTGTCTTTCAAACCTCTTCAAGAAGTGTTTGCCTCCATCATTTGTAACAAAGCTTGTGTGACACAAGCATTTGTAAAAAACCTAGGCAGTAAATAATTTTAGTCTAAGTCAGAAAGGGCAAACTATCTGCAGGAAGCAGATCAATAATTTATGGCTCTACAAGTAGACTGCCAGTATCACAAGCATGATTTAGACTGCCTGTTACATAAATGACTGATGGATTTAGGTATAAAATTCCAATTTGTGGTCTGTCCTGAACACAGAATTGCAATCCAAGTATACTATTTTCTTTCAAAAAGTGATCTTTTGATCATCTCCATTAAAGCAAGAGTGCAATACATGAAAGTGCATGCCACTTGTGGGGGACCTGTGATGGACTGAAGTACATAAAATTATGCTCAGTTTAGCAGCAATCTAAGTGGGATATTCAACACATGTAATTTCATCTAGCCACATTAAGACAAGATGTATCATCACTTTTCCATTGGCAGGAAAAGACACCCAGACATAGCTCAGACTAGATGCATAGTTTTCAGACAGCTTAAAATGTCCTAATCAAATGAGGAAATGAATCTTGCTTGTAATTACTAAGAGCATTACACCCATCCATAGCCAAACACGCTCTGCCACAGGCTTTTCAAGACCAGTCACTTCTCTGAGTATTTACCTGGGGTCTCCAGGCTGCACTGAAATGCATGATGTTCAAAGCTGTCACATCACTTAACTAGATCAATGCCATCCTGCACCCACCTACATTGACAGCCACCTCAGGTTTGACAGAACTGCAGCCGTGTCTTTCAGGAGAGTTGATGGATAGGCAAAACAGTGAAATTATTTTATCGACCCTTGGGTAAAGTTTCATTTCCAAAGAAATCTGAAGCTGTTAGCCCTGGTTTTATTTCTCCTGTGTCTCCATTAAAATATCTAGACTCTTTCAGCACTCTAAACTAGTCAGTGATCCAAGACAAGACTGTATCCTTCTTACCTAGTGTAAGTGTAGTAAAATAAACTAAAGCCAAACTACCACTGAATTGAAGAGTGTCCCTGCTGGTTTGAAAGTATTTCAGTTTATACATACTGTCTTCTTGGGTTTATTGCTTTACATTAATTTTGCCTAAGGCTATTGAGCATGCCTTCTGGCCCATAACAGACTGATTTATCATGTCACACAGGGATCTTTATGGTGTTAACGACTCTCAATAGCTGGAATTGTGCTAAAGCAGAAGTATAGGGGGCTAAGCAACAGCTGCAACATGAAATTTGAGACCTATAAAGCAATATGCGGAATTATATTTCCATGTCAAATTTCTTCACTCCATACTGACAGGCTGAAAACTATCCTGGTGAAAGCTTTTCTTCAAATCAACTGACGTGGGTTATCCTACAAAAACCACAAGATGCTCTGTTTCATTAATATTCTTAACAGCTCCCTTAGAAGAATCCTGTTGACATATGGTATTTTTGGGAAACAGGGTCATGGGGGAGGGAACTTCTCCTCTCCTAAGCCCCATAAATCTCTCTCTCTCCCAAGATTTAGGCAGGCCAAAGGCACTTATGGCTATTTACATAGAAAGCCAAAGCTTACGTATAGTCTCTCAGTTTCTATGGCAGCACAGCTCCTATAAAAACACAGCTTAAAAACACAGCTCTCCAAGCTCACTGGCATCCCCGTGTACTCGCAGACATTCCCTGAGCAGTGAATTTCTCCTCGGAACATGCCAGACTGTGTAAATTAGCGCTGACCCCATCACTGGCAGAGCGAACAGCGCGGTGCTGGGGAACACTCTCAGTGCGAATGGCCAGCGGTTGCTGCCTCTGCCTCCTGCCCTGCCTCCCACCTCTCTCCAGCATCCTCACTGGGATCACCGAGGGCTTGCCAGGCGAGCAGTGGGAAGGGAAAACCACGCCAAAAAGCACACTTTCCTTTTATGTCCTGCCGCCTTCTCCTCTCCCTCCAAGTGAACTGAAAAATCCATCACCCAGAAAATTAAGATAGAAAAGACTGAAATCACTGCTGCCTTCACTGTTGCTAAGATTACGCAACAGAAACACCTCCTAGATAAAGGGATTTGTCAGCATCAGCTGAAAAAAATGCCTATTTACTGTGTGATAATATTAAGAAACCAACTATCCCTACAAACAGGAAGTGGCTGATGCAATTTTTCAGTTAATTCAATGCCTGAAGCAAAGCCATATATTACTGGTAACTAAATAGATAACTGGAGCACTTTTACAGAGTTTACTTAAATTTTAGAGTGCAATTATAGTGTCTGCTTTACACAGACACCTGCTTAATCTTCTTACTACTACCTTTTGCTGTTCCTAGGAAGAATTATAAGATTTGCATTTTACTACTGGAACACCTAATTGCAGCTAATAAAGGAGAATATATTCTCTAGGGTATCCAAAAGTATCCTGTATGCTTATTAAAAATTTAATGTATTAATGTATAAAAATACATTACTGCAATTGAAACTCCAATGGGAAGGATACTTTTATAGGCTGAAAAAAGAAAAAAAGAAATCTGCTTAGCACAAGAATATTCCTCACCAAACAAATTTGAAAATTTCTTTATGTAAGTTAAGTATCACATCATTATGTGACAGCTTTTCCTTCTGATGCTAAGAGAGCCTTGGATTGGCAGGAGATTTGGAAGTTTTGATTAACAACCTACTGGAGCTCTTGGCAATGTGCCTGGGTGTTTCAGATTACTGCTGCTATAGAAACTCCCCTGGGTGACTGTGCTGCTTTTCTTTTTCTCACATTTCTAAAATGTTGGTCTTCAAATTTTTTTTTTGTCCTTTTGCAGTTTGTTCCACTTAGTAGCAATTGCTGCACTACTGTTCTACTCTCACTCAGTGAATAGCACAGCTACACAAACAGCTATCATTACAGATAACAGGCATCATAAAAGAGTTTGCCATATGTCTTGTCAGCTGGCCAAATCGATGACACGATTCTTTTAGAGCAGTCTGGGTAGTTCATAGGAAGTATATGCATTTCAGAAAGCTGGCAATTCATTGCTTTTCTCTGAGTATAACACTAGTTAACAGACTTTAAGAGTTGAGTTTAATATTAGCTTAAATTACTATGTAAAATTTGTAATTCTAACCTATCCAAGGGAGAATGAGGTAACGACTACAAAATCAAACAAAAAGAATTTATTTTGTGCGATATTCCCTCCTTTCAGTTCACTTTTTCAGTTCTCCTTCTTTCTTCTCAGTATAATCCAAATTGTTCTAACATGGTATGAAAAGAGTATGTCTTTCTCCAGCACCACTAGGGGTGACTAGACTTCAGGGGAAGCAGGAGTAGGACCACAAGCACTTTCAATTGCTCCTTAATGGAAAAGAGTACTAAAAAGTGAAGTGACACAGAGTGTTGTGTCTGACTGCTGCCCTGAGCATCTGACCAGGCTCAATCACAAAATTATATCAGCTACACCAAACGCCTACTCAGGCCATCAGTGAAGTGACTGTGTCTTCTGTACACACCAGTCCACCCCTGCACACAGCTGCAGTCATGGTCCCCAGATGCTCTGTTTTTAGCATGGACATATGTGGACACAGACACTGTGTTAAGTCCAGTGCACGGGCACTGCACAACACATGCACTCGGGTTCCACTACGTGTCCCCTTGAAAGGAGGCCAGCCACTTCCTGGCTAATCTATGCCGCTTGTTCCCGGTGCCCTGCCTGCCAGAGACTGCTCTCCGTGGGAACAGGCTGCAAGTGGGATAAGCTGGTTCAGCAGCGACAACATATTTCTTGGCATCTTATCTGTGCACATACAGACAAAGTCTGATCTGATGGGGCACAGCAGGGCCATACAGCTCCTGCATCAATGGAGCAATGGATGAGCTGCCCCTACCAGAGCAGCTCATGCAGCTCACACCATGCTCCAAGGGCTCCTGGGAAAGGAGGAATACTGTGAGACTTCTGCAAGAGGAATGAACAGTCTTCAGCTCAGCGCAGGAGAGATGCCAAGTGACCTTCCTGAAATGGGAAGCCCAAACACAGTGCACAACCCAGATATGCAGATGACTGACATGTGGCAATAAAGAAACCATCTGAGTCAAGTAAGTCGCATTGGTACATGGAATTCCTTGCTTGGGAGATTTTCTTGTTAGCTGCCCATCTATGTGGGTTCAAAGCAGGTGAACTGCTGAGTAACTTCAGCTCTCAAGAAGGTCCATGAAAGCAACCTCCAGAGAGTACATAATGTCTAGCAAATGGGTTTAAAGCTAGTAAGTGCTTTAAAGTAAAGCACACAAAATGTACTTTTTGCATTCTTCTTACAAAGTAATGCAAGCAGAGACTGGATTGTGCTGGGTTTCACCTGTTTGGAAGACTGCTAGCTTTTTGTCTTGTCCTCCGGAACTTAAAATTACTACATGCGAAACAAGCTGCTAGAACCACAGTTCTTAAAAGAGCCTTCTAAATATTGCTATAGCCCGTCATATCCATTTCATATCTGCTGGAGCTTGCTGAGAGCCTGAAGCAGAAACTGAGAGAAAGATAACTGTAAATCATCTCTACTATTTACAGACAGTATCCAGGCAAAATCTGAACCAGAATAATTCAGAAATTGATTTTTTTATCGACTTCACTGATCAAAGCTTACAAAGAAATGGGGCATTGGATCATCAAGGTCCTCATCAGTTGCTAGAGTTATTATAAGAAAGGAGATAAATTGCTATGATTGCAAACCTGACAAACACACAAACATCTTAAAATGAGAAATTGCAGAAATGTTCTCAAGTAAGTTAAGGTGAAAATAAGAGACAGAAAGGTTTTAGCAAAAAGCTCCAACAAACTCCAACCCACAAACACGCACACAATTCTAAGTACATGCCTCCTACGCTGCATAATTCCATTGGAAATCCCATTTATCTCTCTCTTGGCCTTTCACTAGTACGCACAAAACCATCTAAGTTGGCAGCAATCTCTAGAGGTTGTCTGTTCCAAGCACCCATCTCAAAGCCAGTCCAGCCAACTTCTGCATGACTCCAAGGATAGAGATCCCTCAGCCTCACAGGACGTTTGCTCTCATGATTTTACCATGGTCATTTCCCCACATGCCTACTCTTTAGTCACAATTTCCTGTGTTTTCTTTAGTCTGTGGCTTCTGGTCCTTTCACTACACACCTCTGAGTAGAGTCTGGCCCGTCGCCTCTGCGTGTCTCAGGTACGTGAAGACATCAATAAGACCTCCCATCAGCCATCTCTTTTTAATGCTGAACAAACCCAGTTCTCTCAGCCTCACCCCGCACAACCTCATCTCCAGCCCTGTGGCCACTTTAGTAGCTCTCTGCTGGACTCAACTCAGCACGTCAGTGAATTTCTTTTGGTGGAGAACTCCAAATTGGTTGTAGTTCTCCCAGTGTGGTCTCACAAGTACCGAACAGAGGGGAAAGTAACACTGCCTGGGACGCAATTGCCGGTATGCTGCAAGGCCACACTGCAGATTCATCCACAACTCATCATCCACAAATATCTCCACAAGCGACCAAGCTGCTTGCTAGCCAGCTGGCCTGCCAGTCTGTGCTGCTGTGCAGGGTTATCCCAGCCCAAATGCAGGACTTTGCATTTTCTTCTGCAATGAAATATTTGCAATCTTTCAGTGCAGTCTGGGTTATTTCAACCCTCTCCAGACCACTTAGCTTTGAAGGAATATAATTACATGTTGCCATCTATTTTTTTACAGCATAGGTGAGAAAAATGACCAGAGAAAACTAGTAACTTTTCCTGTAATTACTAGTGTAAAATTTAGAAGAAAGGCTTCGAGTCCAAACATGTAATATAAAACAAAGCTGTAAAATAAAAAATAAAGCAATATAAAGAAATAATATGAATTACTAACAAAATGTCCCTTTGTGTTGCATTTATGATTCAAACCTTAAAAATGGCAGCCTATGTAATATCTAGCAGCAGTACTTTCCAGGAAGAATATACTGCACTTTTAAAATGTTCAAGAAAAAATATTTAAATTTATTTTCATGAGGAAAAAAATGCAATAGACATTGAGACTGGACTCAGAGCACTTTTAGAGTGTCATATTTTCTACTTTCCTCCCTTCACATTTCCAGTCCTCAAACAATATCATATCACAGCTCACTTCTGAATCAGATAAAAGGGAGAATCCATCTCAGGACTCATAACTTTCCTTCTATTGTGGCTGAGGTTTTTCATTTGCACAAATACAAAGAAGATGCAAAATATCCACATATCACAGCCTAAACATGCCAGTATCCTACAACATCCACAACACCCCCATTAATCTGATAATTAAGGAAAGAAGAATCACAAATAAGAATCTGCTCCTGCACACTTTGATTGCAAAGAATCAGACTTTACCAATGCTTTAACCACCCAGACTAAAACTGTTTATGTGAGATGAGGAGTCACCATAGAAATGGGGAGAGATAACATTATAGTGAATTACTAGAAACAGTAATAGTCCAATATTCAGGAGGTATTTAAGGAACTTTATGAAACAACTGACCACAAGGTATCTACATCTCCAGACGAGAACTGGAGATGCTCCCCTTTCTCTCCCACACATTAATTATTTCAAATCATGTAGTGTAGCAGTGGTGTCTCTGCTGCTCCTTTGCACAGTCACCATACACCACTGCATTTCCACATACTCCTGATAAAATGTTGCCTCCCTTCTCCTCCTTGCAAGGGAACTGGGGCTACAGAATAACAATTTACCTCTCCATTTTAGTCTTCCCTTTTCCTTCTTTTTCCTTCCACCCTCCAATATGGTTATTTTTGGACTGCCAGTTGGGATTATTGCTTTTTCCCTGCTAAAATAAAAACAAACAACAGTTATACTTCAGTTCCTGGGCTTAACCATGAGATCTGTCTCAAACATTAAACAGTCACATTTTCTTGCCTGAGGTGCAATGCTATCTCCTATGACACTGACTAAAGCAAGCCTTGCAACTAAAGGCAGATTCTGGTTCTGGATTCGCATGCACACTTTTCCAACTTCTCTAGTAACTACCCACCTGCAATCCTGAGCAGGATTGCATCCTGAGAATTCAGCACTGGCTGATATTTGCATAGTCTTAGAGACTGAAAAAATTGGTCTTTTTGAGCTGAACTACAATCATAATTTATTATACACAGTTAAATTAGGATATTTATAACCTAAAGCATCCTTCTCTTTGACACATCATCTTAATTACAGACCACATTTTAGTACATTTTGCTTTTTTCCAAGCACCTTGAAGCTTATTATTAAAGATGGTCTATTTGGAAGGAATTTAGCATCTACAAAATTATAGACAATGTAGTAGCATCAATTTCCCACCTCTAAATGAAAGTCTTAAGTAGAGAGAACATGATGCTTTTCTAGGTAGCAAATACAAAGGTTCCCCACATTCCAATCTTATAATGTCAAAATGAAATCCCAGGTAAAACCAGTCTTAAGGTGTGCAATAGCAAACATTCCCCAGATTAAACAAGCATTATTTAAATGCTCATTTCCCT
>VZTJ01002692.1:1598138-1734128 GCA_013397795.1 Orthonyx spaldingii | reverse complement strand
CCCCCCCCTTTTTTTTCCCCTGCATTAGAATACTTTCAACTATAAGAAGAGTTTTCCAGTACCTGGAAAAAATAATTATTTTGTGTAAAATTCATTGTGGCAAACAGCTGACAGAAATTGAACGAAGAGACTTACTGATCATTTCAGAGAAAATCATTGCTTTCCCACTCTGGACAAGGACCAATGTGTATATACCTCAATTTTTCTGATTTTCAGTACACCGGGTATGGGGAGTTAAACTGGGTGGAGCTCTGAGTTGTTCGAGATGCAAACTGGGTGTGCTGGCTTCCCTTCTGCAAGGCAGAGTCACTCTGTCCTTCAAGAACGGTTATGGGATACCTGACAGAAATACTTTTTTGTTTTCAGAATAGTAGGCAAAATGAAGTCAACATAAAGTAGATTTTCAACAGGGTAAGGCTCAATGGAATCACAGAAGTGAGAACTGCTTAAGAAGAGGGTGAAAAGAATATGCATGCTGACAACACACTGGGAGAAGATGAGAAATCTAACAAACTTCATTAAATACAGCAGTGATACCTCACCCTTCTGAAAAGGATTCTGCTAATAAAGCACCTGATAGTCACTTAGAAAATATGCCTCTTTCAAGAATGAGGAGTCCAAAAATTATGCATAGAAATTATCCAGTCACAGTAGGGTCTCTTCTCAAGCCAGACATGAGAATTTGCAGATGGAACATAATAACAAAGTGAGTCGCTCAACACAGAGGAGTTTTACACTGCCAGCTGTTAACCTGAACAACATCTACAGCATTACGGGAAACACTATTAAAACTAGCATTTAAATCTAATGTGAATGTAGAGCCAGATGTGACCTATACTGTTGAGCTGAGTTCTTCAGGAAAACTGTATGTACAGAACTATTAGCAAGCACTCAGTAAACAGGTTCATTAGAAAGGAGTTTTCAGTTTTTTAATGACTTTAAGCACCAGATTTAGTGCAATCCCCCTCGGGAATACACGTAATTCCTTTTCACAGGTGTTCTGCAGGCCCTGCCAGGCACTATCATATTCCCTTAGAAGTAACATAACCTTTGTCAATGTACATAAAGGAATATTTGCAGATATTGACATGTTCAATTTATTTATACAATTACTATTACAATGACTGCTTACCTAGTCACACTTCTTCTCCTCCCTTGATGGCAGCTATGTCACAATGAAGTTTCCCAACCATACTGCACTGAAGAATTCATCCCAATAATCCAGATAAGTACCTGGCATAGTATTCCAGATTGTTGTAAATGTCAGGTTTGTGTTCTCCAGCTGTGTTTTCAAAGGTTAGTTAAATTAAAAGTCACACAGCCTTTATCATATTTAAAGTTTATGAAAAATTTTTATTTTCATTTGTACTCTGTCTGGGTTCCGGCCAGGACAGGGTTCATTTTTGCAGTAGGAGGATGTCGCTGTTGAGCCAATGTTGAAACAAGAGGCACAAGAGAGAGATTTCCGAGAAAAGGGGATTATTTATTTAAATCCAGCTTTCATATACAAAATGAACGCTAACTGGGATTGGCCACAGCCCTCCGCCCCCTGGGGCTGATCGGCCACAGGCATTCCCGCTTGTTCCAAAGCAGCTCTGAACACCTTATCTTCTGTTTACCATAAACAGATAGATTTTCTCATGAGAAAGAGAGTTCTGTGCTGTCACAGGAGGGAGCATGGCTAGGATTTGGAGGTTATTCTGCAACACCTCATGTCATTTTCCAGGGACAGTGGAAGGGATGGCATGGCATTGTGAAGGGAGCAGTCAGATATTTTGGGGGATTTCCATGGAGGGGCATGAGCAAGCACATGTGAATTGTTTGTCTTTTTTCTTGTACTAATACTGTTCTAGTATTGTTGCTGTTACTGTTTTTTATCTCATTGCTGTTTCCAGTAAATTGCTCTTATCTCAGTCCATGGTCTTTATCTTTTGTGCCTCTGAGTCTCCTCTCCAGCCTACTGTGATGGGAGGTGGCGGGGGAGAAGAGGGAGTTTTTAATAACCATGTGGTTTGGAGGCCTTCAGTGGGAACACTAAATTGGGGAATACCATTCTTAAACCATGACATACTAACACAAGAATTTCCATTCCTGGGTTTACAAGACCAGTAGGTATCCACATTTGGATATCGTCACCATATTCAAAGCTCACCAAAAAAACCTGATCCCTTGAAACTTAATTACTATTATCAGAAAATTAAGCTTATATTTATAACTAGAAGTGAATTCAGCTACAAATCCACACAGCCCAGCAGGATATATGCAGTGGTTGCAGCCTCTGAAAGCAACATGGCTGTCTTCATAGGACTTTTTAGCTCAGGCACCAAATTGCACAGAGGAGTCATATCTCACCTGTTCTGTTTCCAGTCATGACAGTGTAAGCATCTGTTCAGCGAGATTTTGTAACTCTACTTCAGAAAGTTTAACCAGTAAGTCTCTTTTTTTCCTCCTTCTTTCTTAATCTAAAGAGAAAATAGATTTAGCTTCAGATACTAAAGGGATTTTTTTGATAGAGAATAGCAAGACAAAGATTTCTGGATCTTTGCCAACTAGTTCCTCAAGCAGGTACCTATAACTTGCAAGTGAGCTATCATGAACAAAAAAGTAATGCATATATCCATCACTGCTGCACTGCAATAAGGTGCCCCAAATTTAGGGATCAGAAATAAAAAGCAAGCATGGAGGTTAGCAAGACTAATCAATGATTTGAACGCCTGAAAAAACGTCAGAGAGGTTAGCAAAACAAGGTCTGAAAAGGTATGACACCATACTCTTGCTTCTGTAAGCTTACTGTGCCCTCTGTTGATCATTATAATACTCCTCACAGCTACTTGACAACACATTTTCCCAATGATCTTGTCTTGTTCAGGACACCCTTTTCTGTCTTGTTAATGACACATAACTGCACAGATAAAGAGCAGGAAATAGTACCCTTTATTTTATGATGAGGTTGGGAAAATGCAGAATGAACAAGGAAAACTAAAGGACTGTTTAATGGTTAAAACTGCCAAATACTTCCTCTCTCTCCACCCCCAACCCTATATTCTTTCTAATTTCATAATTCCTATGTGATAACAAATTAGAGCAAACAGAATCATTCAAACTTTTCATAGGTAGTTAGTAGCCTGAACAAGACTTCTGATTTAATTTGAAAAAATGTTGAGAACTGAGGACACCAGGGAACCAGTGGAAGCATTGCTTTGACAGTGCAATGCTGAAAAATTTGGAATGTAATGGAACCAAAAATATTTTACACACACTCCAGTAATGTTACAGAACATACAAGCACAACTGGAATATAATACCTACGCCTGAGATCCATGGTCTAAATATCATGTTCACTTATCCACATTGAAATGGCCACTCATGATGCTACATGCTTGACTTTTTTTCTTTTTTCTAAAAGCACTTTAGAAGCAAAAAAGGGATCTTAACAGCTCTTCAGTGTATTCCCACAACTGCTGAGTTTTCCTGAAGAAGTAAAGAGGGTGACAATTTTACTGCCTCTTATTCCACAATCAGGCACACAATTTTGTTCTAGGCATGCTAGAAAATAAGTAAGATTGAAGCACATCACTTTCTAAAAGAATTTACAGAATTTTCATTGTTACCTAATGTCTTCTGCCAGTTTTTCACACTGCTCAAAGTCTCAACACCAACCTTTGGCTGAGTTTCTTCGATGTTTAGTTAAAGTGATCCTCTTTGTTCAGGCTGAACAATGACTACAAATGCAAGAGTCCTTATTCACCTCCCCACCAGAAACTCTGCTGGATGTAGTCCATACACAAACTGTGGTGGCTGATACACTGTAGAAGACTCTATTAATATTACAAAAAAAGCTGCCTGAAAATCTCCATTCCTCTTCTGAAACATCTCTGTGGGGGAAGGGTAGATCAGACCACTATCATTAACATGCTGACATTCAAAGTTCTGTGAAAATGCTTCAGAAGTTAGCTGCATATAAAGACATTCTGTATGCTATTGAAGATGCATTCCTTTGCTGTCAGCCAGTGCTAACGTTTTCTTTTGGATCTGTCTGTCTTAGAAAACTTCTTTCTACTGATGTCTTACATACATGTCTTACCTTTTGCTGGAAGATTTTGCTTTTGGTGAGTTGATGTTTTGCTTTGTCTTTCACAGTTCTCTGTTAAGAATTTTGTATTTACCCTTTAGGGTGCATTTCCTCTGTTTAGTTTGGGGTTTTTTTAATGAACGTATCTCTGAGACTGTCTTCTGCCTTATGCTGTCATCTTGCAGATATTTATTTGCAATTACATTGGTTTTCAACATTGGTACAGAATCTGCTGAGTCTAAATTACTCTGTGCTAATGATAAAATGATATTTCTTTTGCCAACATCTGTTCCTCTATCCTATTCGTTTTTATCAGTCTTATGTCAATTCATATCCTTTCACAGTATCTCTAACACTTAAAGCAAAATGTTCCATTTTCCACAAAATTCTGTCCTTTTCAGAGATTTTTTTTTCCCTATGAACATGTACCAAAGCATTTTTCTTCTTTTGCTGACCGAAAATTTTTCATATTGTAGTTATGAAGTCCCTTTTTCTAGAGATTTCCATTTAGCCTTTCTCATGACTACAAAATCAGAAATCCTATTGTCACTCCAAAGCAAGAAGATCAAACATGATGGAAACACTTTCACTGTCCCCAAAGCCCTGTACACTGCTACTGTGCATGTAAGGTTTAGAAAGTTTGCTGATGCAGTTTCAGTTTTGGAAAAGACTGTTTCTCAAAATAGTCCCTCAAGCAACAGTTTATTGAACTAGGCATCTCAAAAGGCTGAAGTGACAATAATATATGCATCAATTACATTTCTAAAGTACAATTATTGTCAACATAGTCAAAAAGACTTTGAAATGAGGGAACAGAGGTCTGAACACATAAAATGTATCATCTGATGTATCATCTAATAAAAAGTAGACAACTAAAACACCCTTTTTTGGTACTTTAAATCAAAAGTTGTATAGGATTTGGAATATATGCCATACTATTGTGGAGGTCAAGCCACAGTTCTTCACTCTCCATCTGACTAACAGCTCAATGAAATGTTATTATCAAGAAAATTTCACATTAAATATATTTAGTTCAACCACGTGCTTCTGAGAACTAATATCTAACCTCCAATTTTTTAAAGGTGCCTCTTCATATTTTATGTTTAAATAGGAATTGTACAGACACAATTATAGTTCTGCCTGTGTGCCCACGTGCAGATTCCAAAAGATCAGAACCATTTGCAAAATATCCTCCTAGAACCAAGAGATATGAGGACACACCGACCCTAACCCATCTGAATAATAAGAAACACATATTAAAAAAACCAAAAATCTTAATTTGGAAACTTCAAGAGATTACAAAATCTTGGCTACAGCCCTCATAATGAAAACTACTGCAATGCTCCCCAGCCTGCAGTCAATACCTTAGTTTTAAGAAGTGTGCAACAGAGTCTTCTGTAAAACCATCTCTGCACTGAGCAGGCAGCTTGAACAATATGTATTCCAAACTACATGATGTCATTTTAACATAGAGAGAAATACCAGTGCTTTGGACACAGAAATCAAGCACACTGCTGTCCTAATACTGTGATTAATGCTGTGAGCTACACCCTGCCTAGCCTTCCTAATCTCTGGGCTTTCTAATTTATAGCAGAGATGGATAGGCTATCAGTGGGGAATTATGAGGATTACTAACTGTTTATCTCTCCTTTGCAGAGACACTTTGCTGCTTATAGAATTACCATAAACCCTCCAGCTACAGTGCCACTTCTATACTTATCCAGAAGTCTAGATACCTATTGGGCATGAAATGTTTTGGTAGTCAATATATTAGAAAATGTTGGAGCTGATGGATTTTTTTTTTTTTTTTGTAAATGATTTGAACATACTGTCAAGACCCGTCATGTTTCTTCAGTGATAATTTGTCTGCAGGTTATCTTGCATTCCCTTGAAATCCAGTGCTGTGATCTTGTCTACACTAATTAGAGTTCAGCATTAATGCTTGGAGGTTGCCCTCAAGCATCACCACAGGTGAAGCGATTAAACATGTATGCCAAGCCATCTCTGCACTTGCAGCAAGTTATGTAACCCATTTCAAAAGATTTCATCTCTATGGTCACCAGGAATGTTACTGACTTGCCTACTATCTGAAACTTAAGGACTTTCTAAATGCTTCTACAGAAAGTCCTTATGCTATGGAGCACAAGTTTCCTTCTGGGATGAAACTAATCAAAGAGTGTGAGGGGAAATAGGTGTCCTACTTGTTTTAGTTTCCTGAAGAGGGAAGGAAGAAAAGCACCCTATAACATTTATTTTCCAGTAACTTAAAAATCTGAATCTCTACAGAAAAGCTTTGTCCTTTAGAAGGAAAATTATGAATGAGAACCACCAGTAAGATAAACATTAGCCCTTTTATGCCACATTTTTAATAATTACAAGTGTCTTCTAAAAATCCCTTTAAAATGTGGACTGCATTTATAAATAGGATATTTAAAGCTGAGGTATCTCTGTAACCACATAATAATTGACCATTTGAGAACTAACATTCAGCTAAATTCAGCTAAAAGGACATATTTCATGCTGCTTAGATTTGAATTTTAACCTATATATAGCTTTATATAACCAGGTTCTTATGAAACTCCTCACAATTTCCCATTGTTCTTAAACTTTGCTGTACTTCTTAACCAACCTCATAATCAAGAGACCTTAAGAACACTTTATTTAAAAGTTCTGAAACTCTAATTCTATGCATGCCTATTTATAAACATAATAAAAAGATATACAACAAAAAGCAGTTTCACTCCTCAAAGTCAACAACATATAATCTTTGTCACTGTACAGTCATTTGTATTTGTCTATGCTCACTTTATATTCAAAGACTGTAACCAAAAAATTTTGTTAAAACTTCATCTTTTGTTAAAATAAGAACTCTTTTATTCTCTACATTATCTTCATTCACTTGTTTCTTATACCTACACATATATTTTTAAATACTTGATTATGTAAGACTTAAAAACCCCCTAAAATCAACCAAATCCAAATCACAGCCTGAATTCATTTTCAGAACGTCATAAAATGTCTCAGCACATAAAACACACAGGTGTAGTCATCCAGGCCCCTTCTTCAAGGTTTCATGAAATGAAAATACAATTACAAAAGCTGGGAACCATTCTCTCTAGGAACCAGCTAATCTAACAGCCCAGTCTCAGCTCATATTTGTGCAACCGTGTCATGCAAACCTTTAAGGTTTTATCTCATCTTTTAATCTCTGGTCAGGGCCTAAGTATGTACAAACCAGCCAAGATTTGTTCCTACTTTCCTGTTTTTTTGAACACTTCCTCAGTCATCTTCTGCAGCACAAGACCTAATTGCCTGCTAGGACCATCTAGGTTTGTCTTATCTAGTTAGTTCCCTTCCATCACAGTGGCTTTGCACACCGAAGATACTTTGATCTTTCCTCTTCTCCAAACTCCAAGTATAGTCTCCAAGGGAATTTTGTCTGAATAAAGTCATTTAGCTGAAGAGAAGGGTATCTACATAGAATTTAACAACAGAGACAGGCGATCATACTATTTACCCAGCCCAGTCTCTCACCCTATGAAAACCTGCTAATAAAAGGGGAACCATGAGTGAGCCTATCCTCTGTTTCAAGCTCAGTGAATGTTAAGTCCGCGCCTCAGTGCGCTGTCATATCCTATCAGCAGGATGAAATCACCTTACTTTCTTCTGTCCTGGGTTTGTTTACTTTTCTAGCAGGGCATGCTAAAAACCTACCACTTCGTTTAAATTTGTCAAGGCATTGGCAATCCAGATAGAGAAAGGCAAAATCTGGAACTTTTCCAACAGGTTCTTGAAATCTAATAGCACATTTACATAACATGTGAGACTCTTGCTTTAAAAATGAGTCATCTAAATAAGTGTGTGTTAATGGATGAAACATGGATAAGTTGTATTGATAATACAACTGACACATTTCTCAAGCGTCCATCATCTTGGTCCCACTAGAACTGCATTTGTCAGTTTTGATGTACATATGCCAACTCTTATTCCTCGTATTCCCCTGCTGACTGCTCCAGACCAGACTCTATTCCAGGGACAACAGCCTGTATTACCAAGGGACAACAGCATTGCTTCCCCTCTCAGAAAACAAGCCACAATTCCTTTGTGCACCAGAAATTTGCTGCTGACAGCTGCAGCAGAACAGTCTCCAGCCTCGCTAGTTCTGCTGCACTGGTGAGCACACGGGCAAGCGTGAAGCCATGCACATCCCTTCCAGATCACCTCTCTGCTGTGGATGAATGCTTGCATATATGGACTTAATGCCTGGATAGTGAGGAGAGAGGTGGACAGCTGGCTATTTGAGTTTTGATGTCCACAGTATTTGCTTGGTTTTTGCTGTATATATTGCTTCAACTAATTGTGTGGATTTCTTCTTGCTTCTTAAATGACAACATATATTAAATTACAAAGACATTTATGAAATATGGATTCTAAAACAAAAATATGGATAGTAAATCTTATTCCAGTGAAACACCCTATGGAGTATATTTCATTTTAGAGGGAATATTACTTATGGTCAACATCATTGCACTAGGAGATAGAGTAAATTTTATCCCGGTATTATTCAGCTATTTTATTCACATGTGGAACACTAACACAGATCAAGTACTGCATTTGGGTGTGTTGGTATTCTTTGCATTTTGCATAGCCTCCTTTTTATCTGTGAAAACTTGGAAACGTAAGTTCTTCCTAGGATATGTCTGTAAGGAGTAAATTCTAGTTACAAACAAACAAATGATCAGGAGGCCTATGAACTGCTTAACTAATTTCCTCACATCATTCTGTGTTTAGGACATGATTGTTAAGCTCTACTGATGGACAGTCCAGCTATCAACCTGTGTATCACTCAATACAGAGTTTCTTTGGTTTGGTGTTGTTTTAAGGAATTCTTCAAAGAAAAAACACTGAAGATAGATTAATTCACTTGCACTCCCCATCAGGCAGAAGAACACCTGCTTGCACATACAACACAAATACACAGTCTCTGACAGTGTTAAGGAAACTTGTGCAGTTTAAAGGGATGTAGCACATGGCTAACCTACAGCAGTGGCACTACTTTTACATCAGAAGAGTTTAAAACCTACTGCAAATAAGAAAACGGTTTGTAACATTTCTAAAATGGTAGATTATTTCCCATAAGAAAGTGTTAAAAGTTACTTATTTTGCCATCTTAGGAACAAAAGAATATTCAAGTAGATTACTCTAAATTCATGCTCTTCATCCAAACTGAATTTTTTTGTTTAGCAATTAAGAGCCACCATGCTGTCTTCACTGTAACCAACTTGTCATTGCAAAGAAATTCCCTCTGTGTTTTCAAAACCCCATAATAGTAAAGGTGTCTTTGAAAAAAAAAAAAAACAAAACAGCAGGGTGTGACTGGGTAACAAAGTAGAGGCCTTGTCATGGCAGGAATACAAGTGCCTGTGGTTCCCAAATATATTTACAAGCTCCTTTCCATTATGAAAAACATCTGCCATTAGTAATTTTTTCTCATTATTTGCACAAGATTGGAAATGAGGCACTGTCAATATGAAAGGAATTCACAGAGACACCTTCCTATTATCCTGCTAGCCTATATCACAACACTGTCCATTTTATTTATTACTTTGCTGAGCTGGTCTTTCCAAAACAATCAAGCTGATAGAATTACCCCCAAGCAGTTGCCAAAATGATGATAAATATTATTACAAACTAGTACTTCTCATAAAACAGAGACATGAAACAGATTTCCTTTGACATGAGCTGCAAATATCCCTCCTTGGCTCAGATGCTAGGCACTGCTTGAAGAACATCACCTAGCTCTGAAGATAAAGTTCATGCACTGATCCTTCCCAGCTGAGGCCACTACGTAGCTATTCTTACCTTCAGATTACCAACAAATGCTGGCAGGGATAATGTCTTTCTAGAAATACCTGCATGCTGCTAAAACACACTCACCACATATTATTCATGAGTGACTTCCTTCAAATCCTTTTCCTTCCTTCCCTCAACACCCACAGTCGCGCCTCCTCCCCACGCCTCCTCCCCTAACTCCTTTAGGTGAAAGTTTGTAGACAGAAAACAGGCAAAATAAAGTTTTATGCTTAAAATAAAAGATCCGTCACTGTACTGGTATAGAGTATCACAGACTTATGATAGGAAGGAGAGGAGTTACATTTCCTCCTCACAGGTTTACAGACCTTGCAGATGTAAGCCAAAGACTGAATCCAGAACTAGGAGACAATTTTATCTTGCAAAGAGTGACACAGTCATCAAGGAAGAAAATATCCTAAAAAATAAGCCATTCCTTACTGGACGATATTCAGGACAGTCAGGTTAAATGGGGCATAAACTGTAATCAAAATTGCAACCACCAAGCTGGAAAGACTGGCAAAGAAAATGAAGATGGAAGTGCTCTTCTGGGGTGAGAATAATGCACACTGAATACAGTAGCAGTGAGAAGACTAAAACCTATCTAATGCAGATTATATAATGCTGTATAGTCAATCATAAAAGAAAGCTTTCTTAAAGTTGGAAGCATTAGTGTTCAGGGGTACACTCAGCTGAAGCAGAAGAGTGAACTCTTCCAACTCACAGGAGGTGCTCTGTGAAACCTGCAGTGTCACCAGCTCCAGGTGGGATTTTGAAAGGAAGTTGAGTGTTGCGGTTTCACCCTGGCTGGCTACCAAGTACCACACAGCCACTTGCTCACTCCCCTATGCCACACCCTCAGGTGGGGAGGAGAATTGGAAAGAAAATATAAACCTCAGGAGTTCAATAAGAACACTTTAATAAATTAAAATACAATATTAATAATAGCAATAATAGGAATAATAATTTACTAATAGTGATACCATTATACTAATATACTATTATACTAAGACCAATAACAGCAATAATGATAATTGTAATGATAAGTAGAGGGAGAGAGTGTAACTGAACCCAAGAGAAATGTGTGATGCACAGTACAATTGCTCACCACCTGCTGATGAATGTTAATCACATCCCTGAACCACGAGTGGCTTCTGGCTAAGTCACCCCAGTTTGTATACTGGGCACGACGTTGTATGGCATGGAATACCGCTTTGGTATTTTGGGTCATTTGTCCTGGCTGTGCTCTCTCCTAGGTTATTGTGCAACTCCTCACTAGCAGAGCACGAGATACTGAAATGTCCTTGACTTGGTGTAAGCACTATTTAAAAACAACTAACAATCAGTGTGTTGTTGCCATTATTCTCATACTAAATCCAAAACCACAGCACTGTACCAGCTACAATGAACAAAATTAACTCTGTTGCACCAAAACCAGGACATCTAAGTAACGGACTAGTAGGAAAGGGAAAAGGTGTCTGTTAGAATACATACAGATAGCTTTTATTTTATTTGAGCTCTCAGCTATGCTTGGCATCACTTACCAAGGTATTAAATGTAGAAAAGGTAAACAAACATATTCTCCCAAGCTGCTGTGCAGCTTTATCATCATGTTAAATGAAAACTTATATGCCACAATAAAGTTGACAGCTTCATAGTACAATTCTGTTTCAGAATTATATTTATCAATGAAAAAATAATCAGTTTATTAGACTCAGAATGATAAAGTATCAGATTTTTGTGATATTTGCAATCAAGTATGAATGACACGTAGCAAGAATATCAGCTACTGATGAAGCTCATGTAAATGTCACACTCAGCACTTAGAAAACATCCACCAAGTAGTCAGCTTTCTTTTGCTAGGGCCAGAGAATTCAGAATTAGAATATCTGTCAAAGTGATTTCATTTCTTTCATGAAAACCTGCTAAAATTTTATTCTTTTATGTATATAAATTGTGCTAACAAAAGGTATCCTGTATTTTTATTTCCTCCTCCCATAAAACCTGGTTAAAGCAATAGGATGAAGTATGCAAATGACATATTGCAAGAGAAGATGCCTGTACCACAGGGTGCTGTGGGATTCTGTGATATTCATGTTTCTGCATAACTTGATTTATCCATTAGCAGATAAATAGGAACTGTTAATACTCAGATGTTTGCTCAGGAAGCTAGAGTGGCCTAGGTTGTTCTGGTCCATTAATGGCAAAAGCATTGTTCAATTCCTTCTCTTACACAACAGACAGTGTCTCTTGGGGACCACTGAGGCCACTCTATGATGCTCTAGTAGTAAAACTGCCTTGAATTAAATTATCTAGTAATTAGGAATTACTCTGGCCAGGGGAAAAAATTCAATATAAAGCAGGGGCAATGAAACAGCCCCTGTTCTCCTCCCGCCTGTGCTCCTGGGGATGGAGAACCATTCTTGGGAACTTGTATATTGTGCCAAAAGATAATGTACCCACAAACTGACTGCAGAGCAGACCTCATGCTCCTCTAAGGTGTTGCATGGGATTTGGCTGACTTTCAGTAAATCAGTCCCATAATGACTAAACTAGCTTATATTTGTCATCACACTGTCCATGCAAGTCTTTAATGGTTAAAGAAAGGCTGATCTGGGAGATTCTAATTTCCACAGAGCCTCACATTTTCTTCCTGTCAGAAAGATATCCATGAATCAGCATGAAGGTTTCAATAGCAGAGAAGGATACAGTTTTGCATAAACATTTAGGCAAGTGCTGTGCACCTTTGATAAAGATATATATTTTCTGAGAAAGAAAGATAGGAGGTTCTGGTCCTAAAGACTTTCTATTTCTCCAGGTTCCCCTGTAGTCTACATGGGAAAATTTTACAATATGTTAAAGTGAGACAAAACTTATTTAGAATCTGCCAGCTTCACAGGAAGTTTGGCAGGACCATGTAACTCAAAAAATACTTCTGATTTGGGGCTTTAAACTGTTTTTGACAGACCCAGTTATAGCAGAAATATGAAACTATTTCTGGCTAATACAGACAATTATTTTAACACAGCAACTGTCTTCTCTTTAATGACACATTGCCCAAATTTCCCATTTCATATGGCTATTTTCCACCCTGTTGTTCCTGAAAGTACAAAAGGAAATCAGTTGTCATTCAAGCCTATGACTTTTTACTGTAAAGAACAGTCTGAGTGTATGATATGCATCTACAGAAGCTCAGAAAATGACCCTATCTTTTTCAGACATAATAAACACGGACTTCCCATAATAATTCAGTAGGATCGATTTATACTGTCATGATCAATCTGGGCACTTTATACTTTCTCTTTCTTAGGGCGCTTTTTCTTCTGTGAGATTAATTGTTTAGCATTGCTAATTTCTAGTGAATATCCCATTAAAATATGCTGAAAGCTAGGAAAATGTGTACAAATAATCTGAGATTGACCACAGCAGAATTTGAACTGTGCAGTTTGACAGAGCAGCAATGTAACACTCTAATGTATTGAGGAGGAGTTACCAGTATGCATATTATCGAGAAATATGTGAGGTGCCCCAGTAAATCAGTATTACAAATCAATCCAAAAATCAGCTTCAGACTCTTGAGATGCAATTCTAGTTGCATGCACAAATAAATCTGAAGATGACTCTTAAAAATACAGAGGTAGCACAGGCAGTCTAGATCCTCATGTTATGTATGTTCTCTGTATCACGTTATTTATGCTCACTGCTTTCTTACTGCATTACTTGCTCATAAATAATCTATAGGTAATGAAGAGGGCTGCAGTGGAAACACTCACTACACAATCCCTACTTTCTAGGGGATGCCAGGTTGCTCCTGAAATGATCAGCACTGACTGGGTGAGTAAGACCCCTGAAATGGGAGTCAACGACAAAACAAATCTGCAAATTTTGGTACACAAAATAAAAAGGCCTCACTTGTGACTAATCCAGATATGAACTAAGATGCAAAACAGTCAAAAATAGTTTAAAAGGTTTTGTCCTGGAGGAATATGCATCAGATCTCAGGTTATGTTATGTTAAAAATACACAACTGTGATGGTTTAGGGCAAATTTGAGAGGAAACCACGACAACAACAAAGCTAACAAAGATGACAGGAAAAGAAATCCAACTTCCTTTCATTTATCAACCAATAGCAACTAAAAGAATCATATTTCATGTCCACATTTCAATCCACAAGTCCAGAGTTTCATCATCCTCACCTGTTTAAAGCAATACTGCTTCTCTTTTTTAATTACCTCTACTTACACTTGGAATTGTACAGCTGCAGCTAAGACTATAAAAATTTCTAGTGGAAATCACATCACAAATTACATGGTTGGATGAAAAGATGCAAGTTTCAGTAGAAAGAAAAATGCTTGTTTCTGACATTTATTCTTTGAACATAAAGGTGGTTATAGAAAAATCTATCAATAATTAAAGAATTTCTAGAATTATAGATTATTTAGTCCAGTTAAGACTTTTTTCCTTTTCCACAATGTCAATATTACAAAAAAACCCCAAATACATCCTGAAGTAATGAAAAAAACCACAATGGTTTCTTAAGTATTAATTTTTTATGGGTTAACCACAGCTAATTGAAGTAATTTACAGTGTATACATGCAACACACTATCCTTAAAGTTTATTTAACCATGTGCTAGTATGTCAATAAAAGCACTTTTGCAGTAATCAGATAATGAGCAATACCACTGCAGAATCCAGTGGAGTAGAAAATAATTTAGTTTAATTATTAAAATTAAGAATTTTATATGTCACATTACAATTCTTTGGAAATTATACACATGCACTGTACATGTATTTAACTGATGTTTTCATGAGTTATCAACAAATGTCATTCATAACACACAATTTGCAACTACCTCACAGACACCAATAACAAGGCAAACTATGCTTTGCATAGTTCAAGCATCCACAGTATATTAGTTCATGGCCAAAATACTATCTGCTGATGTGAAAAGACAGTAACAGCCACTTTCGCTGTTCATATTTCTTCTGAAGAGTGAATTTTGTTAGGTTATATTACGATATCAGGATTTTCAATAATACACTGAAAGTGTAAGTGGACTGCAAACTTTTCACAACTTCAACTCATCTTTTCTGAAATAAATGTAGTGTCTCATAAAACACATAAAAATACTGCATCCAATTAAGTAAATACTAGAGATAGACCTGAAGTCTAAACAATGGTTTATCAACAAAACTTAGGGGCTTATTGGACCAAGAATAGAACTCTTCAGACTGTTTCAATGACTTGGCCTTTTCTAATCAAAAGGTGTTTAATTCGAAAATAAATTTTTTTTGAGAGACACATATTGAACGGAAGTGTGAATCTCAGGGTATTTCAGAGAACAGAGGCCACCTGTCCACAAGAGTTTCTGTGTGATTAGTGGATATTACCAAATTCCATCTTGCCTTCCAGCCTTCAAGTTTTTTGTACCCCAATGTTTTAGTATGGTTAGGCACTCCTTTCTCACAGAAACCTTCAGTGTTTCTCAAGAGTCTGAGCTGACTCTCAAAGCATAGTCAAGGTTCAAACTGATTTTGTTGTCTTGGAAGAGAGTTTACACAATTAAAGCAGCTCTGATGACACTTTTGTTAAAAAAGATAAAGCTTCCAGCAGAGGTCAGTCTCAGAAGAGAGGTTGTTGGGAATAAATTACTAAAAAGGGAGAAAAGGACTGAACAAAACACAGACCTGTTAATCTCCCGTCAATTACTATTAGCTCATTATATTCCCTTCAGTTTCAATATTGAAACATGTAAATATGTTTCATTAATATAGGTGATGAGGCATCTTGGCTGACTTCATTTAGGAACTACAAAAATGGTGTTCCATGCAAGAACAGTAATTGTGTAAAATAAACCTGGAATATTTATGAAGTACCTTTAACAGAGACAATCCCATAGCAACATTAGATTTTTATTATTTTAACTTATTAACTGTACTTTGTGTATACACTATCTATTCTGCCTTAGATATGACCTTACACTTTTTCTTGTGATGTTAGTAACTGTAAGAGTTCATCTTAACTCTATTGTGACTATTTCATGAAGTTGAATTCATACTTGAAACACAGAGCCAGCAGTCTATGCATATATAAAAATAAAAGTTCCACATAGTGGCTTATGTTGGCCTATTAGTTGCAAATGCTAAATTATGTTGTAAGGTCCAAAAACATGGTGTTCCTGCAATTGCAAACTGCTTTTCTGGAAGAACCACCCAAACAAGCTGAGCCTGTAGAAAGCCTCAATCAGATTTAAATTCCAAAAGCTGTTATTCTGAGTTGACTTAGAGAAGTTAATTCTATAGCATATTTTCCCTGTAATGAAACAAGTAATAGAAGAGAAGGGAGTAAAGCATTGTCTATTGACCATTGTTGTGTTTGATAGGACACACGCTGCAGTCCTTTGGACTGGAGTTTTCTAAGCTCAATAAAACCACATCACAGGAAAAACATCTCTATAAATTCCTGCTCATGTACTGCAAAATTTACTATCAACCCCCCATACTTTATATATGGCTGGATTCATTTCTTTGACTTTTTAGCGGTTAACTATTGCACTAAAGCTGCCCAGGAAAGAGATATCCTATTTGCAATGGATATAGTTAATGAAACAGACAATATTCCATCAGCATGGTAAAATCACTAAATAATTCAATTCAAGCTTTCTAAAGACTATTAGTAACTTTCAATGATACCAACATTATTTGACATCAGCCCATGGCATAATGCCTTGATATCCCTTGTACCTCTCGCTCATGCACTCCCATGTACATTCTATCCTTTCTTCTTTTAGTGGTGTAGTCTAAATGTTACTTAAAGATTAAAACTATGAATTACTATAATTTTAACATTCCGATACTTATATCACTTTTTGTAATTTCATTGTTTTATGCACTGATGGCCGATTCAAAGGAAGATTTAATTCCAGAGGTGATCTATCATGTTGGAAATGTAATTTTTTCACATGCAGCAAGAATAAATCTCATCACTTTACTATCTTTCGAGGCATCACCCCTCCTAATGACAAAATGATTTACTGACTTGGCTGAACTATTTTTCTTCTAAAAATTTAGAACCATCAGAAATATTTAATGACTCGATTTAAAGTGCTGAAATAGAAGCACACTGAAAGAATATTAAAATGCTAGTATTCCCCCAAGAATTAGCACCTGTCAAATCAATAGGTTTTGAAGTGGAAGACATCATGTCCATTTCAATTGCAAATTTGCAAGTAAACAGTGTAAAAGGAATGTGTCTTGTTTCTGAAGAAGCATGAAAGCACTATGTTCCCTTCTGACTGCAAGATTTGCCAAGGCTTCACTATAGAACCTCCACATTCTTTTTACTTCAAAAGCTAATCATGTATGAGAGGTAACACCTCTCTTTTGGAAACTACTGGCTGCAATTTAGAGTGATGCAGAAGAGAATTCTGATACTGATTTAACTGTTATAGCACTAAAATAAGGCTTATAAGCTTTGCCATACCATTTGCAGTAGCAAAATGCCACATTTTCCCAGATGCATCATACAAAAACAGATATGTAACACATCTTTAGTCTAAACATTATGGAGGAAACCATATCCAAATGTTGTATCTAAGACTCTTCTCCTGATAAAATTTGATCCAACTACTAATAGAATTATTATTTATTTACAGACATCAACACTTTTAAATGGGAATTCAAAATACACACTTATAATACCCCTCTTGTTAGGATGATGTCTTTTCCAGGCAGCATAGTTGCAGCACACAAGTGTTAGCCTACACTTGAAAGGAAAACCACAAAAAAGGCAAACCCCAAAAAACTACTACCCATTTCTCTTCAAACATACCAATTTCTCCTTTAGGTTACTTTCTGTCAAGATGGGTCATATAGGACTAAAAGGTAATGTGTTTGTGAATATCTGAGAAATGTAGCAGTGTTTCTATTGCAGAACATTTCAAACAAATATCAAAATGCATTAGAGTAAGAAAAATCCAGCAGTAGGTAAAAGATGCAGTAGAGGAACAAATCAAACAGAAATCAAGCTTTTATTTCTATATATATGCTTATGTTTACATAAACAAAACCTCTAGCTAGAACTAATGATTGTGTATAACTAAACACTTTTAAAAATTAGAAATAAATGGATTGCTCCTTTTCACTAGAAAAGATAAAAAAATCAACATTCAATTTTTTATTAAACCATTTATGTGTGAAACATCTTATGCATGCATGCATTCTCCAGAACCAATATAATGATGTGTATACTTATGCAACTTTATGCTACTGACAACATATTTGATCAGCTCAAGGTTCAATCAGAACAAACTTCAGAGCCAGTAGCTTAAAAATAATGGAAAAGATAGAAAAGAAAAAATCATGCTTGAGGGCATGGGAGTTGGATATTAAACCAGTGAGATAACCAATTTTACATATCCTTTACTTACTATAAAGGGAAAAATCCTGAAACAGTAATAATGACAATACTGTAATCAACTGTTTATGAACTTCAGTGGTACACTTGTCAGAAACTAGCATAAGACAGTGTTAGAACAGCTAAAGGGCTATTGACAGTGTGAAAAAGTGTGAAAATAATTTTGGGACATGGCCAATGACTCTAAAAAGCTTATTCTAATAATAATTGATTTGTATTTTCCTGAACATATCACTGAAAATAGTTAAGTTCTTGGAGACACCCTTTAACATTTTGATGCAAAGAAGATCCTTTGGTAGCTATCTAATGCCTGTCCTGGTTACATTCCACTAGAATTTTGTTTTTTCTCAGTTGTAGGAAAAGGCATTATGAGCACACTCTGAATTGTCTGTGGCTGTTGAAGCTGTTGAGGCAACACAAACTCCAGCATCCTACCTAATCTTGTGACACATATCAGGCTTTTTTAGGAAGGAGGTCACCAGCTCAGCGCTATGTGAGCTCTAGTTATAGATAGGAGCAACCAAAATTAAAACACTCAGAGCTACCTTTCTACTTGAATATGCAACTGGCTTACACTAAATAACAAAGTAAGATCACTGTTCCTACATTCCAGAGCCTGCTCAAACACTGCTCTTCAATATCATTCAAAATACATCAAATCTACTGCTGTTTTTATTATGTTCTGTGATAAATGTTCTTTACTATTGTACTTATTTTCAAAATATTTTTAATCTGAATCCACAATTTTTATCCAAAACATTACTATAATACAGGTTCTCTATTCATGTATCATTTTGCATGCTTTTGCAATGTCATTTATTTTTGCTCACTAGTCAAGGAATTGAGATTTCCTACATTCTTTTTCACTTTTACCAGCTTATAATAGTGGCAAAGGCAAAAAATAATTCAGTATCTTTTTGTATAATGCAGCTCTCATTCCATGGGATATAATTAAAAATGTGTCATAACTGAAAAATAACTAATTATTTTTTTGCATAGAGAAAGCTAGCAATATGTGCCAGGTGATCTGCAATACGTATCTTGTGATTAAAGAAATACAGTATGGTTTTATTTAGGGAGTTAATAATGCCTATTTAAATGTTTCCTTAAATATACAGGGAAGTTTTTGCTCCACTGAGATGAGGAAAGAAGAGAAAAAATGCGCTAGACTGACTTGAAATTTCTTTTTCCTGTGTTTTCCTTATTTTGAGAAAATGCTAGATTTCTAGTTGCAAGTCAAACTGTGACCTTTTCTTACTCCTTTCTGTGTGTTTGCCATGTTTCACGTATGAGAAGGTTGGATTTAATTTTTACAAAAATATTCTCACCTTTTCACAGCAAAAAAGGCATAATATTAAAACACAAAACCAATAAACAAAAGACCCCACTCTTAGTGGGGTCTAACCACTAAGACTAACCACTCTTAGTCCTTCTGCTGGGTTTTGGGGCCTTTTTTTTATTTTTCTGTGCCTTCACAATTTTTTAATGCTGGTTGTAACAAAAAAATTTCACAAACCATTTTAATTCCCAACCCTTTGTTGTACCAGAACAGGGTTAATTCAGTTAATTCTAGGGCCACTTGTTCATACCAGAAAAGGAAAATTACTATCCTTGCACCTTCAGTTAAGGGATTTTCTTATCTTTGTCTAATTGGGTTTGAACAGAAAAGCTATTGTCTTCACTTCTTGAAATAATGTATCTTGAGATCATAGGAAAATTCAGGTAAGAATGGACATCAGGCAGTTTCTAGTTCAAGCTCCTGCTTCAAGCAGGCTCAGCTGTGAGACCAGACTTGGGTGCTCCCGGCTTTGTCCAGCTGGGTCTTGAACATTTCAGAGAACAGAGCCAGCACAGGACAACCCAATGCAGCGCCTGGTTGTCCTCAGAGTGAAAATGTTCCTTCTATCCATTCTAAGCTTCCTGTTTCAACTCACAGCCGTTAACCTGAGCTCCTGCCTCTGCACCTCAGTTTGGCAGCACCTTTGCACTGGCAGCGGTTTCAAGCCAAATTTTCACAGGTCCACTTATGAAAAGTTCTCTTTGGTATACTATAGTAATGTCAGATTCCTATAAAGGACCACAACAAATGAGACAAAACCTGGATGACTTTCTTCAATCTTATTAGTTCTCTGCATGATTCTCATGTCAGTGAGGCTGTTTGCAGAAAATCCAATAAAGACACAGTTACAAATGATGGAGTTCAGCTTCAGATTAACACACCCAGCATCTGTTGTCTACATGCAAGAAAGATATTTAAGTTTGCTGTTACCTAGACAGCTAAAGTCCAATTCAGTTGGCCTCAGAGATACCTTGGAACATTCTTTCCTGGCTCTAGTAAGCCCATCAAGAGTCTGCAGGTCTCCTACAAATCCTGTGGCTTATTTATCAATTTCACATGGATGTCTCAACACCACCACATTACAAATGGTCCTAATGGCATAAAAAGGTGTCAGTCATTTGAATCTGGAGGAGATGAATATTTGAATCGTTCTTTTGGCCTGACTACCATGAAAACACAAAGTACATTGGTTATATGAGAATCCAGACACCTAGAAAGCATTCAGACAGCTACATATGCTTGCACTAAAGTGTCCTCATTACAAACTAAAACCTAGCCACAGCCTAAGATCATGACAGATGACAGCAGACAATTACAGCTTATTAAATGAAATGCCAGTGCTGTGTGGTATGGGTGAGGACCATGAAATGGTATCACTGTGTATTGGGAAGCAGCTTCTTCACATTTTGTCTCAGGCCTTCAATCATAGACATATTTATGATAAAAGTTCCACATGAGAGACTAACAATATTTTTCTACTCCTTTGTCATTCCTTACCACTTCATCGGAGGAAAGAGTACTACTCAAAGAGTAACAACAAATGAAGGTCAAACATGGTCCATGAGGTAGAAGAGAAGAAGAGATAGAGGTCAAATCCTACATAATCTCTAATTCCTTCTTCCTGTGAATTGAATAATGCTATGTTGCTCAGTAAAATGTCAAAAAAACCATACAGAACTACCATGTACCTTTTGAGAAACAGAAAACAACTGGGTTCTGAAATATTCATGGTTTTCATACTTCATGGAAAACTGAAAGGGTCTTTTAGAATTCTTTCTCTTAGCTTGAGAGTAGCAGAGATTTTCATCTGTCATTGTTTTGAATTACAGTGGCAGGCCTTGACCTTAAAAAGCTCCAGCTAAATCCAATAATTTCTATAATGCTCCTCTTTTTTTCAGTAAAATTACCATGTGGATTGGAAAAGTATACTAATAATACTGAAATCTACCCTACAGATGTGGAAGAAGTATTAACAAGGAATGAACATTCTAGGATTTTAAGTAAATATGATAATGTAGTCAAAAGCAGAAAACATTCCTGAGACACAGGCTGTTCTTTCTGCTGGTTCCTTTTTGTTATTGTTCGTTTTATTTTGTGGGATTTGTTTTAGGTTTCCTGGCTTTTGATTTGTACTTTTCCTCATGTTTTTCTCAACTTAGTCTGTTTTTCTTGGCAGGATGATCTTTATTATCCAGACAGGTGCCTAATTCTCCCCTATTCTGTCAACCTTATTTTTCCTGGCTTTTTTTGTGAGATCAAATGATGAAAAACCCAAACACCCAGACTACACAGAGGTGCAAGCTGAGGTTGAAGGATTGGTTTGATACTGCTATAGGTACAACACTGTGAAAATATTCACATGATGCTTTGATTAAATTCCTTTAAATGAATGTTCATGAATTATTCACTTGATTAAAAGTGCAACAATTCATTTTAACAATCATGCAAAATAGTTTGAATAAACTACTTCATGAGAGAATCCAAACTATGTCTGGCTACAAGTATTCTGAAGCCATCTGAATGAATTCCTAGATTATCCTAAATATTTCTCTATGAAAAATGTTGTTGTGTTAATTTGTCCTCTATCTAGGCCAATGCAATTACTGAAAGGTAGTACTCCATTGTCTTTCTGATAATTGTGGGGTCTTATAAATCTAGTTAGCTATTGCTGATGAACAAACCCATCATCTTCTTATGAAAAACACAGTTGCCCCTAAAGCATAAATTAATACTAATTGTGTAGTGAACACAATGAGCAATACTGTGGGATCCCTGTATCTGAGGAAGTCTTCATTTCATAAATGCATAAAGCCATTTTTCTTTTTGATATTTTGCGAAATACTTGTTTATGGCAAACTGTCACTTGTATTCAGATTTAGAAGGTAGAAACCACAGTGATGGTTCCTTGGAAATGCTTAAAATAGATAAGATGGATTGACTGATTGCATATTCCTTTGAATTATTGTGAAAGTACTAGATCTATCTAAATCATGCCATGAAAAAAAGTGGAGTTAGAAGTTATGTAACTTCAAGTTGCTATAAATTGCTTCTTGTTGAAAGCTATATAAAACATTTTCAAATCTGTCATGTTCCACCTCTTCTGCTTAAAAAAATAAATCCAAGTGAAAATGTCCAAGAAAAGTATGAATCAGGCTTATGTTGTTAAGTTGAAGCAAAAGCTATGCCACCATCAAGACTGGATAATCTTTAGCAATTAAATCGAAGAACTTGGTCCATTTTTATGTCCAGAATGTACTTATTATATTAAGGTACTGTACTTTATTAGGTTAGCTATACCAGTGGAGCTAAATCAGGAACAAAACCAGCTGAGACACACTTTTCTTCTCACAGACACACTATCATCATTTTCGTTTAATCCAAGTTTGATTCTTGAATACGGATTTTATCTACCTTCTTTCTGCTGCTGACATTCCCACGTGCCCTCAGAACAAGCTATCTGACAAAGCAGCCAGGAAAATGCATTTTCTACTTCTCCTCCCACAGCAGCATGCAAGATGACTGCACAGCGACAGCATCCCAGAGAACATGCTCTACAAGGTCTGATCTGACCTCCAGACTTTGCCAGAAAACAGTCTCACATCATGGACCAGTCTGACCTACCACAAAGCAGGAGGAATAGAGTATAAAGGGAGCATGAAGGAACCAGAAATTGCTTTTTTTTATAGCACTGAACTGAAGAAATTAACACAGCAGACGGCAGAAGATAATACAGAGCTTCAAGCTGTGGGGCAGCACCCAGAAGCTGCTTTTGCTAGTCCTGAGAGTAACCACCATAGCCAGTAAGAACAACAAAACCATTGACAGTGAGATGAATGTCAAGCTCTTCTTTTCTAGCCTAAAATACGTATTGAAATTTAGAAAGGAATTGCTTTTCTCTCATTTGGCTCTTTTATATATATATATATATATATGAGTTTTTTACTGGCAGTAAAAATTTAAATCTTTTCACAGTTTCACTGGGACCAGAGACTGAAACAGAAAAAGTGCTCATCATTTTCAGGACAGAATACCCCTCTGCAAATAAAAACTTGCTTAGTAGCAGAGCTGCCTTCCTCAATCAGACACAGTAGCTGGCAAAAAAAAAAAAAATAACAAGGGGTCATGGCAGAATTGCAGTTGATATGTTGAAAGTGTGTATCACTCAGTACTGAGTACCACTCCATGATTATATCCTATTTTGTACTCTGAAAAACAACAGCCTCCTACAGCAACAAACACAATTATAAGACAGATACCATTTATCCCAGGAAAACTCTCTGCTACTTAAAAAAATACTAGAAAGGAAAAACAACCCCTTGCTGTGAAATTAGCTCTGATGATGATCTGTTCTTTAAATGGGGAAAGAAAAAAGAATGTTTTTGTTCAGCATGATTTATTTTTAGACTGGCAAAACACAATGGTAAACAGAACTGGAGCTCTGTGGTCACCTTCTGAGGTTAAATTACCTTTCATGCCATTTGCACAGAAGACTGTTCTCAAGCAGCTTGAGCAGATGGTCGGGACACCATTGTCCATTTACTTGTATCCACAAAGATAAACGATTGCTCTTTGAAATCCTGAACAATATGGCCCTTGTGATGCTTTAGGCTGCCAAAGAAAAAAAAAACAAACAACCAAATATAAATTTAGCTAAAGAGAACAAAAGAGTTTTGATTGATGAAATTTCATTTTAAACAACAAGTACATATAGAATAATAGAATTTTTTAGGTTATAAAAGATATCTAAAACTATCAAGTCCAAATGTTAATCTAACATTGCTGCATCCACCACTAAACTGTGTCCCCAAGTGCCACATATCTCTAAAATACCTCCAGGGATGGTTGCTTCACAACTTCCCTGGACAGCCTGTTCCAATACTTGACAACCCTTTCCATGAAGATGCTTTTCCTTAAAGCCAATCTAAGCCTTCCCTCACACTACTTGAGGTCATTTTCTCTGGTCCCATTGCTTGTTAAATGGGAGAAGAGACTGATCCCCACCTTTCTACAACCTCTTATAGGTAGTCATAGAGAGAGACAAGGTCCTCTCTGAGCCTTCCTTTCTACAGGCTAAACACTCCCAGATCCCTCAGCTGACTCTCATAAGCCTTGTGGTGAAAGCTCCAGACCTTTCACCAGCCTTGTTGCCTTTCTCTGGACACACTCCAGCACCTCAATGTCTTTCTTGTAGGGAGGGGCTCGAAATTGAACACGGGGTTCCAGGTGTGGCCTCACCAGTGCCAAGTACAGGGGGACAATGCTTGCCCTGGTCCTGTTGGCCACATTATTCCTGATACAGGCCAGGATGCCATTGGCCTTCTTGGCCACCTGGGCACAGCTGGATCATGTTCAGCTGCTGTCGTCCAACCTTCCCAGGCCCTTTTTCACCAGGCAGCTTTCCAACCACTCTTCCCAAGGCTGTAGCACTTCATGGGGTTGTTTTGACCTAAGGGCAGGACTGCTCCTTGGCCTTGTTGAGCCTCATGCCATTGGCCTCAGCCCAAAATATCATCAGTCTGGGACAATTTCACTAAATGAACACAATCTGTTCCTGAATACTTAGCAAAGTAGGAGATGCAGGTAAAAACAAATCATGCACTGTAACTCTGACTGAAATAAGAATCTGTCATCTCTGCACAACTGCTTCTACTACATATGATATTTGCTGAAACACACTGCCAAATAACAACCCGTTCTGCCTACTGAGCCCGTGAGATGACCAGAGATATCCAGGATCAAGCCAGAGCAAACAACTGCCAGGGCACAGTGATCCACCCAAGTATTGGTAGAGAAGGTAATTTCAGTTATTTTAAGAACTTCCCAAACTTCTTTGAGAGGAGACCTGGTTAAACATATCCAATGCGAACATTTTGCGAACAAGCGGTTTGCTAAAAAGGCACTTTTATTATTAGAAAAATTTACTAGTAAGAGAGATGAATTTAAAGGATTGGAGACAACATGTACAACTATGAAGAAAACTCTAAAACCTTTGAAACAATCTTTGGGATTTAGGAGTGAAATGAGCAGATATTAGTCTTTGGACTTTCAACTAATAATTGCATAACCTGTCAATCTTAAAAGCTCCCAAAAAGAAAAGGAAAAGCAAGGTTGCTGAATATGGAAAGAATCACATGGCATCAGTGAAGGGGCCTAGACATGGTGTTCACTACACACAGCAAAATAAGACAGAATTGGGTTTAGAAAATAACAGTGAAATTAGATAACTATGACTCACCAGCCACTCAATATCCTGAAGATAGCAGGTATTGCAAAGCATTTAATTAACTAAAGTTTCATATAAAGATGTATAGTTGTTTCTGAAATAACTGCTTATTTAAATGACACAACAAATAAAATTCATATCAAATAAAATTGCACACTCCACAGCAACAGCAAGTAAACAGTGGATGTATTTCTCCCTTTCTCATTTCAGTCATCAAATGACTTGTTTTAATCTCTTTTTGCTGTGATGCTGGCATATTCAGTGTGCCTTACAATAAAAGTACCATTTAGACATTTAAAATTCTTGTCAGATTTTTAGAAATTCTTAACACTTGTTGGAGTAATGAAAGAAAGGAAAAGACAGGTTGAGATAAACATCAAATTGTGGCATCCAGCAACACAAAGCAATATGTTCTGATAATGGAGGATTAATTATAGATCAAAGAAGAAGAAATAATTGGGAAATAATGTAAACATGAGCAGGAACTTAATAAAAAATTAGGGTAAAAGGTTAGGAAAACAGAAAAGTTTGGTTTTTTATGGGAATAAAAGAGCACAAATGGGAAGATTTTTCCTCTCTGCCTTAGAAAAGGAAGGAAACCCAAAAGTGTGTTTGTTCTAAATATCAGTGTCTTATGCTAATGTCATTACCATTGAAAATAAAAAAAATCAAGGCCTTTCTTTCCCTAAGGGAGCACTCTGCTGTACTTCAACCATTATTTCACAAAATTACAGGGAAGACCACTGTCCCTCAGCTGTTTGCCTCCCCTTAAATTCCCCAGATACATTTGCCTATTGGCAAATAAAGGATAATGAAAGTAATGACTACGCTCATGAACGTATGATTATAGGCTCACTTGTGTTGGAAAAGACCTGTAAGGCCCTTGAGTCCAACCATAAGTCTAGCACCATCCACCACTGAACCATGTCCCCAAAGTGTCACATCCATTTAATGTGAACTCCACATCTGAGAGAATAAGTTGGGATTACAACCATCCATCTCCCAGTAAACCAACAGCACATCTTTCAATATCAGAGGACTTCACAAGGAATTATCTTTGTTGTTACAAACTGGATGCTATATTTTCCTCATAAAATAACTGATAAATCATAAAATATAGTTCAATATCTTTATAAGAAAAGAAGTTATGAGGCAGTCTGAGGAACATGATAAAGATATCCCTAACCTCAAAAATAACACATTTTCACTGAAAAAACCACAAAAGTATATATTTTTGCTGTCCAGTAAGAAAAAAAAAAAGACTATTGAATAATACAAAGGCAGCTGCATTGTGATCAGATATCCTGTTTGAATGATATCAGTTAAAAAGAACCCAACATTTTATAGGAAATATGGCAAACTAACTTTACTTATAAATGTGCTATTTGAAATATTTGAAAGTATTTTATATGTAAATACTTCAATAATTTGAAGTATTTTACATAACTTCCGTACTGACTGAATGGAGGTACCCATAAATGTTTTAGCTCTCTGTTTAACTCTCTCCAGACATGAAATTTCCCAAAAACCTATCAACAAAATGAATTTGAAACTGCTGTGAATAAGAGTTCAGCAAAACACATGAAATTTCACTTTGTTTTGTTGCACTTACCATGAGCTAAGAAGTGCCATGAAGGGTAGACTGGTAAAAGCAATACACTTGCGAAAATCAAGAGCACACATGTCTAGATGGATTTTAAAGAAAGCCAGGATGAAAACCCAGGTGCAGAAAGGTTGATAGTTAAAACAACTGGGTTTTTTTTCCTTTTTCAGTAATGCAGTAACAATTTCCTCCACATAAGTTACCTCTTGGATCCTCCTGGAAGCTAGGCCATAATTAATGTATAATAACAAGTTTTCAGCTGCTGCAAAAACTGAGACACAGATTTAGGCTGTCTTTCCCTTTATTCAACTGGGCATATACATCTTCTGATTACCAAAGACAGTTTCTTTTCTGCGGGTTTAGAAGTGCAAGAAGCCTCAGTGGGAAAGTCGGGAAGGTGTTCCCATCTCTCCATTATGCACTAAGTTAAACTGATCATTATTTATGGAGAGGGAATATGCTACATACACTCAGAAATAAGACTCAATAAAAAAACAGAGATAAAAAAACCAATTTCAGAATTGACGGAATTTCTCAGTAGTTAACGCCTTTCATGCTGCATCCCATTTGTGGGTCAATATAAATGCAACAGAAGAATTCACTGAGATTACTGAAATCTAATGTATCTTCCAAGGAGCTGAGGATACAGCACGTATTCCATAATCACAGAAGGACAATAACACAAAATGGAAAAGCTGTGTTTAATCTCAGTACTATAACTCAGCCTGAAACACATTTCTAATAGACAGCTAGTCTAAATGAGGTGTGTTAGAGGTAAAAGAGTTTAGAAGAAAAATGTTGATCACACAAGCAGGTAAATGTCAGGTAAATGATAATTTGGTGCTGAAATTAGTAAACTTGCCCTTTAAATGTTGCAGAAAATGGTTATGATGTTTTCAGCTAAGATGTATCCATAGATTCAACCTCAGTTTAACAAGCATATGCACTGAGAAGGAAAGACTACTTGAAACTGCATTATTGCGGAACTGTAGTTACTTCTTACTTCCTAAGTCTTTCTTTCATTAAATATAGTGCTGCAAGATGTCAATCTCCACTATAACATCAGAGGAAGGATACTCATGTCAGGGGGAGATAGAATGAGCTTCATGATAACATGGATTGATCACAGAACATTCCTTTAAGACCAAATAAAAACCTTTCCCTGAGCAACCAATGCCAAGGTTGTTAATAACATACTGGCTTCTGACTTGCTGAAACTAGTAGACCAGGAATTTACACAGGATTTTATAGTGGTAAATGGAATGGCAGCTTTCAAGTAAAATATACATTACTAGAGATGGAAATATTCCTGTCTTTAAATAAAAATGAATACCATGACATATTTGGAGCAATTTTTCATTTTAACATGCACGTCTTTTAGATACTTGGCAGAAATCATGCCCATTTATGCAAGATTAGAATTTCCCTACCAAAGTTCTATCACCTAAGGAAGCAGAAAGAGGAAACTAATATAATATCAAGCTGAAGTGAATTCTAGTCAAGCACATAAAGACTCTAAAGTGAATGAAATTTTGTAGTATTGTCTAAGAAAATATAAAATGCTTGATTATCTACTATTTCCCTATTGTGTAGACACATATACTTTGTGCAGAATCAGTGCTAAAAGGGCTACCAAATCAAAATGACTATGCTTCACAGCACTTTTTACAGGTATAGAGAAATAAAGAAAGTAAAAATAAATTCTTAAGATATTAGTAAATGGTGAAACCACATGCCTATCAAGAACTACCAGAAATGCAGGTCAGTGTAACCTGCAATTTTATAAACTGTGGTAAATACTAATGAGTTTCAGGATGTCTTTTCTAAATGTACACCTCTGAAGGCTTTAATTGCACTGCCAAGACCTCTAAGCTTCCAAGAATCTGTTTCAGAACTTCCGTAATTTCTGCTTGCCCTTATTCTGTTGTAACTTTCATCAGAATAAAGATCTGTTTTCAGTACACCCACCATCCTTCCATTCTGGGAAGCAAAGATTTCATTAAATTTACAGACCCACCGATGACAGGCTTCAGTGAACACAGGCCTTACTGACTCAGTTAATATTCTGGACACCTGAAAATCTTCACAGAGATAAACCATGGGCTCCAAACAACTTCAGTGGAGATACTGTTAACGTGGAGGTCCCTAAAGCCTAAGTTACATTTTACTTCATCTGCAGGCAGGAGACAGTATGAAAACAAGATTTATTTGGGAAAAGGCAAAGCAAGTATCTTCTACTTGGAGCATTTACAGACCAAGTGATAGTACGCACCTCTTTCACCATCAAAGTGACCAAACCCTGAAGTGAGATACTCTGAGAGATTGTGGAACCTGCACCTTTACTGCTATTCAAAGCTAAATGGGACAAGGCCTTGAGCTACCTAATCCAACTTTTAAGTTGTCCTTGAGGTCCAGAAGTCCCTTTAAAACTGAACAACCATTTTGATCTATGCAAAACTACTTTTTCCTCATCTGAACTACAACAATATCCAGATGACATGGTAGAAATTTGACTTTCTCTGCTTCAGGCACTTTCTAAAATGAAGTGAAGCTGAACTAGGGTGTTCCAAATTATCTGTATTGTTTTGCAATGGCCACAGGAGAATAGCACCTCAGCTTTATGATTCATAAAGAAAAAAGCTGCTTCAGTGCTATGAAATCCTTAACTTCCAGGTCGTGCTACTGTATTGAGTACAAAGAAGGTGTGCTAGCAGGCAAAAAATCACCACTATAGTTACCTGCCAAATCTCAGTTTTCCTTTGAGGTCTCCCATCTCACTAATGATGAGACTGACTTGGCTTTGCATATGAGATATAGCAAAGAAACAGCCTGAGGTGATACTGAAGTGGAAAACAGAGTAAATTAAACTGGTTGTCTTCCTGTTTTACAACCAGCTGCAATTACCTTACTGGGTAGTTGCCATCCAAAGAAAACTGTGAACCACACAAACAGAAATAATTTCATTGGCATGCACAGAGTGAACCTTTCCCCAGGTGTAATTTAAGGAGTCCTTAAAATATGCAATTCTATCCACTACTTTGAGCCCTCAATCACTTCCTACTATAGTTCTGGTTTTCCTCTACATGAAATCCTGCAGTTAAATCTACTTTCAGGATGACTGCCCTGATTAATAACTCTATAATGTCTGTACTCTCTGTGGGATAAGACATTTCTTTGTTCAAAAGTGATCCTTTTCCTCTAAACGCTGGCAATTTCAGAGCCAAGGGAATGAATCACCACTGCTTGGTGCTGCCATTCCCACTGCTGGGATTTGTAGTCATGTGAAGTCATTCTGAGACATAATTTCTTACCCTCCTAAGTCAGCTGGGTGTTAGGACTGTGGAAGGACTGTAAGGATGGAAGTAACCCACATGTCATCCAACATGTCCATCAAAAAGACTTGAGCAACTTCATAGATACTGGATGAGTGCTGAATACTTTAGTTTTTTAAATTTTAAATGCTAACATGAAAGGAATGTTTGCTGGAATGAACCAAGGCAACAAAAAAGGCAGAGCACAGTAACAGAGGATGCAATTCCTGGGAAGAAATGGAATGGAAAGCACACTTTGTCATATATTAACTTCCACTATGGTTTGCTGGAAAACAAATCCACTTTGGCAAAACTGGTCACTATTTTGATTTCCAGTCTACATACTGGAATTGAAAAGCAAAGATCTCTTGAGTTTTCACACATCAGTGACAGAAGTACACTTTCCAGTGGAGAGAAAATATTCAGTGGCCTGACTTGTGTATCACAAATGATCACTCAGTTCACTGCAGAAAGCTGAGAATGAGACAGCATCTCCAGGAAGCAATCCTCCTGATTGGCAATTATGGGTGTCACTGCTTTCTGAAAGGTCATTTTGTCTGGATGTAGAAAAGGATTATTTTAGAAAACATATTTCCACAGAACAGGCTAACATTTACCTGCCTACTTCTATCAGAAAAAAGGTATCTTTCAATAAAGGATTTAAAGATAAATAAACAAGTTTACTAAACATATTTTACAATGATCCTATAGAACAAAACATTATTAAATTTATGTTGATGACAGAGGGGCAAAATTGTATAGAAAAATCCACCCATGAAGAAAGGCTGAAACAAGCATTATCTTGTCAGCTCAGTGGGGCCTATTTCACCTGAATTTAAATTACTTGAGTTAAGATTATGTAGTGAGTCAGCTCAGAGCCCAGAATAGAACCAAGAATTGTGGATCATTATCTCTGTCTTTAACCATTAATTTGCACTTCCACACCGAGAAGAATGGATGTTACTATTTTATTAAGTCCCCCAATATATTTATATCATAACAATACCCTGAACAGTATCTGAGGAAAAACACAGACTGAGATATAAGCCTGACATCCAGTCTGAACTGTGGGTCGCTATGAATATGGGTAGAAAAGGAGCAATACTTGTGTAAAACTGATGAACTGACAATCTCTACCATTGCATCCTCTAGCCTTGATTGCATTGGGTTATTAAAATACATAAATCTCACTTTCAGAACAAAATAAAAAAATTGCAGAGGTTTCCAAACACAAAAAAAGCTCTTTAGATAGTAAGTTAGATATGTATTTGTTACTGTAAAGGTTCATTCTATCATAAATACACATCTTAAGCTTTTTGGTTTGATCTTTAAAAACTCATGAGTGCATACTACTGTTCAGGATACAGCACTGGTAACTGTCTCCCAACACCAAATGAGTCACTTTGATCTAAGGATAGTAGTAAATGGATGCCCTGAAAAGCTCTATTTATATGGTGCTTTACACTACAATTTAATGAAACTTTCCAATACTTAAATAAAGAATGTATGTTCTGATAATACGTAGCTAAGTTTAGCATCTAGTAAGAAAGTGGATTAAGTCTTTATTGCTAACAGAACCCTCTCACTTGATTAAATGCAGATTTTTAAACGAAATATGCATTCTGAAGAACATTCTCTTTTTCCCCCTTTTTTCTTTCACACATTGTCTTTTCCTTTCACTCATTCTGAGATTTTACACCTTTTTCATCCTGCAAATGTGATAGATCTATTTTGGAGTCTGTCAGGATAGTAACAAGTTTGCAAGTGCTGCAAAACCAACTTAGTATGGACTGCATGTGCTCTGTTCTAAAACCAGTACTGACTGATTCCACTCCTCTTCTGGTGCTGCATATTCCCAAACATATTTTTCACATCTCAAATTCAAATGCATACTTAAATGCATTTTAAACTATCAGTAGTCACTGAGACTAAGAACAGACAAGCCACTGGAAAAGCCCATATGGGTAAATACTTTACAACCTGTTTCGGGTAAGAAGAAACCTACAGTTTCTCTAGGAGAGGCAGAGATTGAGTATTTTGTTGTATCTGCATCAGTTCTTCCCCACCTGCGCCATGAGGTGAACTGGGATGAGCCGGTTGCATTTCCCCTTTTCACAGGATTCACCCTGTGCTCTCAGTCACTCCTCCTCCCAACAGACAGTGGGGTGCAGCCAAAATGCTTTCACTCCCACTCTCTCCAGTTGCTCATAGCAGATAATAGCAGGTAAACAGTCATCGCTCTCTTCCCCACAGCAAGTCAGAGGCTGATCAATGTCGAGTTAAGGAAGAGGAAAGACTCTCCCCAGTCAGCCAAGAGGTAGGTGAGATGCTCTGCTATAGTGAGTTTTATAAGCTGAAAATGTTATTCTCAACAGCTTTTCACAGGGCAGACTTCTTCAAAAATTTTAAACTAATGTCCGAATATCTTTTAAAATGTCACATACAGACAGAGCTTTATAAATATATGATTCTTGTCACCTTCAAAAGCTCCTTAGTAGACACACCTCTGAGGCCTGTGGGCTACACAACTGAAAAATGATCAGTTAAAGCTATTTCAACACCTGAAATAAGGAAGAAAATAGAGGAGCTGAGAAGGCAACAGGGAGCTGTGTTTATGCAGAACATGCAGGGTTTTCATACTGTCAACTTGCAGGCTCAAGGTGAAATTTTCCTGAAAGATGCAGATAGACAAGAAGTGAGATCAACAAATTATGGCCATCTGACAGAATTTTAAGGTTTCTAAGGTATAGAAACAAGAGCTTAAGATGAAGCATGAGTTTTGAATTTCAAAAGTTTGTTAAATGAGTTGTTTGGGCCTAGCTAAAATTCTCATGAATCTTGTGGGAGAGTAAGGGACTACTGGAAAAAGTCCCACAGTCAGGGGCATTAGAGCTTGCTGTCTTCCTGGGAAACATAAATAAAAACTGGCAAACTGTTACTTCACAGCAGTATGATTGCAGAAAGAAGCATTAGTTGCCTTTGACATTTCCTGCTATATCATTGCTACTTACTGAGCCTGAATTCCTGAGCCATTTTTTGTCCTCTAACAGTTATCAGAAAACAGGTAAAGACACTGTGTGGCCCTAAAGATGCAGTACAACCTGCACAAGAAAGCAGAATAAAATTTCCACCTCTTTCTTTTCCAGAGAAAAATAAGGTAGAAATATATTTTCATTATAAGAAAATGTTTATTTGTTAATCATTTCATAACTTATCAGGTTTGACATGAACAAATGCTCTAATTATGGCAGATTTTTATGTATGTTACACATAAATGCCTCCTCTACACAGCTCTGTTTTCCTGTGTACTTTTAAATTCTTCTAAATATGCTTTTGATAATGCAATCAGCTGCTTGAATAAACATAACCTAATTGAAGTAGTATTCCAAAGAGCATTATTTCTATTATTATGACTTCCCTGGTGCACAGCTGTAAACAGACAGCTGAATGATAGCAAATGACCTAGATAAATCTGTCTCGATAGCTGTCACTCCTTAGTCTTGACCTTCTGACACTGTTCCAGCTGTGCAATAACTTGTCCTAGCATTAAGGGAGAGACAATCTCAGGCTCATTCTATTCTGGGAAAACTACTAGTATTTCTCTACAAAGACACACAATCTCATAAAATTAGTGGACTAAAATGTATTTCTAATATAAAAGTAGAAGAAACATTGAATCTTTCTATAACGTCACATCTTGCACCATAGAAATAAGTAATAAGTAAAGAGTCAAGGTACTAAATTAAATGTTAATAATATTTTACTGATAACTAGATAATTCTGCATTTATTTTGTAGAATCATAGAATAGTTGGGTTGGCAGGGGCCTTAAAGATCAGAGAATCACAGAATGAGTCAGATTGGAAGGGACCACAGAGGGTCATCTGTTCCATCTTCCCTTCTACATTGCATGGGGCTGTGTCCAGACAATTCTTGAATATATCCAGTGAGGAGGACTCTACAACCTCTCCAGACAAACTATTCCAGAGGTCCTCTAGTTCTAAGCTCCCCGCCATGGTCAGGGACAGCATCCACTAGACCAGGTTGCTCAAAGCTGCATCCAACCTAACCTTGAACACTTCCAGGAATGGGGCATCCACAGCTTCTCCAGGCAACCTCTTCTCCGGGCAACCTCTTCTGGTGCCTCACTACCCTCACAGTAAAGAATTTCTTACTAATTATCTAATCTAAAATCTGCCCTCTTTCAGTTTAAAGCCATTCCCCCTTGTCCTGTCACTGCATGGCAACAGCTTTGTAGCTCAGGATGTACAGCCCTCATCAAATCTCATTCCTAAGTAATCCTATTTTCAGTGCCTTTTAGTAAATAGAAGAAAGGAAGATAAATGACAGAAAGTAGTTCTGACAATATACTAAGAGTTGTAATCTACATTCCATGTAATTTAAGGCATAACGGCAATTCACCAAAATTATGCTGAGCTACAAAAGAAACCCCAAAGTAATCAGAGAATATGTAAAATGGGTTGAGAAACTATGACCACTGCAGAATCTCAGTGTAACTAATAAGTCACAGAGAAACGTGTATGTTATAAAATTTATGCTATGTTATGCACACAGAATAACCACGTTTTTTACCTAAAAAATCAGTCCTAGAATGCCAGGTGATGCCTGCATTCAAGCATCATCTTGCAAACACAGTTAAGCAGTTTAAGACAAAACCACCCCATTAATGTACATAACTGGAGAGTGAATTTAGGTGTTATGTAGCCCCAAATACTCCTAGATTTTAAAGCAAAACAAATTCCCATTGTTAAAAGACAGAAAACTTTACCAAAAGTTTTAAAAGCAAGTAAACCAGATGTGCTGAAGCAACATCAACAGTAAAATGTAGCCAAGTCTCTGCTGTTTTTCCACATTCTGCTTGCATAATCTGGCAAGAGTGAATAATGTATTGTGATGAAGAAGAGAAACTGGAAAACTTTTCATCAATCTCATTAATCACCACAGCAAAAAGCCAGAAATAAGGCTTTCTGCCTAGAGTATTACAGTTTAAAATTCTGCAAGAAGAAAGTTCTCCTAAGAAGAAGTCTACCATTCTGTCCGTTCATCCTCACCTGCTACTTTGCATCATCTAAGGAAATCACTGCTTGAGAAGTGTCTTGTGTAACAACAGGCCCACAAGACACGAAGGCATATTTCCTGAAATCTCCAACTACTGTGGATCTGTACAACAAATTAAATGCAGTTTAACTATACAGTCACACTATAAAAATTTTTAAAAATACCTAAAATACTACTATATAATTTAATTTAGATTAAACAAAACCCAGAGAATTTTCTTGAAGTATTATGTACACATGACAGTGAAATGCTCAAAAGACTTCTTTCAGAGAGACACCTCGAACTTCTTTAAGTGTCCTTAAATGATTATGAGCAATGGATGCTTCTGAAAGGCTACAGGAAGGGAAGTCCTTATTTTGTAAGATAATATCCTTCAGGTAAAGTCAGATCCTGACTAAAGAGTCTGAGTAAAAGGTAAAGCAGGTATAATGACCATATTATTAAAAAAAAATGCACTATACTAAACTACTTCAATATGCACTGAGATTTGAAACATCAAACAAGAACTAGAATTTTAGGCTCATTTTGAAACCTAAATTCCAGTGTTAACTATTTTCTGACACCTTTGACTTAAAAGAAGAAAACAAAGAAATTTCAGCCTTATTTTTGGCTAGGGTTTAGCTATTGTACTAAACTCTGCAACAGAGTAATTTTGAAACTAAGATACCCCAGATTTGAATTTGGATGTAGTAAGATGGCACCTTCCCTGTACAGAACACCTGGCCCCTTACTAGATATGAGTGCTCCACCTGCTGCTCCAAACAGAAGAAAGCTAAAATCCTATGAGAGCTATAGGAAGAAAATAATTGCTTGGCATCCGCAAAAATGAGTTCCCAATGAAAAATATTGGAAGCTCAGACTATCTGAATTGTCTCTAAAAAACCAAGATGCAGAAACAAATGAGAAACAAAAACCAAAACCAAAACAAAACAAAAAAAAACAAAAAAAAAAAAAAAACAAACAAAAAAACCCCCCAAAAATCCAAGCCCCGGTGAACCCATGCCCCTGGGTAAATGGTAACTGCCCACCCAGAGTCCTCTCAATCCTCTTCACACTCAGACTGCATTGGACAGTGTCATGTGGCCCACAAAAAAAACTCCAAACAAACCACTTTGGCCTCATTTTGTTTCATTATAATTCAGCACAGCGAAAGAGGTGCAACTGTGAGATCAAATTCTAGACTGAAGAACAGAGATCATGCTGAGTTAATAAAATATTACATTTGGTTTCAAAGCCTATCTAAGCTACTCAGGAACTCTTGAACTAAAAGACCTCTATCGATTTGATTGACACTTTTCTCTCATAAGCAGCATGCTCATACATACACTTAGCAAAGTCAGTAAATACAGTATTAGTTTTATTCTGTGGGTTTTTTAAAAATAATTGGTTTCTCCTTTGAAAAAGTGACCTGTATACATACCTGGGCAATTAAAATGTTCACTTCAGAAAACCAGACAGCAAAGCAGAGGGAGAGAAAAAGGTCGAATTTCATCTTTAAAAATTTCCTATTGATTCGCTGGGTCCAGAATTTCACAAAGCTATGTTTGAGCTGATAGGTTTTTTAAAAACAAAATCAGTATAAACAATAAGATCTTTCCGTCCTCATTCCTTCCCATTTTACTGGAAATTAGTGATATTAGAGCCTTTTGAGGTTATCACCTACCATTCTGGGGGAAAATTACTTAAATACATGTATTTGCTGACTGCTTTGCTAACAGTGCTTTTACTTCCTCACCAAGCCAAAGCCAAAACCAATCTAATCCACTTTCCTGCCAATACTGAATTGATCCTTATTGTACTTATACCCTAGCTAGGTTTACGTGACCAAACATCAATGTTTCAGGTCTGTCTTTCAAATGCACTCATCCAGAATACTTCTGCCTAAGAGTGTTCACTGAGAAGTGGATTATCATGACAACTTTCCACAGAATGCCTTGCCCTTGTGCTTCACTTTTACATCTGCAAAGACATCTTGGCTCACAGAAGCTATGAAAGGGAGCATCATCCAAGAGTGTCTGTATCTTTTTCACAGAGAAGTAAAACATAGCTAATTTCACATTAAAGGGACTTATAGACATGTCCTTTAAGCTCACAGAAGAAAGAATCTAATAGTTGTCACAAGGAGAACAAAGTAAATCAAACAGTGGAATGAAAGAGAGTGAAAAATCTTATTTCTTTCCCGCTTAAACTTGAATCACTCCAACACATTTTTGTCTATGGCTTTATGTACCAGCCTTGATCCTAAGACAGCCTACTATTTACATGTTTACTAAATACCTGTTGGAACTAAAACAACACAGGCTTGAAAAGAATGCTCAACTGAGTCTAGATAAAATGTTGTGACCTTTGTTGTTTTAAGCCCTTGACATCACTCTGGTAAGTCCTACTGAAATGAGGTAGTTCAGGCTCCTCAGAAACACAAGGGTTTTTTTCATAATGGACACACAGACCTGCTGTAGCTTCTCTCATTTCTGTATGGAGTGTTATAGCCATAGACAATGTACTGAGCAATGAAGGACCTCTCCCCCAAGGAGCATAAAACCGAATGGGCAAAGCATGTTCAATGCAAAATAATGTCAGTTCAAATACTGACATTTCTTCTCCACAAAACAAAGTGATCATTTGAGTACTTCAAAAAAAGGAGCCAAGTCAATGTCTGCAAAGTGCATCATCAACTTTTAAAGACAACTTATTGCTATTGTGCTAAAAGGTTGCAACAGAGGTCATTAAGTGACCTCTATAGTGAATAAAATAAGCTACAGGTGAGTAAGGTGGAAATGTCTCCCTTCCAAGGCAACTTGGGCATCCATACAGTTGGAAATGCACACCCAGGACATTGCTTCAGACCCAAGACTAACAGCTCCTCTCTTAGGCTGTGGGTATTAAAAGGCATTGAGACACAGAATTGGTAGCATTTCTAGAGGTCTATTTTTGACAAGACCGTAACAGGTATTATTTACATGTTGCAAATCAAAACTTTCATTTGCCTAAGTACTCCAAGTAAACCATACTACAGACAGCACAAAAGTGAATCTTAGTTGTTAAGATTTACCATTCTCAGTGAACAAGAGAATAATGAAGACTGACTCCCCTGTTAGAGAAGCAGACGTCAGACACAGAAATGTTAACTCTCCTGCCCAATACCACACAGAAACTCTAGGACAGAATGCACCCTTTGTTTGAAAGGTTGCTGCCTGACCACAGCAGCGTTTGGTAAATCACAACTCTGTTTCAGTCATTGAAGAAACAACCGTGGACAAATCTGACTGTGCATTGACTCTTTTAATCAAAATACTTGAAGTGTATCAAAATCATAACATTCTGAATTTGATGTGAGTTCAGGGCAAATACAAACATATTGCCTTGTGACTACAAACTGGAATATACCGGACATCAGATGTGAAAAAAATATTGGCAAATACTGAAACATAAAGAGAGGATTCTGACAGAACAGGAATATTATAGGTTAACTTTTAGCCTAAAGATATACAATCTACATCAATTATGAATGTGTTAACTCTTGTTAATTAAAGAATAAATGGAAGAGCAAAATACTATGTAACATTGTTTCCCAGTTGAATGCACCTAAGTAGAGGAAACTTCCTTTTCTGAAAAAAAACCACAATAGCACAACTTCCAGCATTGTGATGGAAAGAAAGGAGTCTCTACTTCCTCCCCAGAGGCTCTTGATAGAAGATTTTATAGAAGAAAAAAATGAGACCACATTCCAAAATGACAGGGTCCAAAGCATCGCAAATAAAACTCGCAATTGATCATCTTGGTGAGAAAGAACAAGAGAGAACTGGAAAAAGAGCTGTACTTTAATTTCTACATGAGACTTTTAAGAAGGAGAACAAAAAACTTGCTCCAATTAAGAAAATATCAACACCTCAAGCTACCATATCTTTGATCTTATTCTTTGCCAGAGAAAGGAAATTTTCTCTCTTCAAAGCTTCAACCAAGTAGAACCAAGTTATTAAGGAGCAAGAAAATTTAAATAAGAACCCTTTACGGAGACCAAGGACAAACTGACAGGTATAATATTCTAATTGATTGCCTACATCAGAGGAATTAAAATAATAATATTTCTCTGTTGGTACAACAGTAGTCATATATATTCACTTGAGAATTCAGAGGCATAAAAAGATGCAAAATTTTTAGGAGCTTCATCCTTCTCATTTCTAATTTACCTTTTAGATTTGAAGAGCCTATTTTTTTCTTAGCAATATAATTTACCACCACTTAACGTAGTGTTAAAAAAGTATTATAAAAAGTCAATTATTAAATTATATCATTGACTTTTGAGAGAACACTGACTATAAATTCACGGCATTAGACTGACAGCCACAGAAACTCAGAGACTGTAGAGATCCTCAAAACAAATTACTTCCCAGATGCAGTGGGAGCTTTTTCAAACTAACAGTGAAACACATCTCATCCCTTACCCAGCAGCAACCTTACCACTGAGCCATACCACTTGGAATTGATCTCCCCTAAAATGCTGGCAGTGGGTGGCACAGGTGCCTCCTGGAAATGTTGGGGCAGGTGTCACCTAGAACCAGCTGCAACACTCCCCAGCCAAGTCACAAGGCAGCCTTCTCAAGAGCAGCTAAGTGACAATAATTTTCAGCCCCTACTGGTGACTGAGCACTATGTGGTGGTACTCAGAAGCCCTGAACAACTGCAAAATGGTTTTCAGTTTTTCAAAAGAGCTGAAAACCTTTCAATAAAAAACAAGGAAAAAAAATAAACCTCAGGAGGAAAAAGAAGAGTTGGCTGTTGCAAGCATGATGAAAAAAATAACAGGATATTTAAATAATTTTAAGGCACATATAAGTAGCCTATCCATTTGGTAAGCTCACTTTTGCCATCCACCCGGTTATTAAGCTCACATCAGGAAACCAGTAGCAGTTTCTAGGCTTCAGTTATCAGCTATGTCTTCCAAGCTATTCAAACGGCAAGGGCTGTAGCAAAGGCTAAGAGAAAGAAAGATGAATTTGGTTAAAAAATGATCCAAGAGTAGTGTATTGGAAACAATGAAACTTAAGATAAGGAACTTTCCTAACGGGTACTCATGTGTGAACTACCAAAGCCAGACTTTGGTACTTGTGCTTGTGTTCCTGCTGCGTCAACTGTGCCATATTACATAAAACTCCTTTAGTGTGGTACAACCTGGAGTCAATGTAAAGCTAATTAATCCAAGGAAATTTCCACGGTAAACAAGTTCAGAGTCAGATTTTGAAGTTTTTATATGACAGTTGTTTCCCTCAATGTGGGGCAGCACATTGTCCTCATCTGGCTCTTCAGATGCCTCTGCCTTCTGTGCTGCTACTAAGGATTTGTAATATTTTTATTTCGTGTTTGGAATTCTGCACTGGTATCTTATGGACATGAGTAACTGGTGACACGGATTACTGCTAGCTTTACAACATCATGATGCATATAGGACAATACTAAGGCCTTTATTTTGCCTTTTTAAATGCTTGTTTAGAATTTATTTGAAGAAAAACTCAGTAAGGTAACAGGCTAAGTAAAAGAGGAAGACACCAATTATTCAGAGGCAGGGGGCAGAATCAGATTATTGAAAACATTGGCCACAGACAACTGTAGCAAAAAAAAAAAAAAAGATTTCTTGCATTGTGAAATCATCCATTTTGACTTCCATATTATTAAATCCTTCTTGTAGACAAACTAACACTTATGGCCTTAGTCATTCCATAAGCTAATCAGCACCTAATATCTTTTTTATCTGACTTTGAATGATATCTTAACAACTTAATACTAGCTCATACTGAAAGCCTGATTAGCTTGACAGGTGACAATAGCAATGATTTCTAGTGTGTGTGGGACCATTACTATGCTGTTAAAATATAAAAGGAAAATATTACCTCCTACAATTCTTGCTTTTGAATTTGAGGAAAAGCCCATGCAAAGATGTTTTATATGAAACCCAGTTTCATCTCCCTTCCCTCATCTACAGTCTGCACCTGGATCAAATGAATGAAATATTTTTCACTTCCACAGCACATGGCCTAAATCAGCATTCCATTACCATCACAATCAATGTAATCTGAACCTTAAATATGCACAAGCAGTGTTTTTCTGATCAGGAAGATGCAATATGCACAGTAGTTCATACAACCTCAAACCTGACAAAGTAAAGTCTTGGTACAGCTACATAATGTAAAACATAAATTTTGCCTGGAAACGGGCCTCAGTTTGACTATTAATTTTAGACCTGTCTTATTAGGCTGGAGGAAATAATACACGTATTGCAGGATATTATTCTGCATTTTGAAGAAGGTTGACAGGCATACCCAAGAAAGTTGTTACAGAATTCAGGCTGGTATTATTTTCTTGACCATAAAATCCCACTGTCCTTTCCTCAGATGTTGATGACAAATGGGTCTTGGTGATACTATCATCAATATAGTACTAACAAAACTCAGTGAAAGACAGCACTTTGGCTTCTACCTTCAGTACTTTACATCACACTGCCATAATGATGGGAAAAATAACACTAAGATATTTAGATGTAAGTTTTAAATTTACTTACTTTGCAGAAGTAAATAAGAATGGCTATTCCCTATTTTACAGCTGATGAAAACAATGCATAGAGCCATTGTGTGATATATCCAGGAACACAACGTATGACTTACTCTTGATGCTAAGTCAGGATTCTTTACATGTTGATGCTATCCATATTTACTAGATTGTGATGGTGCCTATATGCTTTATATTACACAGATATTGTAAATTAAAGTATAATTATATTTTTCATCTCTATTTCCTCTATGTGTATGCTATGTCTCAAGTCATTATCACACTCATTAAAACACAGCAGTTCTGTATCCCATGTTAGTACTTAAATGAAATATGAGGATATATAACAATACAATTAACAGAAGTATTCCCAATGAATGAGGCCTTGAAAGACAAAATGAAGCCTTGATGAGAATGATTCTGCACTTGAGGCCTACACAACCATCACTAGGGCTTTTCATCATGTTTTTTTAAAGAGAGCTGACGAATCTGATAGAAGGAGAAAGAGAGAAACTACAGTTTTGAAGCTTCATTTTTATTCAAGATGCAGCAGCACAAGGACATCCAGAGGCAGCCTAGAAAACACAAGTTACAATCAAAAATGAAGCCGGATTTAGTAGCTGAATCCATTTATACTTTCCATGGTTCTGCATAGCACCTGACATTAGGGCCTCTCTCCTGACTCATGTCTTTCAGAACTTTAGTGATAAAAATAGCAAGTCTCTCTGAACAAAGGAGAGCCCCGAAAGACAAAACAAACAGTAAGTTTGCATCTTATATTAAAACTTGCGTACTTTCAACTCATGCAGCAAATACCTCTGCATATTTATTTGCCTTGGACAAGATGAAAGGTCACTCATATGCATAATAAGCTAATCTCAACTGTAATTACACTGCCAAAAAAACCCCACTTTCATTTGAAGGTTAACTAGATTCAAAATAACCCAGTTCTCATCAGGGTGTTGCATTTATTTCAATTAAGTCAATCAGCTTAACAAGGATTTAATTAAAAACAAGTTAGCAAATCAGAAGAAGTATTTGAAATGTAATTAATAAATATTTTTAAAAAGCAAGATGTAGTTAAATTAAATATATTATTATAAGTGCACTAGCCTATTACTTCTTTGCTGATGCTTGCTATTGGTCAACATGAAAAAGCATCCCTCCCTGGGAATCCTGGCATGCAGCTCATCCTTGCAAAGGCACATGAACACTGTGTCCAAGAGGGGTAATATTGAACTTTCAAAGAATTAGGTAGAGAGAAGAATACCTATTTCTCCTGACAGGGAAAACCCAAGGTTTGCCCACACTTTCTTTGCTTTATTTCAACTGTTTATTTCAACTTTTCAAGGCAGTTAAACAAAATATAAAGTGCCTTTTCACTGAACCTGCATGTTTCCACGTAGTTTCTTTCCTCTACAAACACTCTGCAAGCTGAGGGAGAGGGCAGCAAAACACTACCCAACAAAAGCAGAAAACAATCAATACGAAGAGGATAGTACTCATGCCAACCACACAGTCTCCCAAAAAGCACCAGTAATTTACATCAGACACATTCCCATTCTATGCCTTTCCATTGTATGCTGGACAATTATACATCTCATCCCTGGCTTTTCAGTCTAAGAACAACAGTGCTTTGGCCTCTGCTGCCCACAGCATCCAGACTCAGTCTTTCCAGGGATCTCTATCCTGTGCAAGTCAATTATATTCTTCCCCCCGTGTCTGACATTCCTGGGGAAGAAGAGTAAAATAAAAAAGGAGCACTCCTTGCCCTTAATTCCTCAACAACCCATAAGCAAGGCTCCTGTTCTCCTTAAGTCATCCTTAAAAATACTTTATTCTGTTATCCCCAACAAAGACCAATACAATATAATACAACAGATATAACCGTATTTCAAATGAATATACATGGAAATTAAGGACATACATATACCCAAATGAAAGTTTTTGTCTACCTCATTGTTTACAACTGACTGAGCACATTTTCTTTCATGTCCTTGACACATTGAGAACAGAAGCAGAAAGATTAAGACAAGAATGATCAAAAGTGTCAGCTCCATTTGGGCAACCAAAATTGAGAAGCCTAAACCTGATTTTTCAGATTGCTTCATGTTTTATTGCATTTTTCACCTTCAGACCACAGTTCCTATTAAACTGGCTTCAGCTACATATATAAGTGTTCTCAAGTTAATCAAGTTGAAGTACTTGATTATGAAGTCCAAAGAAAATAAGCAACACTGAGTGAGGGTTTATACTTGAGAACCTTTCTGCTTCCATAATTTTTCCAGCACCATAGAGGAATTCTGGGCCATAGGCAAAGCAGAAGCCCAATTCAGCCATATTACAAACACAGTGTTGGAGTCCTCTACTTTAGTTTACTATGAATTTCCACCTCTATATACACTCCTAAAGTAAATCCAGCTCTGAGTCAGCAAAGGTTCTGTGGAAAGTAGGGAGGAGAGAGTCTCTAAGCATATAATTAACCAGATGCATCATAATGTGTATGTACAAAGGTCCTAAATTAATCCCATATGATTCAACTACATGCCCAGCATTCCAAATTTGCAAGTGCTTGACTTTATGGGTTTCACAACTCCTTGTCAGAAAGGAAGGGTTATTGACTTGAATAATGAGTCTAGAGAAGGACATTGAACAGGCCATCTGCAGTCCTGTTCTTATCAGCATTTAGTTTTGTAGGGTTTTTTTCAACACTCTATTGCCTCCTCACCTTATGCACCCATGCCCCTAACTCTGATCTCCCAAGTTTCATCAATTTTTTTCACCAGTATCTCTCAACTTAATCAATTTCTTCAGAAAATCCTGGATGGGGAGGGAAGTATTCTTCAAGAGTTCTAAAATGTACAGATGGCTCACTTCAAGCAAGTGATCTGAAGCAGAGCAAGGGAGAAAGAAATTCTTTAATGATAATGATCTTACGCCATGCAGGAGACAACCTGCAAGAGAGTAAGACATCTCTACAATATCTGTAATATCACCAAACTGTTTCTTATCCCTTTTCATCCAGATTACTTTGCAACCAAGCTGTTTTAAATTGGCAACCACAACTTATGTTTTGAACCTCCTTATTTCAACTTTACTGAGGGTATCATTGGAAGAATTTTGAAAAATACTATGCTGATACGCAAGAAATTACATGTATCTGTTAAAAAATTGTGAAGTTATATTTGGGGAATCTCTAGACTGAAAAATAGAAAAAGTTTTGTGACTCTTGATAACAGTTCGCACCCAAACCAATTCACTGTGCAGTGAATTTTTCAAATACTTAAGGAGCATACTTCCAGAAAAATGCACATTAATATCAATTGCCTCATGAGAACGGTGATTCCTGGAAGAAAACATTTTTCTGTTTTGTCAACTGGGTACTGTTGGTCTATCTGTAGGTACACATGCCCAGGAAACTTGGGAGTTTATCAGAGACCTGGAGGAAAACAACTGCACATGTTCCTGGTCAAAAATACTAGCAAATAAAGTACTGGTATTTCCACAGCCACCTGGTTACTTTGACTCCTCTATTCCCCCTTCTGCCCCATGCCAGAAGAAAACAAAATAAATGGAGGATTCCATATTATCGTGCTATACAGAGTAAATTCTGCTATTCCTTAGGAAAAAACAGAATGCTGAACGCCTTCTGTTCCCCCCAAACTTAATCATCTGGATAGAGCATGGTATTTCTTCCATGCCTTGTAGCAGAAAGGAACATATTGTCCTGAATAAGGTAGACACTAAGCAATCAAAGATGTTTGGATGCAGTATGGAATGTGATTATTTTCCCTTTTACCTCTTTCGCTGAATTTATTGCTGCCCACCCTATTTTGCTTTATGAAGCAGTACTGGAGAAAGAACAGCCTCATTCTTTAGCTGACATAGTATGTGCTGCTTTGTGAGCCAGTTTCCTTCTCAGCTCAGATAATGCTCAAAACCACAGTGCAATACAGAACAGTTCAATACAACCATTTGCATAGTGAATGATGCAGAATGTTTAATTGAGTTATCTATGAGAGGCACCAGATTTCTGCAGGAATATTATCTGGTATTTAAGTTGGCTGGTTTTGTGTCTACCTTCAGACTCCATGCAAGTCTCATTTCTTCTCCTATTTTGAAGCAACTATGAAAAGAAATGGTGGATAATGAGTAATAGGAAGGTGAATTGAATCCTTTTTAACTTAGTTGCCATTACTCCCAACTGTCATAGATATTTAGAAAGATAATATAAAACAAAACTTTGTCCCTCATTCAGAGGTAATTAAAGATAACCCTAGTACCATGTTATTGAAAGTACTTCATATCCACATTCCCGACATCCATGGAAGTTCTCTGAAGTGCAACTTTATTTATTAGCTGACCTAATATTTTGCTCATTCTGCTGAAGAAAAATAGTGGATTTTGTTTTAAGGATGTTCTCATGGCTTTCCCCTAAACCTGCAGCTCACCAGTCTAGTGTAAACAGCCATAAATATCAGGTACAACTGTTTCAGCATATGCAGTAAAGTAATAAGATTTTCAGTACGGGGTGAAAACATTTTCTTCTTGGGAAACCCTTAAAAATACAGAGTCCCAGCAAAAGTAAAGAAGAGGAAATTTTCTGCAAAGGGATGACAAAAAAATCATAGAAAGCATATTAAAACCTCTGGCTGACTATTTTGCTCTGATAAAGGATACATATATAGGCCATCTCTGAAAATGTTTTTTCTAATGTGATATTTAAATATTTCAGTGAGGAAGATTGCAAACATGGCCTGCTCTCTTTTTGGCAATGCCTTATACAATAACAGACATCGACTGCACTTGCCAACTAATTTATTTTTAAAAATTGAATTTAAAATAAAACATTTCCCAATAGACATAGTTCTAGATCTCTAACAAAAGTTTCTGCCATCCAAAATATGTTCCTCAACCACTGCTGAAAAGTGCAGTGTCCACAGTTAGACACAGCAGTACATCTGAGACCTGAGTGACATTTATTTAATTGTGTAGACCAATGCTTCCCCACATTTCACAGAAGAGTAACACTCACCTCTTTTGTAACTGCATCACATTGCCAGATGTCCAATCATCTTGAGGTTCAAATAGGCACTGCTATTCCAGCTGCCCGACTACTAATTCCTCATAATTCATTTGTAAATCTCATGTTTCCTGAGAGCAGAATGTCATGCTTGCATTAAATTTGGATCAAATTTAATCTTGTCACCATTGTGACAGACATATCAACTCCTGACCAAGAACCATGCTGCATCTCCCACTGCTGCACCTGGGAAAGGGGCTTCCTTCCTTGTTTTCCACAGATGGCCATGGAACTCTGAAGTCTCTGTGCCTGATGGAGTGCAGAAATATTCCCTTTATACTACCATGCCAAATAAACCACCCTAACTGAGCAAGAGCAGTACCAGTCCCATATCTATATTTAGCCATTGAAGCTGACTAAATATGAAGGAAAGCACTACAGCACTTCAAGGGAGATAGTAAGAACTGCACATTGACTGAGAGTATCAAGTGCTCTAAGAAAAATTTCTTTCCAGGGTTTCCCTAGCAGCAGAAATACTTATAAAGATAATACTATGCACATTGCATGTTTGGGCCCCAAGTATCACCAACAGAAAAATCTAAAAATACTTTCAGTTTCAGGTAAAAATGTGAATTTAAAAAATCAACTAAGTAATTTTAAATAAAACTGCTACTCAACAGGAAGGAAAAATAGATTCATCAATCTGTTCACTACTTCTCATTTTCACTTAGGCCCAAAACGAGAAGGATGCCACAGACAAGTACACCATTCCCACCTATTATATCTGACACTGACATCATTTACTGTGGATTAAAAAGAATTCTTCTGGTACTTGCATACAATAGTCTCAGCTTTAATTGCTAAGATACACTGAACAGCCCTTCTAAACATAGCAACAATTTACATTTTAAAAGCAAATCAAAGACACAAACAGGTGGAAGCACTCCATTGTGCCATATGAGACCCTTGTTCCTACAGCTGCAAGCCAGCACGAGTGCACATCCGCTAAAATATCAGCTTGGGACTAAAAGGAAAGATGTACGGTGCTGAATCCCAGAGTCCAAAAAAACACCCCAAAGCCAAGAGCAGAAGTTTTATTCCAAAATACTGAAACAATGTGCTTGAAAATGAAAGGATCTTACAGGTTAAAAATTGGTGTGCACAAATAAGCCAGTTACTAAATTATATCCTCATAGGCAAAAAAAGGAGATATTTTCTAAGGCAAACAACACTAAAACAGGCTTACAGCTATTGATAACAACATCTAATCACTGACAAATGCAAGGATTACTTGGGTGTAGTTCACAAGAGACGATGTTCAGTATGGTATTATTTACTTTTTTCAGTGAGTTTGATGCTAGAACAAGGAGTATATGTTTTATTAAATTCAGAGATCACACTAAGCTGGGAGGGATTACAAGCATTTTGGAGGCCATGAAGCTAATTCAAAAGGCACTCAAACAAACAGAGAAAATGTCTGAAATCTGCAGCTGTCTTACAAATGCTTGCAACACACTGCAGTAATACAGGAATGCTAATTTGCACAAATTCAGGACAGAAATTAAACAAAGGTTTGATTGTTGGGGATTCCACGAAGCAGGACATAACTACAATTTATCACAAAATGAATGTACATGAACTGCTGTGCTACTCTTAAATAACAAAAATCAGTCATTCCACTGGGATGTATGATCAGTCTTCTGCACAGGAGACATGAAGGAAATTTCTATTCTCCTCTGGAGATCTTCAGACATGCTAGCAATCTCTCCCTGGAAACTTCAGTGGGGAGTTCACTGGGGCTGTGCTGACCTTGGTCAGACAGTAAAGGGAGCTGCCTGTAATTGATCAAAAGCTTCAGCTGATCAAACTTGAGTCACACATGGATTGGGTAATTCTTGCAACTCTTGGCAAGATTCCTGTTAAACATGACTAAATGGCCAAATGGGGGAAAATGTATCTAGAAAGCATAAACAGCTAACCTGTCTACTCTTTTAGTTTGAATAAGTTACTCCAAAAGAATGCTGCAGCTTACACCTTTGATGGAAAAACGAGTTTATACTAAAAGAATAATGAGAAGGGGTTGAGCCTTTCTTCTTTTAAAAAAAGAAGGCTCCAGGTGGATTGATCAATATGGGTGTATCCTTTCTAAAAGAGCTGAAACCCTATAGGGGTTGCAGAGAAATGTGGCTGGGGAGGAGAGAACAGCAAGAGCGGAAATGAACAGATGGGGAGATAACGGCAGACTGGCTGATGGAGCAAAGCAGCAGACAGAGGGAGAAAGAACAACTGGCATGGAAGGCAGCAGGTGGGAGAAGTAGGCAATGGTCCTGGCTGGCAGGGAATGGCTGGAGATGCGTGCTGTGAACATCAAGGTCAAAAGCATTACTCCAGCGAGGTGTACCAATGCAGCCAATGAATGGCAATCCCCTGGAATAGACAAAAAAGCCTCAATACCTGTTTCAGCAGCAAGATAAAATCTGCCCCAAAATGGACTCTTCTTACTGAGGGTTCTTCAAATTCATTTATACCCCAGACTCTGGTGGCTGTCATTCAGCATCAGGGAAAACACCTATCATATCTCCTCGGTCATATTGCACTGCAGTCAAGCCTTTGGTGCCCATGGTACATGATAGGGCTGGTTTGTGCACAAGTGCTGCACCTCAGCTGCCCAGACTGATTAATCTGGGAAGCCAGCAACCATGCAGAGCAAAAGCAGGTGGTCTCTCATGCTGGGCATGTGCAATGGAGAGGAAGTTTACAGGTGTGCCAGGATAAATCAGATAAGGTTTGGAAGGGGATCTTGACAAACAGTTTGAAAAACTGGTAAAATTTCTCACTCCTATGAGAAAGGAAAGCTTAGCAATCTTCTCCATAGCACTCACAAACAAGAGCAGCACTGATCAGTGATGTAATTCAAATGTGATTCAAGACTGAATGCATGGAGGTTTGTCATGTGCTGGTGCAGACTCAGACTGGAACTCACTTGGGAAGCTTTGTCATTTGGAGTTTTGTCATGCTGTCCTATTAGCTGAGTTAGGAGAGGTTTAGGTTGGATATCAGGAAAAGGTTTTTCACCCACAGGGTGACTGGACACTGGAACAGGTTCCCCAGGAAACTGGTCACCACACCAAGCCTGACAGAGCTCAAGAAGCCTTTGGACAATGCTCTCAGCACATAGTGTGACTCTTGGGGTGTCCTGTGCAGGGCCAGGAGTTGGACTCGATGATCCTGATGGATCCCTTCCAACTCTGGATATTCAATGATTCTGTAACATATTACTGTCTTTGTGAAAGATCAGATTCAGCTCATAGAAACTGACTTTAACCATACAGCTTGAATGGACACTTTCATACTACCATCACATCATAGTTAATGGTGCTTCCTATTGGCTTGTTAAGTGTCATGACTAATACTTGCCTCAAAGTATTTGGTTTCTCTGATTCTTCTCCACAGAGAGAATTATGCATTAAGAGTGTCATTTTCTTTAGCAAGTAATGGTATTGGGAATATCTGGTTTTAATTTAAGGAGCAAACAAAGTTAGGGGGTTCTTATTGTTAAGGCATGCTCCTTCTGCTTGGAGGAAAATGTGGTGAGCCTTATATTGCTCACTTGAAACATAAAGTAAAACTTTATAAAAAACAAAAACAACTTCTACAAGAGTTTGGGTTTTTTTCCTGTTGCATGGCTACAGCTTTGTTTGTTTGTTTGGAGAGGAACAAGGGAAAAAAGAAGAGGAAATAAGGCAACATAGGTTTACTCTGTAGAAAAAAAAAATCACAATTTTCAAAGAGGTTCAGAAACACTTGATTAGCAGAGAGTAAAATTAAGAGAGAAGCTATACTTCCAGCTGTCACAGCTAAAACCACCTGGCTGGCAGCTCTAAATCTTCTAATTATTATCCAGAAAAATGGGGTTGAGAAAGTTGCTTTTTCTTATTTTCATAAAGGCTTAGAAGTAATTGTCCTTGAAAGATTCTTGAAAGCTGTTAGCAGTTTTTATGCCATCTGTATACCAATAGCAGGTTTTTTGTTGTTTTAAGAGCATGAAACAGCATTGGGCTGTCCAGGACTTTAAATGTATTTTTATGAGATCAAGAAAAAATGGGGTGGTCGGTGCAAGACCCCTAAAATAAAGACTTTGTTTTAAAGTAGAATAATATAATTTGCATCACATTTAGATCCGCAAACAGAGACTTAAATTGTATTATGGGTTAGATATGACACACAGGCCTATATTAGGAGCAAGGAGAAAGTTCTGTTATCCATTTTCTCACAGAAAACACTCTAATGGAGTATGTGCACATTTTAGCTGATGATCCCTCTTGCAACACCTAGTTCTGATTATTATTTCTTCTTACAATGACATCTACTTTATATAGCCTGTTTGAATAACTTCAGGTAAACAATGAATATAATTGATACAAAAACATACGATCTATATAAATAAAAATAGAGCCCAGTATAAACTATAGAATGATCTATAGAATCACAAATAAAGACAAAAATTACTTTTTGCAAATTTTCACAAGAAGATATGCATGACTTTTAATTTTTTAAAAAAAATTAAATATATAATTTTTGATGAATAGTGTTTAAATGTCTGGTAAAGCTACTCCGGCAAAAATCCCAACATTTTTTCACAGAGAAAAAAGCCTCCAGACCCAAGGCTCCCAACTTTCTATTTTTTTCAAAATAGTGCATTATTCAGGTTTACTTTTTATAGGTTGAGTTTGTAACTTGCCCACGGGAAAAAAAAGAATCTTAAAAATCCCAGTATCCTTCCTTCCACAAACTGAGCTTACATGTGTGAGTGGGCAGCTCTCACCACTGGTGCCAGATTTCTCAGAACAGAACCTGTAGAAATTTCTTGAAATAAGCGAAGGAGAGAATCAAATAACTGTTAGCCACAAGGATACTTGAGGCAAAAGGAGGCCTCGGCTTCTGTTTCTGTAGCTATGTGCAGATACCTCCTCTGACTTAAGGATAGGAAATAACTTTATCTCCAAGTACTTACATGGCACATAAATACATTATAAATGATTACATTGTTTATAAATATTTTATACATGTTTATAAAACATGTTTATAAATAAAAACCAGTACTTTCCCCTACAAAGTACAATAGGGACTGTTGCTGAAAATCTTTCTAATTCTTTTAAAAGTATCAGGCCTACATAAACATTTGCTCAGGAATTAATATCTGGAGGGGTCAGAATGAGACAAAACCCTTCTGACATGAGATGAAGTGCAAAATTCATAAATTGGATCACCTTCTGAAGTCAACAATTGCTGATAGGTTTTCTCAGTAAAACAGGCTTGCATATTTGAGTGTGCATGCTTGAATGTTATGGCTGTTTACACTGCCCTTTGATTCTTGTTTTCTTATTATTCTTACTACTATACAAATACACAAACATATGATCATAAAACAGGAAAATAATGAAACCAGCTTTTCTAGAGTTTGCCAACTACATGGAAACTACACAGTGATGTCTGAAATTTTACCAAGTCTTTTTTTTTGGAAGGAAAACATAGGTTCAACAGACTCTGAATGTTCTATGGCAACTAATGGATTTTGTGTAGATGCAAGATGAAGTATTTCTAAGTAAGGTCAAAGCATTTCCTTTCAAAAGCATCAAAGCAAACATCAAAGACTTTGTTGTTTTGACTTAGTATTACTGCAAGGTTGAGTCAAGAATATTTGAGCTAAATTCTACCTCTTTATCCAGCTTTACTGGGGATACCAATAGCCAGAATCCTTAATGCCAGAGCAACAGAAACATAGAGAAGATCTAATTTCCATTAATCCTCAAAACTAAAATATGTACCAGCAATTTATTAATTGTGATTCCTATGATAAATACATGGCATAAACTGTCAAATTTGTCTCAGTTTTACATGCATTGTGTTCATTAGGATGCAGTAGACTAGCCTTCACCAGAAACCTACATTTGGTAAGGCCACAGGGTGACAAAAAAAAGCAGCAGCTGAACTAAATGCAAAAATGCATTTCAATGTGTCTTTTTCTTCCATGATGATATGCTCAGGTGGAAGTGATATTAAAGCTACCAAACTTTATAGATCATTTAATTTTTCTGTTGTCAGGACTAACAGAAAATGTCATTCTAAGTTCAGACAATGTCACAACAAGTTTACCTTTGATTCCTGACTACTATCTATAGCAAGTAAGTTTTAAAATATAATTTTTAAGTGAATGCATTCCCACTAAAAGAAATAGGGTGGAAAAGAAGGATGAAATAGAATACTTGGTTGATTGACCCATGCTGGAGACCAGTTATTGAATACTCATGAAAATACATGAACTGTCCACTATAAATGCTTTTTCAAATGCTGGCCATAATGCTAATTTGCAGGAGTAATCTCAGATACTTCAGCTTTAGAATTGAACTCTAACAAAGAAGTGAACTGATAAAGTATGTTTCACATTTGAGGCTTTTAATTACAAGAACTTGTTCAGTCTTGTTGATTATATTCCACTCCCTCTCTCAAAAGGCAGGAAATGAGAAAAAAAGAAAAGAAAAAAGGCAGCATGGACTAAAAGAATAAGCAGAGGCTCAGTATTTCAAATTCTTAAGCTGACACATTTTTTCATAGTTCGTTTTTAATCAATACATTCTACACACTTTTTATGAGCTACCAGCCACATGTAGAGCAAAAACCTACTCAGGTCAGCAAAAGAAACCTAGAATATAGTTTTTTCAAATCCACCATAGAGTCGTATGTTCAGCAATACATGTTAATAGCCAGACAGATGATGGAAAATTATTTTGCAATAAAACTTTGCAGATAATGCGAACTATACTTATTTTAAACTACTCTTCTACTCCCTGCTGATTCTATCTGTCAGAGTACAGAGGAATACATGGACTTCAAGGTTTGATGCTCCTTCAAATTAGCCTCCTTCTCCAAGCCTCTGAAAACAGCTATAAAGAAGCTGCAAAAGCTTTGAAGTCAACACTGCAATTGAAAGCTGTCCCTCAAAACTTTCCCCCACCAATAAAGAAAGGACAAACTGTTAATCCATTACTGGTAAGTTCCTACAAGAGCAGAGTTAAAATAAGGGAGCATTTAAGTCATTGTCCTCAGAGGACCACATTCACTTGCATATTTATCATCACCTCAAAGCCACCAGTCCACGGAAAAAAACCTCAGTTAAGAACCCATAAATAATAAAACAAGAACTAAATCTGCGACAGCTGTGACAGTTATAATGTCACTCATAATGAAGCAGGTGCCAGCAAAAAGGTACTGCTCAAGTCTAGGCAAATCAAATGTCATCATCTTATTCACAGAAATTCTTGTCGACAATTCAGCTGCAATCATCATAATGATGTAAATCCACCTATAAAAAATCCCAGTTTGATCATTTAAACTTACTCTTAATGAGGAACTCACAAATTCTGCTTTTATGGCAATAGATTGAAAGGTATCTGTCAGGTTTTCTAATGTGATTGTATTATCTATGCTCCTAATGAACATAAGTGTTGTTCCAATGACAATTATATTTCAGCTATGTATTTTTTCTAGGTAATAAATGCAGAATTTATCCATGTAAATGTAAAATTTATCCATATAACCGCAGAAGACCAATGACGTACACATTAATAGAATCATAGAATGATTTGGGTTGGAAGGACCTTTAAAGTTAGTCATCCAATTCCAACCTCCCTACCATGGGCATCTTACACTAAACCAGGCTGCTCAAAGCCCCATTTACCCTGGCTTTGAACACTTCCAGGGATGGGGCATCCCCAGGTTCTCTGGGGGTACTGTTCCAGTACCTCATCATCCTCACAGTAAAGGATTTCTTCCTAATACCTAAATCTACCCTCTTTCAGTTTGAACCCATTCCCCCTTGTCCTATTACTACACGCCCTTGTAAGAAGTTCCTCTTCAGCTTTCTTGGAGGTCCCCTTTAGGTACCGGAAGGTGCTGTAAGATCTCCCCAGATTCTTCTCTCCCAGTGGGGGAGTTTGTGGCTGACTTGCCATGGGCTGTGAGTCCACTGCAGATTGCACTTGGAACCAGTTACCTAACTCCTTCTCGACCTCCCAAATGTTGTGCAGCCTTCTCATCCCCTCCTGCAGGCTCAGCCAGCTGCTGAAGGAGGTCCCCCACCCGGGCATACCTTTTGCAGGGAGATCTGCTGCCTATCCCTGCCCCAGCAGAAAGGTCTAGGCACATTCTGCAGTTTGAGCTCTGCACTGCAGTCTCTCCCTCAGCAGCTCCATCTGGGTGGACACATCGGTCACCGCTGGGATAGATAGTGCAGATGCCCCAGCTGGAGCTGCAGCTTTTGCTCCTAGACGAGCACCCATAGTTCTGCCTTCAGGGACAGGTAGGATGAGTGCCCTTGGCCTGTGCAGATGGCCACAACCAGGTTTCTGGGTTAGGTGCATTACGAGTCTCTTCACTCAGCCTTGGAACAACATATTCCTGCAGCATCTGGACATCACCATTAAACACACACAAGTGATTAAGATGTTTTAAGTGCTGAATTATGGAAACAGTAAATGAAGCTAGATTAACAAATTGTTTAAAAAAGCTTTTATTCAGACACATCTCTGCCACAGCAGTGACAAAATGGAGAAAGAGAGAAAATTACATTGCTCTTTAATTACATTTTAGGACAATCTAGTATGATATGGCTTTAGTTGAGGCTTCATTGATCCTGACAATAGCACTACTATAGACTTTGATATGCTGTTCACAACTTGCCTATTACCATTTACATGGACATAAACACTCAGTTTGGAAATTACTCCTTTTCATTAAAATGAGGTTAGCATCATTTTAGTTAGAGTGATAAACTTTGCAATGTTTCAGATAACTCTCCTTCCTAACTCACATTTCATTCAAAGCGTAGTATGGGGTTTTTTTGCAAGGGACAGAGACATTTTATAAATACAGAAGACTATGTGGTGGCAAGTCACAAAACCCCAAAAAGTCATACACAGAACGAAAATAGGTCACAGAGCTGAATGACAGGAAAAAAAGAAAGCACCTACATAGCACTATGACAACATGGATATTTAGTTCAACTTTACCACAGAGGATGTGTTAAACCAAAGAACAGCAAGCTCATGTAACCGTAAAGGAGGCACAGGTTATACCTGAGATACAAATGTTTCACTAGATCAAACCTATAGGATCCTGTTTGCATTTACGCAGGGCTTTCCTCACACATGTTTAGGGTCAGCACACCTATGTACTGAATTTCTTTACTGCCAGACAGAAGTATGAATGTATATTCATGCCAATGAAACTCCAGCTCTCCTAAAAAAAACCTGTCTCCTTTAGTGTTGGGCCTACCCTGAATAAATTAGAGTTAGTAGCAAATGAGCATGTTTAATTTTGTTATAAAATCATTTACCACAGGGAGGTGGGAGTCTCTGTTATATTTTGCTTTTAATAGAGTTTGAGTGAAAGGCTGAGGTATTTAATACCTTCTTTGCCTCAGTCTTTAATTATAAGGCCTTTTGTCTGCATACCCAGTCCCCTGAACTGTAAGACAGGGAGGGGAGCAGAATGAAGCCCCCAAAATCCAAGGGAAAATGGTCAGCAACCTGACACACAAGTCCATGGGGCTGGATAGGATCCACCCAAGAATGCTGAGGAAGCTGGTGGAAGTGCTCACCAAGCCCCATTCCATTATTTACCAGCAGTCCTGGCTGACTGGGGAGGTCCCAGTTGACTGAAGGTTGGCCAATGTGACACCCATCTACAAGAAAGGCCAGAAGAAGGATCCAGGGTGCTGCAGGCCTGTCAGTCTAACCGGTCTGCCAGAGAAGGTCATGGAGCAGATCATCCTGAGTGCCATTCCACAGCACGTGTACAACAGACAGGGGATCAGGCCCTGCCATCTTGGGTTCGTGAAAGGCAGGTCCTGCTTCGCCAACCTGATCTCCTTCCTTTATAGGGTGACCTAATTGGTGTATGAAGGAAAGGTTGTGGATGTTGTCTACCTGGGCTTTAATAACATCTTTGCCACTGTCTCCTGCAACATTTTCCTGGAGAACCTGGCTGCTTATTACTTGGATGGCTGCACTATTCACGGGATTAAAAAACGGCTGATGGCTGGGCCCAGGGAGTAGTGGTGGTGAACAGCTACATCCAGCTGGCATCCAGTCACAAGTGGTGTTCCCCAAAGCTCCATACTGAGGCCAGTCCTGGCCTGTTTAATGTCTTTACTGATGATCTGGACAAGGGGATTGAGTGCACCCTCAGTCAGTTCACAGACACCACCAGGCTGGGCAGGAGCATTGATCTGAGGGAGGGTAGAAGGGCTCTGGGGGACCTGGACTGGCTGGATCAATGGGCTGAGGTCAGTTGGATGAGGTTCAACTTGGCCAAATGCCAGGTCCTGCGCTTGGGTCACAACAACGCCATGCAGCGCTACAGCCTTGGGGCAAAGTGGCTGGAAAGCTACCTGCTGGAAAAGGACCTGCGGGTGCTTGTCAACAGCAGCTGAACATGACCCTGCACGTGCCCAGGTGGCCAAGAAGGCCAATGACATCCTGGCCTGTATCAGCAATAGTGTGGCCAGCAGGACTAGGGCAGGGATCATGTCCCTGTACTTGGAACTGGTGAGGTTGCACCTTGAAAACTGTGTTCAGTTTTGGGTGCCTCACTACATGAAAGACATTGAGGTACTGAAGAGTGTCCAGAAAAGGGCAACAGAGCTGGTGAAGGGTCTGGAGCACAAGTCCTATGAGGAGCAGTTGGGGAAATCGAGGTTGCTTAGCTTGGAGAAGAGTAAGCTCAGGGGACACCTTATTGCTCTCTACAACTACCTAAAAGGCGGCTGTAGCCAGGTGAGGGTCATTATCTTCTCTCAAGTAGCAATGGATAGGACAAGGGGAAATGGCCTCAAGTTGCATCTTGGGAGGTTTGGATTGGACATTAGTCCATTGATAGTGCTGGATTAATGATTGGACTCAATGGTCTCAGAAGTCTTTTCCAACCTGAAGCATTCTATGATTCTATCCTGAGAACAGTGGAAAAATCCTTTTTTCTCCGACTCAGAGAGTTATAGCAACACAACGACCAGTTGTGCACTTTCCCACTCTGGCATTTGAAAAGTGCTGCATAACATATTGCTTTGACTAAACTAAGTTGTAGATCTCCATCACAATATTTTCCATCCCTTATGCCAGAACCTTAACTGTCCAACTGTGGCAATGGATCCAGTGAAAAATTTAAAAAGCAGAAGTAACATAAAAGACTGAAATAAGTTAAGTCTAAGGAAACAATACATATACACATCTACATATAACATATATATATAATATATGGTATATATAAATTTACCTGGTTACAAATTTAATTTTGGAAAAGATCAACAGAAATAGGAAAGCAACTCAGAAAGTATCTTGGTTTTATAGTATGAAGGGTTTTATCACATTTGAATGGATGCTATGTTCTATTTAGTCCAGTTTCTAGAACCTTTTAAAATAGGCTGTACACAATCACCCAGTGAAATCACTCGTGAAAAATGTGCTACCTACCCCATGAAGCACCTAAGTCATAGGACAGCTGATTTGCATTTTATTACATGTTGATCTACCCTATACTACAATCTACAATTAGGCAAAGGCACAGAAATGAAAAATGAAAGCACAGAGAATTCAGGCAACAAGTCCAAAGCTACACAGCAGAGACTAGGGTAGAATTAAAATGAGATGATAAGATCTGAACTCCTGCATATACTATATTAAGTTTTCTTTCAAACCACACTGAGAAGGCTCACCTCCACCCACTGCTCAACACACACACAAAAAAATATCTGCTCAACAGATTTGTGGAGCAAGTCTTTTCACTCCACACAGCTAACGAATCCACTGTTTTCAAAAAGAGAAGTCACAAATAAATGATTGTGTATTTTCTTTTTTTGTTATGTTTTTAAAGAAATAGCATTTTTGTCAAATCGTAATTCAAAATTTTGGTCTTGAAGAGGTAGAGAGAGTTTTAAAATACAATAGAAAACACAGTCTTTTCATTAAAGTTAAGCTTTCAAAAAAGATTTTAAAAGATTATTTTAATGCAGTTTAACAGTACAAACCCCTCTACATGATACAAAGGTTGCTTTGATGCTACTGCATTTATAACAATGTTTTATTCATGTATTTCTTTTGTAGCTCTGTCACTAAGAATTGAATCAGGTATATACAACTTAATCCTTCCCCTGCTAGTTGTGTGATGAGAATGATGATATTGCTTTCTGATTGCAGTAAAACAAAATGAAATACATTACCTGTCTGTTCTACTCAGAGTAACAAATGCAGTGAGTATGAGAGATGACATGCATGGCTACTTTTCAACAGAGATGTCACACATATGGAGTACTTTTTTTTGTTATACATATACCAAAGATTTCTGTATTTTCTAAAACTGCATCTACAGCTGTGGATCCAAGTCCCTGAAGTAGTCTGCCCTATTATCCTTTACACTTGGTTACAATAGATATTTTGTGATACCAGTAGTTAAAGGGAAAGAGCATATTATGCACCTAAATATTTCCATTCCTAAACAGTGAGGGACTTAAATTGCTTTTCTAACAATAAAAATATCATAAACAAGCCACACTTATGTCCACTACTACTATTTCAGAATTCACCTGAAATTTATTTTAGTGTGATATATGAGGGAAAACTTCTTTTAAAATCTGTGGAAATGAAAAATCAAATGTTAGTTTTCTCCTCAGATTAAATGAAGATTCCAGTTGAAAACTTTGTTAGCAAAGCAGAATGCCAGTGGCTGTGGATGACGACAATACACACGACAAAGTAGAGCATGGTATTCAATACTTCATGATAGTGTTTGCAAGGTACTAAAGCACCTTCAAAGAAAACCTCAAGTTACTTTTGCTCTGGAAAAAAAGGAATTAAATAACCAACTAGGAAAATATCTTCTTGATTAGAAGACAAACTCCCAGGCTTCATGTCCTGCAAACCCAGATAATCCATAAGAAGACCAGTTACACACCCCAGCTCCCTCCCACAGCCCCTGCATAAAAATGGCGCATCCCTTACGTCAATACTCCAAGCTTAATAGAAAGTCATAGAATGTGCAAATTACAGATTCCCAAGGATAAAGCATCCTCAATCTCATACATAAATGGGAAATTCTGGAGAGGAAAAAAATCCCAAAGATTGGAATATGAATGTTATGAATTATCCTGGAGACATGAATTTGGTGTTTAATCTAACACCATCAATGTCTTTGGAATTTTGTCCTCAATTTGAAAGAAACCTGCCATACATTAAAAGAAAATAGTAAGAGTAGTTCAATATCAAAGGTATTGAGTCCAAAATCTGTGACTTTGGAGACATAGTGAGAATTCACTGCAAATGTAACACGAAGTTAACATCCCGTAGAAAGAGAAGAAATTACCATTCTAATTCATGCAGATGTTGCTCTGGTGCTGTTCTGTAATGCAACAAGATGGATTCTCCTGATGGCTAAAAGCAATTTTGAAGTCGTTGGTACTACTGTATGTACAAAAAAATGTGAAACCAAAGACAAAAGCATCACAGACGTGGCCAAAAAAGGCAACGGGAAACAAAAAAGTATCAGAGGAACACTTGCAATACAAGCATAGAATAAAGCTCAGAGAGTGCATTTCAGGCATACTCTTGGCACTAAGGAGAATTTTTAGAATAAAGAGACTCCCTTTATTAGTCTTATTCTTCTTTTATTTAGGAAGATGTAATTTTATGAAGATTTGTTCTGCAAACAAATGAAGATGCGCTATTATAAGCAATTCTCTCATCACTTTTTCTTCCCAATAGAATAACCTATGAGAATCTGAATACCAACTAATTATCTTAAAAGACAGTATGCTATATACTCCCTTTTGGATATAGCTGGACTACAGTCACATATGACACTGATCCCAATTATGATTCTGATATTACAGAGGTCCAAAGAAAGTATGACCCTTAAACCACTTAGCAGAATCCACCAATATTTGAAATACCTAGGTCTTGCTCTGCCAAACTGTTCATCAAGAATGCCATTGCTTTGCCATTGTAGGCACTGCAAAACAATGCCTGATGTTCCCTTGGAAGCATTACCAAGAGAGAATTATGCATCGCATCTTCTAGACTAGTTGTCCATGGGTTTACTGTGGATTCAGCTACTGCCATAGGCTTTTGGCAGCTGGCGGTATGCACAGTGTAAAACGTCATTCAGCTTCACTGTCTCAATCACTGTGCTCCACAGAGCAGAAAATTAAGTTCGACAGATTTAAAGGAGGTTCTTGTCATTTACTGTAATTCATATAAATCATTATATATATGCCTTTAAAACCTCATCTGTAGCTTCCAAAGAATGATGACCGAGTCAGTGTGATTATTTTATACCATTACAGAAAAAAACCCAAACCCAAATTATGAGTTCAGATCAAATGTTCCTTTTCATTCCCATGGACAGAAGCATTGCCATCATTTCTATCTCTAAACATTCTTTCATTTTCAGAAGAGCTCAATTTCTGTATAATCAAATCTTAACTAACATGAATAGTAGTATTTTCTTTCATATTGTAAGTGACTAAGTATTTTCTGCTGGAACTACCTTTTTAATGAAAAGACAGGATTTATAGGTGACTTTTTAGTATAAAATGTGTCAGGTTTCATGAACTTTCTGTAAAATTTAAGCAGCACTCTAACGTATTCTGCCTTGTATGTGCTGCTTTTATGATGGCATATTCACTCTATTGGGTACAGGTAACTCAGAAGCCAAGCCTCTCCAACGCCTCAGGAATGAAAACTGCCCTAAATCCAGAGAATCCATGACTCTATGTCACAGAAAGCACTGTACTTCAGTATTCCCAGACATGCTGTTGAGCAGCCTTTTTCGAGTTTCTGGCCCCAACACACAAGACAATTCATATCTACATAGCCAAATTATTTCCCTTTCTGTTTCACTGCACAGTTCTTGGCCTCTCGGTATCCACATTGCATACATACTAGTTTGCACACAGACTCCTGATTGGAGCAATCCAAGTAGTTCCCTCAGTGAGAGAATCTGATCACAGAAGAAAAGATAATATGCTCCAAGATCTATGCAGTGCCCAGGCCAGTTCACATTACCCAACACAAGTCGCTCCTTGACCCTGCATAAAGAGCCTCCAAGGAATGGTGCATCTCAGTCTCCAGCTATACTTCTTTTGCAACTCCAAAATTTTCCATTGGCCAGACACACCAACTCTAGACCTCAATTCATTTGCAACAAAGGAGTCAGGGCTGGATGCAGGGCCTGTAATAATGCCCTTCAACATGACACTGCAAGTGCCGATGTGAAACTACCTACCTTTCAGCCCCCCTTTGGACCTCCACTGTTGAAGCCACCAGTTTAAGAGCTACAAGAGGTTTTGACAGTGTGTGCTACAGTCTCCTCGAAGCCTTTAATATTTACACTAATGGTGTGTTAGTTCTTTTCATATCATCCACCTGTCTTATTTTTATCACAATGATAGGGAAGAGATAAAATGCTAATTTATTAAATAATTTCCCTCACAAGATAAACCTCTTAATTCAACTGATAACATTTGCACATTACTAGTGAGGCATTATTTAGGTTCTCTACAGTTATCTTGACTTAGCAGCATCTGAAATTGAAAGCTTACTTAATGCCTAATGTTGTTTTATCTTTGTTTATTCTACTCAGTCACCAAGGTACACTGGACTGACATCTTTGGGAAAGTGTGCTGCCTCCATGGGGGCATGTGAGGCTTCATGTGAGGAAAAAGCTTTCCTACCCTGTTACAGCCCTCAGATTGCTTTACACTACTGATTCTTCAGGTAGGCAGCAATGAAAAAGGGGCATGCAATCCCAATGGACTACAAGGATGTTGTGAGATTATGAGGGAAGAAAATGGTAAGTGCCAAAGCCCAAGTAGAATGTTATTTGACTATTGCTGTAAAAGAAATAAAAATGTTCCTATAAATACATTGGCAAAAAAAAGAAGGGCCAAGGAGAATCTCCATCCTTTATGAGATGTGGGGAATAAAACACTGACAATGGATGAGGAAAACAGTGAGGTACTTAATGCCTTCTTTGCCTCAGTCTTTAATAGTAAGACCAGTTCTCTGGGCATGCCCCAAGCTGGAAGACAGGAACAGGGAGTAGAATGAAGCCCCCACAATCCATACTCCAAGGGAAAGTGGTCAGGGACCTGCTACATCACAAGGAGAGACTTTATGGCTCTCTATAACTTCTGAAAAGAGGTTGGAGCCAGATTGGGGGCTGTCTCTTCTCCCAAGTAACAAGTGATAGGACAAGAGGAAATGGTCTCAAGTAGTACTAGGGGAGGTTTAGATTGGATATTAGGAAAAGTTTATTCACCAAAAGGTGGTGTGGCATTTGAACAGGCTGCCCAGAGGATCACCATCCTTGGGTGTATTTAAAAGTTGGGTAGATGTGGTCCTTAGGGACATGGCTAATTAATGGATTTGGCAGTATTAGGTTAATAGTTGAACTTGATGATCTTAAAGGTCTTTTCCAATCTAAATGATTCTATGATCCTGTAAACTGGTCAATGTCTGTTTATCAACCTAAAGAAATTACATTATGAAACAGAATTCTACACTGGCAACCATGGTAGGAATCCATAAAGAGGCTGAAAATATGAACTAAATATAAACTTATTATTTTAAGCAAGCACTACTAATTACTGTTCAACAGGTACTCAGTTTCCCAAGAAACTTTTCTGGCATGCAAACAGCAGATGGCAGAAACTGCGATTACTGGGCTGTGGGCTGCAGGCTACTACCACTGACAGCTAGCTTCTGATATTCTGTGAGAATCTTCAAGGGGAATGGAAGAAGGTGTACTCTAAAGGTATTGGTGAGAATTTTCTTTTTCCAGTGGACATTTACTTCAGGAAGAAATGTGAATATTCTTCCTCACTTGTGAAATTTCAGTCTCAACCATGAGTGTTGATTTCAGTCTCAGTCTTCAGTGCTGTCAGCTTCAGCCATCCAGTTTTGCCCATGTGCTCCTGACGCCCCACAGTGTATTCTGCTTCCCCAATAAAACTAAAATATATGGGACACAGTCATGTCCCACTCAGTTCCCACAGATGGGCTGACTGATTTTTGAACAAAGTACATAAAAATTATAAGAAATTTAGAAGAAAGGTTTACTGAAACGGCTACCTAATCTGCATTTTCTCATTTGCTTTTGTACACCTGAATGCAAACTGTACACACAATTTGATTAATCCTGCTGTGCACTTCTCAGGGCACTGTAATTGATTCAGAAGCAAATCAGAGAGCTGCTTCTGAGGTGCATCTCTAACTCAGGAACTATGTCCCTAGACATTTTTAACTGGAAAAAAAAACCCAACCAAAAACCAAACTCAAGAACAACCCAGCAGCATCACCCAGTGCTTTGGCATTCTATAGCAGTTTTCTCACAATAAAAGATAAAATTCAGAAGCTGCTGATCTAGTGGTCAGCCCAAATGAAGTCAAATGAGAGCCAACAAGCACCTTCCCTTTCCTTCCCCCTTCATGTGTGATCACTTCAGAGGAACCTAAAAAGAAATCTCACATGGTGACGGAAATAGAAGGAAGGACTGCTATTTCTGTTACAGTATTTGTGTTTCCTTAAACACTGGTCCTTAAAAATCTCAGATTTCAGAAAAGGAAAAAAAGTCTCATGACTGCATAAAAGACAAGTAAAGGAAGACATTTACTCTTCTTGCAAGAGAAGATGGGAACAAAAGACAGAAGTGTCCCCTGCAATAGCTATTTAAATGTCTTCATTTAAATAGAATCTGACACATCATTTTTAGCTGCTTAAGATGGTTGTCAAATTCCCTATTCCACAGCAAATCATATTAAAAATCCTAACAACCAAGAGCTGGCTGGGGTTTTGGGTTGCAATGGTAGGACTACACAACAAAGGAGGAAAGCAAAGCAGACCATGTCTCAGACGCACGATGTCTTGCTCCACACAGATAGTTCAGACCCCACCATGTGTTCCATAGTGTGATTTACCACACAGTGCAGAACGTGTGGTTTGCTCAGAACAGCAGACACAAGATCAGAGCACTTGAAGTCTCTGCAAATCCACCCTCCCAATCTCCATGTAGGCAAGCAGATAAGCACATTGTTAGTCTCAGAAACTGCTTCATGCAATTAACAGACCCACTTACAATTTGGCTCTGAATTTGTTTTCACTGTCTCTTACTAAGTCCTGGTATAAAATCTGAAGCTTTTTCAGCTTTTTTTTTCTGAACTGAAGTTCAGAAGCTTTTTTTCCCCTCTTATTACAAAGGACAAGGTCGAGTTACATTAATATACAAAAGATGAATACTTAGTATTTATATCTAAAGCTACTTATGAACCTCAGACTAAGTCAAATTTCTCAGTCCACATAGTTAGTGCTTAGACTAGGCTAGAGGAAGCAGTGGGTCTCTGCTTAGCTACCAAAGAACCACACATGCAGCCAGGCTTTTGATCATCAATTCAATACATCTTTTTTCATCATAATTTTTCTCATCTGCCTATTACATTTACTCACATCACATTCAGGAACACTTCAGGAGTCAGATTTTATTCTCTCATCCTCCAGTGTGCCTGAGTTGATGTAAGTCTTCACATGTTTTTGGTTTTTTTTTTTTTATCTGCTTTTAGTTGAAAACATATAAGAAAAATGAGAAAAAGTTATAGAAGAAAATAAGAATATTACAAAATGTAAAAATATCATATAATATTATGCAAAAGAATTGTTGGGGTTAATAAAATGCAAGATAAGAGCAGAATTACAACTATTAACAACTAAATATAAAACCTAACTAAATAAATTTACCTGTGGACAGCCATGACCTCATGACCTAGAAACATTAAGTTCTTTACTTCATATCATTATAATCTCTTATTATCAACTCCAGTATTCCGACACACACACACAAATGATTTAAAAAAATTAAAAAATCAGAAAACATTCACAGCCCCTTCTTAAGGAGTTTCTGTCAGGAATCGTTAGCCAAGTTTGTTCTCCCTTAGGCAGAGGCAATCTGTACTTTTTTGTCTTTTTATCAGTCAGCCAGCTCCTTCTGTTCATTATTAACTGATAAATACCTCCCCCAAAAATATATGTTCCCAGTTTTGGGCTGCAAATTGTTTTTCATATCTAAGACTGCAAACGTAATCTAAACATCTTTCCTCAGTCCTGTAACAGCATGTTTTACACATTTCAGCCAGAAAGATGTTTGTCCATTTGTCTATCTTACAGGTTCAAAACTTGTCATTGTGGGTTGGTATTTACTGCCTTGAAGTCTTTTATATGCAGTAGATCTAAAGAGATTTTTTTTTTAATCATTCCAGTACCTCAGTCTGGGATCCTATGCTGGGCCTCATCTGCTTTGCATCACTTGGCAATTTAGGTTGTGCAAGCTATATTAAGTGCTCACAGATTTTCATACAAATGGCATGTACAAGATGTTCCAGCTTACTCATGCTGAATCCACCAACTGCAATAGACTCTTAAAAGTATTTTTTATTTTTTTTAATAGGCATTATACTCACAAATATCCCTTTGTTAAAATGTGAAGATGTTTGGAAACACCAAAATGAGTTACTACTCTGTGCACCCTTATGTTCCAAGGCAGCTGAGAGTTCTTGGTGCCTCTATAAACTTTATGTTTTCAAGTCCAACAACCAACCACCTAAAAGTTCACTTAACTGTTATGACACACCATCACCTTGTCAGAGTCAGATAATATACAGTTCTGAAAATCCATTCATCCACCCCAGTCATGCATTCATCTTTCTAGTTCCTCAAGTTTTTTTTCTTATTCAATTCAGTATGTGTTCTCCTGGGTAGGCAACACCTACAGGTCAGGGCTTCCCTGCTAGAAGCCCTGACTTGAGTACCACTGGTCCTGCCCATTGGTGTCTCAGCCTCTTTTATCTTCTCTTCTACCCCAAACTGTTCGAAACAGTCTCTATTGCTTCAGCTCAAAAGTCCTAGTGCCCTGCTGGGCTTTGTCCAAGACTTTAACATGCTCCTTTTAATGTCACAGTACTGGGTAATCTGTGCACATTGAAGAAAATAAAAAACAAGCTGTCATTCAAACAGAAAACAAAAGATATTAATCATTTGGTATTATCACCACACAGCATTTGTGTGCATGTGACTAAGACATGAGGGAGGAGAACCATATGTACCAAACTATTTGCAATGCAGACCTGAAGAGGTTTTCCAAATTAGGTCACAGATGACAAGAGAATCAATATAACACACATAGACTCAGATGCAGTATTTTCACATTCCTCTTTCTAATGGAGATGTGGTGATATGAGGACCTCTTGGATACAATTTATGCAATATGGGGTTTCATAAGGCTGAGGTAACACAGATAATATTGTGAAGGGAAAAAAAAAGAAAGATTTTCTGGGGTTTATTTCAGTTTAGTTCAGGAACTGGAGCTGCTCAATTGCCTTACTGACCAGGTGTCAGTAAAGAATCAGTAAAATCTATTTCCATCTATGTACAGCTGACATGTTGCCAGTTTCTTCTAGAAATAGACATTACTGAGGCTAGCTCTATCTTCTTACCTTCCACTTGGATCACTGCAATCTGCTCTGAAGTTAGAAAATATTTGAAAAATTCAGCTAACATAGAAGTAGGCAATATTTTAGAGGCAAACCATTTGGAAACAGCCATCTGTGCTTGATAATGGTTGGAAAATTTAGAAAAAATGCTACTTTTCTTTTTTTAATAAAAAAAAAATCTCTAAGACTTTTTCACTAGTTCCACTCTTTTTAATCCTTTCTGTGGTGGACTTCTCTTCAGTATTAGTTGTGAAAAAAATACAGCTTTACAGCCAAATTTTGTGTGATAGCCTATACAATACCAATTCATTTGTGTTGACCCTGGCATCCCTGTGCTACTTCATGGCCCATTTTTTTCAGCTACCACATCTCTCCTAATCCCTCCACTCTAGTATCTCCCTTCTATTTATTTTTCAGTCTTTACTTCCACCACCAAAACCACATAAGCAGCCAAGAAGTCACTACGTTGGTTTAGGTGGGATGCAATAGCCAGCAAGGGCACCTTCGCCAGAAATCTACTTCAATACAATAACTTATTCTTTACTTATTCTGATAGAGCTTGGATTTTCTGACTGTTGCACAAAGCACAACCCTTCTTGCAGATTTCTGAAGGAGACAACATTTAGCATTATTTGGTTGCTACTAATTTTAAATAAAGTCAGATATGGTGATAGCAATGACCTCTTTATTAAGCAGCAGATTATTTCTTTTCCTCACACATGTACCATATGCTTTCCCATATTTTATTTAAGCTAAAAAGGCATTTCTAACTGAAATCAGTGATCTACTCCATAAAGACAACTGAGAACTCACCATTTGTAAGATGTTTAAATATTCAGCAGGTCAATAGACCTCTGGTTACAAATATATCTGACCAGAAAAAAAGACACATTTACTTTTCCAGTACCTTAGTGTAAGTTTCTTGCCAGCACCCACTCTCTCCATAAGCACTTCTTCCCATTACACAGGAAAAACTGAAAAGTTCCTTGTATTGACAATTAAAGAAATTAAACTGTTACTTAAGATATATGCTTGATTCACGAAAGTAAATAAGAATTTGAGAACTAAAAGCACATACACTTTTTGTGGTAATTTTATGTTGCTGGAAGCCTTCCTTTTCCTATTCCTACTAGAAGCTTCCTACTAGAGCTGACTTCAGCAGCAAATATAATGTTCACATAGTAAATACCCATTTTGTTCTAAAATATGATAAAATTGCTCATCAATTATACCACTTATATTGTTTCTTCCCCTCCCTTCCTCTGAAATATTTAAGCAAACATTAAACAATCCTATTTGTAGTATCAACTGAAGCTCAGAAAGCTGTTAGGTCAATGTATATACACTCCATTCACTGACCTAAATTATAAGAGACTAACTTCAAAACCACTGACTGAAAACCAATCTTAAACACTGAGCAAGTGCAACAGATCCTGTAACTATACCTCTAGAAGAAATGCATTAGAGATGCACTAGAAAACAAGTCACAAAAAAAAAAAAAAAAACCAAACCCAGAACCATTAGGTGTCACATTAACTCAGATATGAGTTTCTCTTTTGCAGGCCAGTAGCCCACGGCAGATCCTCTCCAATACTCTGTGCTACTGAAGCACAAAACCAGTAACCTCAGCATTCTCTGGCACACAGCAACACCACAGTGGATCAGCTCTCTCGCAGAAATGGGTGTTGTGGGTCAGCTTCCAGCCTGGTATCTAAGAAATTGCTTCTGCTCGTTACCTGACACAGACACGCTTTGGCAAATAAAGAGAAAGAAGACCTGGCCCACTTGAATCCAGGAGTCCTTCCCCAAATGCTCAGTTCCCAGCTGTATCCCACTACTTTGTGATGTCAACAAGCAGTCTGTTGACCACAGGACAACCCACTGTTTCCAGACACCAGACAACCATCAACCTTCCTCCTTGAACCATAAAGCCTGAGAAGATAAAGTGTACTTTCAGTCACATATCCAAGTCTCAAGAGAGTACAAAAATAAACATTTATGCTTCCTGTTCCCAGGTATTCTTGAAATGGAGAAGCTGTTTTTCAGGTACTGAGTCTGGCTTTTTCAGAAAAATTCCCCCTTGTCCCATAATTCAGGTGATCCATTAGTATGCAAAACTGTAAGACCACTGGCCTACCCTAGAGCAGGATCACAGAAGCAGGTGTGAGCCGTTTCTGAATCTGAACAAAATCAATGCAGTCCAGGTGCCCTCAGGTAGTCAACCTTGCTAGCTACAGAAATCTATCATTTCCTATCTTTGAGGTCCTTCAAACCATTTCTTTGATACGCTCATTTGCTCTACAACTTGCCATTCATCTCCTGGATTTTAAATGGCCATTCATTTCCTGGATTTTAAATGACTTTCCTACCTGAGTAAAAGGTTGTATTTATTTCTACATTGAGCATTCCCAGAGTGCTTCAAGTATCCACAATATGGCAGGTCTGTATCTTCAGATGAAAATTAGCAAGTCGCCCTGCCTTTAGCTTTGGCTACAGTCCTTGCTTTAAGCCAAACTGAGGATGGCAACAACTATGCACAGCTAATGCCTTTGGCATGATCCCACATGAAAGCACCAAGACCTTGGGAGGCTCAATGAAGAAGGAGCAAGGCAGGGTATTTTTCTCACAGCATGGCCATATATACATAGAAATAATCTACTCATCCTGCTCTGCTGCTGCAAATTAATGTAGCACCAATTTCCTCACATTCCATTGTAGAGAAATCTGGTTACCTTCCATGGTTTTATTTGCAATGTTATCGACATCTTAAAACTAATTATGATTTGAATACACACATTTTGTACTAGTTCTGTTATTTTTCAGTCCTATCATGTATCCCTTCATTATATCAACACCAATTTAAAAAAAAAAAAAAAGAAAAGGCATGCCTAAAATAATTTGTGGTTCAGCTCTCAGACATGCATGGCACTAGCTGATACCTATGACACAGATCAGGAGTGACAGAGTGTCTATTTCTAACTTGGTTTTAAAGAATTCCACCTCTTCTAGAGAGCTGTCCTCTTCCTTTTTGAGCATGATTCTGTTTGTTCCTGCCTTACAGAAGAGAGTACATCAAAGAAAAATAATAATGGATTTTGGCAGCTACAGCTAACAAAGAAAGCATCTACTTTAAGACTTGAAGACAGCAAATTAAGGTTAAGTTCATCATGTCCTAGACAAGAAAACCTACTTACAGTGAAAGCAAAGCTGGAAGCTTAGTCCACAAATTTCAGTTACCAAAATCATAAGGAAGGAAAAACGGAGTTCAAAAGAAGTTGTGGAATTGAAAGCGATTAGCCTTCAGTGACTTTTTTTAGCCTGAGAGTCCTCACAAAAAAAAAAAAAAAAAAAAAAATTCTCCCTTATGTCTTACTTATCTGGATATAAAACAAAACAGGAGAGGGGGTTGTCTTGAACTGCAAGGAAGTCTCTGCTTTGAGTGACACTGTGGCTCAGGAATCATTTCAGATATGGCAACTCAGGTCACTTCTAAGAATTTGCAAGTGCCTTCCTAGAAACAAAACTGAAGTCAGTGGGCTGATCCACGTGGTCTGGTTTCCATCTGGGCTATGATATATTTCAGCATTTAAATTTGAGTCTTTCTACAGTGTCGATGCAGAGGGTATAGACCTGGGGCTGAAGCTCTTTAAAGCTGCACTCTCTACAGCCACATGCCTTACTGCTTTGTATTTCAAGAACTAATGACAACATGCACATAACTAAGCTGTCAGAAACATCCCCAACAGCTCAGAGACAATCATCTCAGCATAGAGGATTTTGCTCTCTATGGACTGCTCTTTGCACCTTTCAAACCAGTACCCAAAATCCTTGAGCCTACTTTATAGTCAGAAGATTCACTTCACTTCTCCATTTTTTTGCTGCTAATTTTATACCTGCACCTTCCTCTCAAAAAAAAAAAAAAAATCAAATTAAGTAAACTCCTGTAAAAGGTAACTGATATTTTAAACTGCATGACTGCATTTAAGCACATAAATTGAATGTCCACTGCCTAAAGAAAAAAATGTTTAACTTCAAAAGCTATCCTAAATGATTAAAAAGTGAGTATGACTATTAAAATTATTATTCTCAGCAAAAACCTTTTAGAGTAACTGAAGTAAGAATTATCTGAAGTCAGCAATATTTTTCCATATATGAACCCAGAGGATTTCTTAAAATGCTGAGCATTCTTCCTAGTTCTTCTGAAATCAACATGCTTTCTACCTGAACTGAAATACATTATTTCCCTATGATTTCAAGACAGAAAAAAAAAAATTCTACTGCCAAGTAAAATTGTAGAAGTCGTTACATCTATTTAGCTATTGCTAAATAATAAATAGCAGAAAATATTTTATAAAAGTTTAAAATCTGTATCTTTAACACCATACATCTCATGCAACAGCAAGAGTGGACTGTATTTAATTTGTACCTGAAAATTCATGCAACACCACCTTACAAAGCTGAATATATCATGGATAAGACCTGCGTAGTCTGGTTTAAACCGCAAACAGCCGAAGTAATTGAATCACTCTCCCGACCAACCTAATGTGTACAAAACTTCAGTGCACAAACTGCAGTTATTTTAAACACTGCATGTGGGCACAGGCAATAACCACCTGTTAAGGTACTGATGCTCCTACACGACATTTCAAAATACATTTTCTCCAGTACTGCCAGTAGCTTTTTTTGGCACACACTCTTATTTTGTAAACCCTTTCTTCTCTACTACCTCCACTCTTATCTTGACCTAGCATTTTCCTTCTGCTCTGAAACTACACTTTGAATACAGACAGAACCAAAATCTAAGGTCTTTCTGATAATCAAAGAGGCATGCTGTGACTGTAGCTACAGCCATGCAAATCCAAAGTGTAGAGCTCCTATGGATTTGCCCTGTATGGGAGGTAAGAAATTGCTTAAGTCTGAACCAAAGGGACTACACTGATAGTAAGAACAATTGAGGAAGAGTCTAAATAAAATAAGATACAACCAGCAATTTGCATTTAAAAGAACAATGGTAATTTGCATTTAAAAGAACGATGATCAACACTTGGTAAACATCTTTTTGCAATGTAATTATGATCAATTTCATTCAGGAAAAAAATGCAACTTGAAACTCTTTTCTTTACTAATGAGATTCTCAGGGAAAAAATAATCAATTTTATAAAATGTTCTTAGGAAGATTTAAGTAGGAAAAAAGATCAGGCCATTTGCCTTCATGTACAATTTGATCAGATAGCATGTAATAGAGGTGACAAAGTCCTTTGAATTTTCCTCCCAGACTTGAATTTCAGCTAATTTTCTTATGCAAATAAGGGCTAACTAGTTACTTTTAAAACTCCATCTCTTTTGACTACAAAAACTCTAAACAGATTATTCGTAGCTCTCGAGTTTAAGTAGTTTTGAGTGTATTCTCATCTCAGTGCACAGACAGCTATGCATAAGCCTCTCATTAAGGATAAACCACCTTTCATTGAAATGAGAATATACCCCTAAGTGTTTCTGAATTAAATTCATGTTCCGTATATATATTCATCCAAATTATTTTACATTTTCATAGTACATTAACATAGTCTCTGTAACTTCATGGTAAAGGCAGATATACTACTCATAATCTGCACTAGAATATGAAAACATACAAGGCTGCACAGTCTTAACACATCTGTTAAAAGGTGGTGTGTTGGAAGATGCATTCGACATCAAAGACAGTTTTCCTATGTGTCAAAACTTCTGTCAGTGCTCAAGGATTGTTTGCTATTTGTCAGGATTTTCTGTTATTTTTTGTTACAGCTTAAGGTACATTTTTGCCAGACAGAAGATGGGCAAGAAGTTCTGTTTGACAGAATAAACGGAATATCTGATAAAAACCCAGGCTAAAGGGAGACAGAAATAGTACAAAAGCTCAGTTCAGCTCTCATTAATCCAAAGCTTGACTGTGTTTGCTGCAGGGTCCAGCATATAACTAGAAATATATATGATCTAGATCCTGACCTTCACATCGATTTTTTTTTAAAGTATCCATGTAACCAATTTGTCAGTTTGTGTTACATTGCCCCTTTACCCACACAAGGAGGATACTTGTCTATCAGCCTTCAGCTATGAGCTCTAAACTTTTCAGTTTAAATTTTTTCCCTATTTTTCCTTTGCTTACTCTCACTCAGAATCCAATTAATTGATCAACAAATCAAAACATTCTTGAAATCAAGAACTCGCATACTTTTTTTGTCCTTAAACCTTAATAATGGGCAAATAAAAATTACATACATACCAATGACATGCAGGAGACATGAAAAAGGGCAAACTTTTTCTGTGTTTTGTAAACCCATGTGCTTCTGAGGCTAATAGGAAAAGCAAAAAGTAACAATTTTAATATTTGTCTTGGTGCTTATTTTTTTTCCCTTCCTCACAGTTCTACGATTCATGTTATTGCTATGGTATCCATTCGGGAGAAATTTGCTGACCAACTTTTTCAGATATGACTAAGCAATTTAGTTCCTTAAAACATGCTCAGAATAAAAAAAGTGTGTTAAAACAAAGTACACTAAATTTTTTTTACCATTTATTTATATATTAATATTATATATTAATAATATTAATATTTAATATTTCAAACCATTATATATGGTTTGAAAAACAAAAAATCTATAAAGCAGTGGCCAGAATTTGAGCTTTACTTCAAAATAAATGTGAAAAGAATTAATTTGACCCCATCTGTAGATTAATATACACTCTGTTTTGGTTATGAAGGGCTTGGATCTAAGGGTTGCGTAGGTCCATACTCACTTGGGATGTGACACTGTGCTGAGCACCTCATGGCAGGTTCCAAAATTTCTAAGTTCTCACAAACATCCGTACGAAATAAAATCTCATAATCCATAAAGCAGGTCTCCCCAGACCATGGTATTTTAGACTGCTAACAAATAGTCTCTTTCCAAAGATGATCTAAAACAGTATTTATCATTTATCATGTATTTTGGTTTAGAAAACCTACCTAACACAATTGTACAATTTCACAAAGGAAATTAAATCCTTCAGCTACATTGCTTCTCATTTTAAATGCTTGATGCTCCAAGATTTACTGAGATATCTTTCATATAGCCAAACCCCTAGCTAAGTGGGAGAAAATGTTACTTAGAGGATAATTAGGTATCAATCTGGTTAGAAGTCACTATCTTCTGTAAGATCAACATTTATTTAAAACTCTGAAAACATTCATAAAGCAGGAAAACAGAATTTATAGTATACTGAAACAAAGTTTATGCCTTAAATTGTAGTAACTTGGACATTTCAAATTTAATCAAAATGACCAAAAAAAGTCTAAGGGAGCATTCATTGCCCTGCAACTGCCTCTTAAAAGTTTTACACAAATTTTAATAAAATACCAAAAATACAAAAATAAAGTTCTATATGCCGGCAACTCTTTATTGCTCATATTAGCTTACATTTCACACTCATTACAAAATAGAAGCATCAAAGTAATATTGAACCTAGTTGCTTTCCTTGGCAACTATTTTTTTTTTCCTAGGACACAGCGAAAACAGTTTTTCAAAGTCATAAAAGGGATCTGGTTATCTACATTCTGTTAATTTTAATAGGCAAACCAGAAAAATCTCAGTGTTGGTTTCTGATGCCTCATATAAAAATCACTGACCTTACCCAGCCACACTCTTACTATTGATTTCAACATAGTTTACATACAGAATGATTGCATCCCTCTTGGAGTTTCAGTAAGCATTCTAGCACATTTTTTCAGGCCATGCAGAGAATATTATTTATCAAACATACTCACTCAGACAGGAATTTGGTTCTGCAACACAGTGAGTCAAAAGCCCTTAGATACTCTCTAGAAACACTGAGCAGGCAGGACAAGGCGATGAGAAACACTTGTGCATCACGTCAGCAGTAACAGAGTGCACTGGACTAACATGACTCAGAAGGATGCATCGCACCCCAAAACCTTTCAGAGTTCACATTCTGTCAGGACAGTTATTCTGCTGCACTGGCTCACAGTTGTACAGCTGCAGAATAATGCTCCTTTCCAACATAAAATTTTCTGCCTTTGGTCTCAGCTCAGAGGCTTCCCCCCTGCTTCTTTTCTAATCTGATTCCCTCCAGACACTTTTAAGCAGAAAACTATTTTAGGCAGAAAATTAAAACATACAATGCAAAATATCCCACAAATTCAAATGAGCTGGCTTCCAATATTGAGTGTTATCCAGAAGGCTTATTCTGACTGACTTCTGCTGTTCACCAAGGTGTGAAAAATGAGCAAAAAAGAGCACTAAGGCGGTAAGGGAGCTCACAGCCACTAAAGGCAGCAGCAGTATCAGAGTGTCAGTGTCTTTGCTTCATCAATGGGAGACTGTTAAAATGGAAGGCTACAGTACTGACTACTGTATTTACAGGTTATTATAAGAAAGTCAAGCCAATCTGCACCTCAGTGGCAGTGCTTAAAATTAGAGTGGTAACTAAAACAGATGTGAAAATGAGATGAGAAAAGACAGGCACTGCTTTAACTGCACAAGAAGTCTACTTTGAAATCGCAAGGGGTGGGAGAAATGTTCAGTAAGGCATAAAAACCTTAGGCAAAAGGGGGTCTCCAACACATTTTTTTATACTCAAGTTTAAGTGAGATCTATAGCTTTGTTGCCTGTGGAACAAGGAAAGTATCTATAAATCACACTTCAAGCTTGCTGAGCACATACTGTGCAGGCCAGATTCTGCTGGAACAAACAGACATTAAAATACAAATGCTTGCATGCTACTCTGAAGTAAGAAAGTTAAGAACTTGGATCATCAAGATAAATTGACAATATTATGACTCCATAGCACTATTAATGTAGTCATATAATCTGACATAATTCCCATCTTCAGGATTACTCTTAAAAGCCCTAGCAGTATTGCTAAGTTAGACCTGTCTAACCTCTAAACTTCACAGCAAAAAAGCTATTGAAACTATATCCTATGTTAACACACTTTATATGTTTATATACCGTTAAAATCCCTGTAAGAATACATATACAAATCAAAAGGAACTCTGGATATGAGATTTATGTCAGAGATTGTTTGTATCTGTCATACTGGCAAGTTGTCCAAATCTTGTGCCATCAAATGTGTTGGAATGAGTTCTCCAAGGAAAGAAGCCACGTTGGAAAGAATATCTAAAAATATGTGAAGACAGTGAATGTTTCAGGCCCTTGGAGACTCTTAACATTTATCAGAATAGCCTTCATGTTTAACACCATTCCAAGGGTCAGCTAAACACATAACATGCAACACACCTCTCTCCATAGGCAGACATATAGCTCTATACCAGATGAATATGACTTAAGATTTTTAGTTCTTTGGTGCTAAAAAAATTCAATTATTAAGTTATGAGTAGGAGCATGACAGCATAAATAATATTAAAGCATGTATAAATACAAATTAAGAACACTGCTGTTCCCAAAATCATATACTTCTTTGGAATATATTCTGAATCTCAAAAGCATGTATGTTTTAGTTTGATGCATTTCATGTACCAGCTTTCACAGCATGTTCTTATTTCCACTGCATCATGAATTTGCTCGAGGCTAATGGCTCCCAAGGGAACTGACATTTTATTTGTATATTTTCAGTAAGTTACTGAAAATGATATTGTCGTGAAGGAATTACATAATTTTTGCTCTAAAGACTTGGAAAAAGAAATAGAAGTAAAATAGGATTGCATCTTGCATATCTTTTTGTTTGTTTCATTGCATTCAGTTATCTCATCTACTTCTCTTTTAGAAGCCTGCTTCAGTTAGTGGACTGAATTACACTCCATACAGAAGCAGATTACATCCCACACAACTGAGCCATATGCATCTACTCATCAAGGAATGCAAGTGACAAGTGCAATGACCAGGGGTTTGAAGGACAGCAAAGCAACTTTTCCCATCAGAATCAACGTAATAGAAGCAAGATGTGTGCAGGCTTTAAGCAAAATACGTAGTTTAAATGCATAGAGAAATATATGAGGCACAGAGGATGGAGAGGCAAGAGAAAGCACATTTGAACTGTCACATGAAGGTAATGCTAGCTTTTCAGAACAGACCTCCATTCCGAAAGATCTCAGCTCCTTCTTCTAGAAGACTGACTTTTCCATTCTTTACCCTTGGGGTGGCAAGCAGCATCTTGATTCAAGTAAGGCAAGCAGTGATGATGACAATGATAAAAATGAAACTCTTCAGAAGTAATGAGCAAGAAATCTCACAGTAACAGATTTATATTGGGTGTTTAGTTTCACAGAAGCAGCAACCGAGATTTTCAGGTGACTGATCTTATCGGGAAAGAGAGCTACCAAAATGCCAGCAATCTTAAATTGTGTGTCCTTCTTAAACCCCGGCACACAACACCGTTCTTATAGAAGAAAAGTGAAAAGTGCTTCTCAGAAAAAAAAAAAAGAAGTCAGCAATGCATTTCTGAGATAAGCTGCCTCTGGATTACTCCCTTGGAGGAGTATGGGACTGAATGGTCAGCTGTAGGTGCATAACTGAACTTGGGTATACTATCAGGTATACTTGGAGAGATACTCGGGTATACTTGGCGAGATACTTGCTATATCTCTCCAAGAAGAAAAGCATTGTTTTTCAAGAGGCATCTCTCTGCATGGCTCAGAAAGTCGATCTGTAACTAGAGGTACAATGACACAATGCCATATTGCAGTTCCTAAGCAGGAGAGGTTCTATAAAGAAGGAATACAGCCTGGAGAGGTTTTAAGCTCTTGCTTTTAAAGTAATCTTTTTTGGTTATATTTTCGTGGTGAAAAGCTGTCTTCACTTGGCATCTGGAAAACTGTCACAGAGATTACAGTGGGCCACAGGATATACACATGAATTGTTCTATACGATACAACTGTTAAAAAGCTTATAGGCAGGGATCAACTCTTCCTTCTGTGTATTTGTAGTGCCCTGGACATTAACAAATCTGAAAGAATGTTAAAGAACGATTCACAAGAGAAAATCTTCTGTCAAGCAAATCTTCCCATGGCGCCTTTCTCACGGATGTTGTCCTGAGTCAAGAAGCTTGAAGGTACATCGCAGAAAACATCACTACAAACTTCACCTGTTGTTCTTATATGGTAGCATGGTCAACTCTAAGAGTCAGAATACTGGGACCAAGGGAAATTTATTCCTATGTTGCACTCCAATGTTAAATTAAAACTGAATTACAATAAAGCAAATGAAATATAGCAGAGAATGTTCATAATGGAAAAATATTTTGATAGACAAGCACTGTAGCCTGCAAAAGGAATGCACTCAGGGTGTGGAGAGGCAGTTCATTAATGCAACAGAGAAATATTTGTTAAAGCTTGGTATAGGTATAGATTCAAGGGCTTTTAGGGGCAAATCTCATGGCATTCATGCAAGTAAAACTCCAAGTGAAGTGAATGAGTGTTTTCCCTAAAGACTGCAACATCTGGCCCTTAGAAATGGAAAATAATCAGCAATAAGCAGTTTGGATTAAGTGACTCCAATAGTAAATTAAATTACACAAATACCGAAGAGAAAAATACCCTTTTGTTAGCTAATTAAAGCTAATACACTCCCAAAATTCTACTGTATTTCTACATTTACTTATAAATTATACATTTAATGTACGAATATCATAGTTTAGTTACTTAGAAACCCAGACTAAGCTTATAATAATAGCTACTGGCACAACCTAGTTAAACTGTTGGTATTTCACTGCAGATCCTGCAGTTCACAGTCTGTAAGTTAGGGATAAAATGTTGCATAAAACATTTCTAACTTGGTGAGTTTAGAAATGTAATAGAATTCAGGCTTTAAAAACAGATGTTACAGAGATAAACCTTACAGAGGGATTTGAAGCATCATACCTATGGACACCGAACTAAATTGGCTTAAATTGATCTCCTGAGTATGCTTTAAAATGAGATGGTTTCTCACATCACAGTCCCAAAAACAGATTCCACTGAAGAAGGAAGACTCCCACTGAGATCAAAGCAGACAAAAATTCAGCACATGTTTAATCCTAAAATTGAGGGTAGGATATATATGAAGTCTGTATACTTTTATCACCAAATTATGGTACCTACAGATAACTCATAATATTCAGAAGCTTGGTTCACGTAAACAGAGATTTCTCTCATACTGTTCTTTCTGTTGTTCTTTCCTCAGCCAATTTTGCGTCCTCTGAAGCATTACTTTCCTTCATTTCTGCCCATTACAACAATTCAAGCATGTTAATCTTTTATAAAATACTTTATCACAGACAGCTAGAAGATCAATTTTCCTATTTTAAACAATGATACGTGAGTGTATTCTCAAAAACCACAAAATGGTAATTCAGAAAGTAAAGAAAAACCTAGAAAACCACATGACATTTCAGAAAAAGTTCTGTTATACAAAAAAGGACATAAATTTCACTCTTAAGAAAGCTCTTGAGACCGAGAACTAACTCTGCAAAATCATTAATGTCTACTGTATTATAAGAAGTCTTCCTTGATTAGATTGGAAGAGACCTCTGGGTTCACAAATATTTCTCCCTTGTTATGATGTATAACCACATCATATAAGCTCTTAGATAAACTTAGAAAATTTAATCTGAATACCAATCTTGGACTGTTGCTCTAAAACGTCCTGCAATTGGAAGTAATTTTTTTATTTCTGTTTTCCAGCCCATAACTATCCATATGTGGGTCATCTTGTATATACCACCACTGTCCTCTGACTCAAACAGTTGTTCCCTCCCTGGTGTTCAGTTCAGTTCAGTTCCTTGCACGCATATAGAGAGCCATTTTGTGACCTCCCAGGCTTAAGAAGAACAGCCCTACAACATATTCTCTTTCTTCTATGTGTCCTTTTGCCAAATGTGAGCCTTATTTTGCCAATGAGTGATCAGATTTACAGTTATTCAGACGAAATTTAACCACTAAGATTTTGCAGGAAAATGTATTCTTTTGCCCCTTCCATGTCAAACAAAGCATTCTCACCATGTAATTAAAACTGCGTTTCACAGACATGAGGAAGTGGCAGGGGTCATGGAAATTTCGTCAGCACAAATGGAGAGGGTTGCAAGGGATCATAGGTCTTCAGAGGAGAAAAGATCATAGAATGGTTTGGGTTAGAAGTGACCTTCAAAGAGATCATCCAGTTCCAACCCTCCTGCTATGGACAGGGGCACCTTCCACTAGATCAGGTGAGCCCCATCCAATCTGACCTTGAACACCTCCAGGGGTGAAGTACCCATAACTTTTCTGGGGAACCTGCCCCAGTGCCTCACCATTCTCATAGAACAGAATTTCTTCCTAATATCTAATCTAAACCCTCCCTTTGGAGTTTGAAGCCATTCCCTTGTCCTGTCAGTACACGTTCTTGTTAAAAAGACCCTCTCCAGCTTCTGTTTAGGCCCCCAGTACTTCCAGTACTGGAACACTGTTCTAAGGACTCACCAGAGCATTCTGTTCTCCAGGCTGAACAGTCCATATTCTCTCAGCCTGTCCTCCTCCATCCCTCTGATCATCTTCATTGACAATGATAACCAAGACTAGAGGAAAGCTGCAGGGCCTGGTGATCTCTGGGAGGACTCTTGGTAGGAATGCAGAGATTTCCCTGGCAAGAAGGAAGAACCAAGCACACAGAGTAAAGCCTTGTGGTCAGACGAGAGGTGGCAGAAGGTTCATCTTTACTGGTGTCACTGGAGCCTACACATCTCCCTTATCCCTGGTTCACTCAGGCATAAACCCTACCTTCCTGCTACAACAAGCCCCTCCCTTCAGCAGCAGCTACTTGTCAGTCTGACTCATTCCAGCCTCAACCCCCTGTGCCTTCTGGGCTGCTGATCTGTGAGCAGGGGCTCTGGGACAGGTAACGTGGATGCATACAGGACACAGAGCCATGGCACTGGCCAGCCTTCAGTGCAGGCAGAGCAGCACACTCCACCTCTGCCAGCAGGCACCCACAGTGGTGGGTTTGCATCTAAGGACATCTCTGTCCTTGCATGTTCTGTGTTACGACTGGCCTTTGCCTACATTCAAACCATTATTATGACCCTTCACACTCATTTTGTACTCAGCTAGTTAGCCCGATTTCTCTCACAAACAATGAATTCCCAAATAAACAGAAATAAGTCCTCAAGCACTAGCATGCTTGCACATTGATCTCTTGCACATTGTAACACTAAACTTCTTTCCATTTCTGCAAATCCAGTCCTCCTCTGAACTCTAGATATCTCCAAAACATTGACTCATTCCTTAGCATACTCCTACACTTTATGCCAGGGTTGACAATGAAATACTAAACCACAACAAAGCTGAAGACCTAACTTTGATGAATATAAATCCCCCCTATCCAGCACTTCTCCTTTCACCACAGTGGTATCTCCCTTGACCAAAATCTTGTCCATCTCAGTTCTTTTCTGTTCATGTTTCATAAGTTCTCACATGGCACCATAATTGCTTTATTTCAACTCATATTTATATCTGCCATATTTTTGCGCATTAAACACTCTTCACTGATTTTTTTTTTTAAGGTAGAGCTTGTTTAACAACATCTGCTTCTGCCAAGTCCATATAAAATTCCATGCAACTTTTTACTGACCTCCACATTTTTAATTTTTCCCTCCAACAATATTTTTATCTATGTACTTACCAATGTTAAGTCAAAATAAAGGCCTTGCCACTGCACATAATATTTAAGTGAAGGGGAAAATTATCAGCAGTTATTCTATAACTCCCATATCACTCCAACTGGTAGACACTGACATATGTCCTGCAGTCACTAAGTGCCTGTTATATCTCACCTTTGCTCTCATAGTCAGCTGCATCACCTTTACCAACAGAAGAAATAATGTTAATGCACCTTTCAGTCTACACCTAAATGCCTATAATAAAATTGCTATTTAATCTTCCCTTGGCATATCTCATTCCTTGTTTTTTTCTGTTCCTTTGGCTGAAAAGCTGTTTGTTAAAATATCTTCTACAATATGTAACTGTCGTGGGTTTGCCCAGGAAGGGGTCAGTCTTGCAAGTGACATATGTTGCAGGAAGCAGTACACCTTACTTACTCAGAAACAGAGCCAGTGACCAGCTAGTTTTGGGTATTGACAGGTATATAATCCAATTAAAAGTTGTTCCGTCTCCAGGAAAAACACCCCATATTTAAGAGAGAGACACCTGAGAAAAAACTCTTTTTTCCTGTCCTGTTGCTGCCAGAGAAGCAAGTCCTGTGCTTCTCTCTCTGGTAAGACTGGGCCTTTGCCTTCCCCCCCCTCCCCAGAGGGGGGAGGGGAGGGTTTGGAAGGGAGTTTGAAGCAGCAGTGCAGCTGAGCGTGGGGGAGGACCCGGCCTGAGCTCTCTGGCTTGGATGCAGTTCAGCAAATAGGCAGGGGCCAGGCCACCTCCATCCGACTCGGGTCGGGCCCTGCTCTGTCACTTTGGGCCAGGCCAGCCCCCCTCCCCAGCCCCGGGCCAGGCCGGTCCCTCCAGGCCAGCTTCGCAGAACGAGACTAATGAGACTCTTGACTGCTTCTGCAGCCCGGCTCAGACTTTTTAAACAACCCAGCAAAGATCATGAGACTGTTGCAGAGGTCTGAGAAAGAAATTAACCCTTTCATTACCCAGATGAAACTTGCAAACACCTATGCTCCCCTGCACAGACAGAGAAAGAGTGAGGACACTTACAGAAACACAGCATAAAGACTCAAAATCAGTGAGAGAAGTAGAGCCGATGTCTGAAGGAAGAAGAGCATGAGGAGTGCTTTTAATGTGAAAGCTGAAATTTCTTCTGTGAAACCATGGTTGAAACTAAGCTAAAATATTCCCTGTAATATATGAAGACATAGACCAAGGGGGGATGTGACGTTCTACCTGCAGCCAGTGAACCAAGGCACCTGTGCAGAGATAAGTAGATACTGGAGTAATTGCAGCCTGACAAGAAGTTTGAGCAGAGACAGAGAAGAAGCTGTAATCCAGATCCCTTGCCCCAGGGAATGGTCAAAGAGGACTTACGTTGCCAGTCATGGAAGAAGGGGATTTCTTTGCTGCTGTAGTAGAACCACTCATCCTTAAAAGAATACCCCATGAACCATCATAACCCACCGTAGTAGCTGTGGGAAGGCTACTGGTGTGGGAGGGACTTTCCACAACAAGCAGAGATTTTTTTTTCTCCTGGGCGGCTGCTAGTTGTGAGGCTGAAAACCATAAGAACTGTATTTCTCGTGGAGAAGCCGACATGGTAAAACAGGAGGAAACTTCTCTCCCTAAATGAACTGAGGAAAGACTAATTTAGAAGTGGTAAACTGACTCAAAGTCGAAGTGTTGTTTTCTTGTATTGTCATTGGGGAAAAATGGAGAGGTGGGAGGAGCAAAGGTGTTCTGAAGGTTTTGTTCTGGTTCTTAATTTTTTTTTTCCTTCCTTTTAAGTCTATTAATAAACTTTCTTTATATTCTTTAAAGTTTGAGCCTGCTTTACCTACTCCTAATCCTTATCTCACAGCAAAATTGAATAAAATCTGGTAAGTGTGCTGGCATTTAGCCAAAAACTCAGGTGAACAAACTCAAACCACTACATCAACGAACCCCTGCTTTTAGCAATTTTCATTCTTTTAACGGATTTCTTTTTTAATTAGCCTAGAAGGAATGGAACAGGCAGACACCCTAATTCTAAATAACTTCTGAAGAATGACCATTTCATCCAGCTAAATGAGGAAACACCTCTTACTGGTTTTTTTTTTTTCTTGGACACTAGTTTCAGATAGCTTATTCGATGATAAAGGTAATGGTGTTCCCCTCTCTCTCAAAAATCCTGTGTTTCTCTGTTCAGCAACTTCCCTAGGTGCTTTTCCCAGTTCTTCTAAATGTGCTATTTTGACATTGAAGATCTGAAACATAATGCTAATACACTTTCATCTATGTTTCTATTTAAATCAAAATGAATGATCTTGTGAACACTCAATTCAAAGGGGTTTTTATAACTTTATTTTAAAATAAAATTATTTTTCTAGTAATGACAACTTACCAACTTTAGAGCAAAGCATTCAAGGCTGTCTACACTGGTAACAGTACATGCTCCCTATTCTCCACCTCTGAATTTCTGTGAGTTTTATCTTTCCGCATAACACGGAATCTCTATCCACTCTGAATTCTGTCTCTGGAGTTTCCAGGTAGGTCTCCCTTCACAACCAACACAGTTTCTTTTATTGCTTCTCCCCAAAGGATTTTGATCTAACAGCTTCTTTTACTTATGCTACTCTTTCTTGCAAGTCCATGGCATGACTAAATCATTTTAGGAGCTGCCATGATATTTAATGAAGATAAATCATTATTTCCATGGGAAAAAGAAAATGTTGCCTTGCAAAAGAGTTTAGACGTAATATCTAGCAGATTTGTGTTATGGTTCAGACAATTAAAAGTAGTTATTGACATGAACTCTAATAATAAAAAGAAATTAGAAGGGCACTCCAGCATACTATAAAATGTTTTTTCACGTTAAATAAGGAGGGCACACTTGACTTCCCAACTTCATTTATCCATGTTGCATTGTTTCTCAAAATCTCTTTGGTACCTTCAAACTCAACACCCATCCAAGACCTTGAAGAGGTTTTATATAGTGCAGCAGTGCATCCATATATTATGAATATTTTTAAGGGCACCAGAACAAAATGTTAATTATTAATATTATGATACAAGTAAAACTGGTATATGGAAGTTGGATGTAAATATATCTCTTATTTAGAATTAGCCAGAGGGACAAAGTGGAGACCATACACCTTATAAATTGTCGTATCATTCCTTCCCCCCCTACAAAAACAATTATTGCCAAAGCAACACTGTTTTAAGGCTAAAGATTTATTTTTTGTTACTAGTCAAAGAACCTCCTATGAAAATATTCACAAACTATTGGGAATATCATATTGCAGAACTGTAAAACAAACAAATGAAAAAGAAACCCTAACACAGAAGTTGTACCTTCCTCCTCAAAGACAGCCATTAACTTAAAACATAAACATTAGTTTCTTTAATATTTTGAAGTTATTCAAAAAGAGAAAATAAATAGAAGATGGTGAGTAATAAACATAAGCAGAAAAAAGGAATCAGGAAACAAAAGTTAGAACATTCTGTTACAGTAGGTTAGGCTTTAGATAGATTTCCTTTCGATTTTTTTTTTCTTTTAAGATACATTTGTAGGTAGAGATGTCAAAACAAAAATTTCACTTGGGCAAAGAAAATTGCATTTTTCTTGCTTTACTTCCCTTAGCTCACCTATACATTCAATAAACTAGTCATTTATTTCTTTAAAAAAACTTACAGATCTGCATGTTTAAATCCTTCAGTGAAGTTACTGTGGTCAGTCACAAACTACTTAATATATTCAAAGCATAAAACATAATAGGAAATATCACACTTTGAGAAAACACTAACCCTGGAATACTATTCTAGCTATTTCACTCTTCAAAACAAATCTTTGCTGTCATAAAACCAAAACAAAACAAGTCCTATTACACTGCTGCAAAGTTCCTCTACAGCTGTGGCCACCAGGTGTTGATGTTACAAATTGCTAAACCATTTGCGCTAATAGATACCATTTTCCATTTATATCAATAACTACGAATATTACCAGGAAAGTAAAATGCTAGTGTAAGCATGACTTGTGAATTGACATGACAATTCACTTTTATTTTTGTAGGCCTCCTCAGAGGTCAACAACACAGAGATCAGGAACAATGTTAACTAATGAGATCAGACCTGCACATGACTTCATCTTGTTTAGCGTCTCAGAGGACAATAATAGGTTTCCCTGAGCCCATGCTATATCCAGTCTGATCACATACACACATTTAAGTCCAAGTTCCTGGGTGATTCACTAAGATTGCAGGACTTCATTAACAAACTTCAAGTAAAATTTGCCAGCTGTTCATATGAGTCCTTCCAATAGCTCTAACATGGAGGTAACAGATCAAAATAGCTATCCCCAAATTCAAAATCTGCCTATGAGAAATTCAGGGTACCCTGAGAGTTTTATCTGCAATACAGTTTATGAGCATTTCTGTTTGCAATACCTATTCAGAGACAGATGTGCAGAAAATTAAACTTTTGGCACAAGTGGTGATGATGGGGGGTACTTTCACTGTCTCACCTCTGTATTTTACTGATTGACAGGGTTTACTTTTGCTTTAAGTAAATATTGAAGTGGATTGTTCTTCAGACAACACAAACTTCTCAGGTCAATACATTTCAACACACATGTCCCTTAATGCATAAAGTCATAAGTGGTTATTACCCAAAAGGGAGTGGAGATTTCTGGTACAGCAGCTCATAAAAACCTTCGGGGAGTAGTTTATGTAGCAAAACCCATATTGAGCCAAATTCTGCTACATGAGGGAGGAAAGCAAACTTTGCCAACCTTCCACCACTCTTTACAAGAGTACTATTGCTTTATGGAGAATTTGTCAAAAAATGGGTTCTTAAAGGAGACATCACCTGGTATACATTAAGCAGCACAGCAGTAATAGCATGAAACACAGAAGAACCTTAGGGGAACTTGGTTAATTTTTGGGAACCCTACTCAGACAGAAATTCTGTGGGGTTTTGTGTAACAGGAGATTGCCTCTTACTGAAGTGATATGGGGAAGTAAACTTGGTTTTACACCTCAAAGTCATAGCATGCAAGTACGTCACTGATGACCTAGTTTTATACTAATCAAAGAACTACACAACTTTCTTTGTGTCTCTTACTTGTAGGACACCTGAGAAAAGAAAATATTAATGAGGCAATTGTCTTGCTGGCCTCCATGGAGAGCACATGACCACCTTGAAAAGTGAGATTTAGATATGTGAAAATATCTGTACAATGTGTTTGCTGTGGTCAGCAAGATTTTTAGAAAGATGAAATATATTCTAAATATTAGCCTAAATAATCCAAGAAGGTAAGATTCAGGGAGTACTGTCTAACATTAAAAAAAAAATTTATCACCAATATTGATTATTAAATAGATTGTTAAGTAAAATATAATTTAGTCTTTTGTCTGACTATATAAATGTATACCTATAACCTAACTTGTAGGATTTGGGGATTTTTACTCACTTATAATTTCACAGGGCAGGGATACTAAAGTGCAAAACTGGTTTTCTACAAGAAGACACCAATATCAATCAGTCTTTGAAGGTGGCACTGCAACGACATGAACATTAACCAAAAATAGACAAAACCTACAGATAATCTGTAAAATATCTAACAAAGCAGAATTTGGCCTCCATTCTTGCCCCCTCTCATGTATAGAAGGGAGATGAAAATCTTAACTTAGCTCTGAGCAGCACCACAGAAACATATGGAGTTGCATGAAAACTTAATTTAGTTTTATGATCCAACATAATCCCAAAATATTCAAACAGAGGTCTGCAGATATTGAGACAGCATTTGTCTATCTGTATGCGGGTTTTGTAACTTTTATTTATATACACATATGCAAATTCCCAGCATAAACTGAAGTTATGAAATTTGCATACTTCACTTTGTTCATGACAAAATTTCAGGTTATCTAATAAGGAGTGAATTTAGAGGGTCACTAAAAGCAGATAAAAGGCATGGAGTTACTTATTGCATTTGCATTATGAGTGACATACTATTGTCCTTAGTTTAAAATCGTTGCTTATTTATATATCTGTATGCAGTCTGAGCCCAGGGCTCCTTCCCCAAATGAGCAGTGTATCTGAGACTAGCTCCCATCCTGACATTTCATCCACTAATTCACAAGATAAACTGAACTTCTCTTGCTGGCTCTGAGAAGACCTTTCAGGACTATGCCTCAGGAGTGTGAGAAACCTAAATCTTCATATTCAGAGTGAGAGAAAGGAGAGAACTAATGAGCTTCTGACTGCTAAATGCAATGGTCCCAATGCTGCACCCTCTGGCCGCAGTGGCCCATGATAAAGGAGATGTTCTGGTGGGCTTTAACCCAGGTCAAAGCTTACAACACAACACCATGTTACCAAATCTGAAAAGGCATGAGATATGAACCACATCAACAACACAAAAATTGTTTCCAACAGTCAAATACTTTATATAAGAACAGTGCATTCACATATTTGATAACATACATCTGTAGGAAAAAAACCCACTTTTTTCTTGGTGTGATTCTGCATGCAGTAGATATAAACCCCAAATCATTATCCTTCTTGAAGCATTCCTGTGAAAAGGTCTACAGGAACAAATGTGAGACACAAGCACTTCAAATGGAAGACACGTCAGAACCCATTGAATTTCAACAAATCTCTGAAGTTTCCATATATATCAGTTTTTCCTCAAGCCTTATCATTACACAGTTACTGTAATAAACCATTTTCCTACACTAGGTCTAAATGCATTTTTTCCATCTTATCATTTGCCTAAAAAGGATCTGAAAATAGGTCATAATTTCCATGCAGTTGCTTAACATGCAGGAATTTTCACCCAATATTTTTGCAAAAGTCTTTTGTAACTATATGAAAGACACAGGAGTATTAAATATTCCAAGTTTATTTTGATGTAAAATGAGCAGCGTTAACTTATTTATGGTCCTTAACAAGATGTGATTATGAAAGAACAATAGTTTCAATGCCACAAAGGAACTACCAAAACAATCACAAAGATACTTGATTTGGGTCCGTTTGAAACCCATGTCAGGATCTGTCAAATTACATTAAATTTATATTAATTGCTAAAGCTTAAAATCCATTTATTCTCAGCAAGAGTGTAGTTTAATCTTCTATAAAATCAGTTGATAACCAAATAATACTGTTAAAATATGAAATTATTAATGTAAAATTTTTAACATCAAGGAAAACAAGCAATGCTGACTTCCCTCTGTTGCAATGTGCCGCACCCACAGTTAATGAAAACAGACAGCCTCTGAGCTCTGTAGGAAACAAGATGCTGCGGTAAGACACTCAAAATAAATGACACATTAAAAAGCTGTAATTAACTGGACAAGAAGTGATTCTTCTTTGGAACAGCTATTTCAATTGTATTAGGTACATTTAATGGGTTATCTGCTGCAAGAGAAAAAGACCCACATCCTCTCCTGCACCACAGAACACAGAAATCCAAGTAAAGCCTAAAGAAAAAGACATAATTTAATCATTTCTCTGAGGGACAGCAACACCTCCTGAATTGTCAGCTGAGCAGGAGTATTCTTCCTGAAGCTATTGCTTCTATGTTGCAGTACAAATGCAGAATAAAGGGATAAGCATTAAAAATATCCATAAGCACAGTTTCCCACACACCACATACAAGTTCCCAGAGCTTTTCAACTGAGAACATGGGAAATATCTTACAGATAGCACTAGTATTATCATAAGAGACTGAAATACACAGAGTGTTTGGTGTCACCATTTTGAGAGTATTTTAGTTGTGAATATGATTTGAGAAATATGGTGATGGTGAAGATGAATAACATTTATACGATGTAGATGGGAAAGAAAAGTGGGTTTAATATTAACAATAGAATAAACTGTTCTCTCTACCAAAAGGCCTCTAAAACGTGAGCAACATACATAATTTTTGTGCAAAAAATTCCAAGGGAAAATAAAAGCTAAAATAATAACAAAAAAATTATGTTCTGTTTGGGTGAAAACAATCTCATTATTCACACTATATAAAGAAGCTGATGTTACATTACATTTGATTCCACTGCACTAAGAGGCATAGATGTGATCAAATCAAGTTAATGAATGCTTCTGTTCAACTACTAACAGTGATTAAAGGAGAACTTTAAATCCTTTAAAACCATTTCAAGCAGATTTCAAGTACATATTTATTACAACAAAACCACTGAAAAATAAGTAAATATTTAAAAAGACATTTGAAACTGGAAAACTGAGGAAATATATGAGGAGATGAAGCTACCAGCACAACCTTAAGATAGCACTGCTTTAAGAATACTAGAGTTTTAGCAGGAATTAAAGCAAAAAGATTATCAATTGGCATTAGAAAACTAAAAACTAGAGGCTATAATATCAGCAGATGATGAATGTATTCACCATATTCAAGTCCAGCATACATCACAGCAACCAGCAAGCAGTTTAGTTGATTCCTTACCCTTTTAGGCACTATTGCAGTTTCTCCAACACAATTCCACAAGGAAACAGCACTATTTAGTAACATTTATCCTCTCTCTTTTAACGAGAGAATCCATTCATTGAAGATTCTCTTGAACTACAAATGCTTCCTGTCACAAGGCCAGTTTACTCCTAATAATGTGGGAATACCCTGTGCAGTTTTCTGCTGGTATATCATGGAGTGTACATTGAATATATTTAAAGCAAAATCTCCTCTCATGTCGGGAATACTTAATGGGGTATAAAACTGAACACATCAGTTGATTTCTATGGTCACCTTCATCTTCCTAAGAGTGCTTTTCCAAACAGCTATGTCATCTCTTCCCCAAATAATCCTAATTAATTGCCTTTGTGTTAGGATGTCAATTTCTCGGCTCACTGCCATAAGGTTTTGTATGAAAAGTCCTGGTAACTCCTGTTAACAACCCAAAATTGCCCTTCCTGGCCAAATTTCTCCTACTGTCATGTCCATCAAAGCGCTTTTCAGCTCTGCCTCTGGATTCAAGTTTCCTGTGAGTAGTTAGCACCATCCACTGATAAATTATGGACTCTGTAGACTGCCCTTCAAAGCAGCTCCATATGAGTGGCAGAGATGACGCTGCACAATCCTGAGTCATCCATGACATCCTACCAACCAGCTCCTGGTACAACAATCTCTCCTGTGAACAGGAAATACACCTTAAATGGCAATTGGCTGCATCTCTTCAGTCCCAGATATTGCCACAGACACACTGAGCTTAGTTCTGATGTAATCATTTAACTAATTTTGTTCAAATAAAAAATGTGAAATAATCTGAGTTACAAATGTACTGAAAGCACCTGAGTTATTCAGAGTTGTTAAACTTTTTTAGAAGGGCAGCTGAGGTACATCTGAGCATACGAGTTTAAAAAAAAGGTTTTGTTGAAGTTAAACTCCTAAAAACATCTCACTGAAAAGCTACCACTCCCATTTTTAAAAATAGGGCAACAGGGCTGTTCTGGCTTGAAAGCAATAAAACTCACCAAAAGTAGCCTTTGAAATCTGCTCTTTCATCTCACCCAACAGGAGTACATTAGAAGTTGAAATAAATCTCCTCTTTGTACCCCAGTCCCACAGAATATGCTCCGCCTGCAGCAGTCACTGAACACACCCAAAATTGTTAGTGAGCAAGAGACTTTGTCATTGCTTATTGCTGTTCAGTGGGTCACAACTGCATGAATGCTAAAAATGAGAGTAAAATGTACCGTTTCTAGTACCTCCTATCCTCCATCCATGCTTTATGGAAATCATGTCAGAGGTAGCATTCGCCATAATGCAGAAAAGAGCAGCAAGAAGCATGGTGCACACAGAACGAACATGAGTCAAGATGAGGAGACAAAGTAGTCAGGCTAGGGGAGACAGATGAGACAGGGGCAGGGAGATATGCAGTCATTGAAGTGTATTTCATTCCAGAACTTGGAGCGGAGCCCAGGAAACCAAAGTCTCAAACCCTCCTCTACTGTCAGCTAGTATTTACAAAAGCTAATTGCAAAGCTCTTCTCACAGATTTGCAGCTGGACACAGAAAGGGCAACAGTCCTCTACAGTAACTCATTCCTTCACTATTCCAGGAGTCAGACTACATTGCACTATAGTTCTTAACTTCTTGAGCTCCTTACATGATACTACTAAAAAAAAAGTAATTCTGTTAAATTTTAAAAATACATTATTTAATACCATAAAAAAATCCAAGATTAAAAGTGTTGGAAAAGTTTTAATTTAGTTCAATGTGGAATAAATGAAACATTCAAATACTGTAATTGTTCCTATATACACTGCAGCATGCACACACACAACTGGGGTATGTCCCTCTTCATTTGCAACCCTCGGTAATTAACACATGGCCCATATAAACATGTATGTCAGCATCAATTAGGTTTCCTTTCTTCAAGTGTGAAAGAAAGCTTCATTTTTGCTCTGTGACACATGCTTTCAACCAAATGTAAAGGTTGCAACACAAAGAAAATGGTCTTCTGATCTAGCCTGAATGGAAAACAATGCAAGGAGAAAAGAAAGGAGAGTTCGGTCAGATGTGCACACAGACAGTCCCTGTCTGCTGCTCCAGCATTCTGCTATGCAATTTGTAGCATCACGTCTAATCCTTTTTCCCCCATTCCCTCTTAATATGCCTCATCTACCAGGATGCTCACAGTCAGCAATGAGTTCCAGAACTGCTTTCAAAGGTGAAGACCATGAACTTCAACAGAAAGCATCGGAACTCTCATCCCTCAGAGCTACACTGAATGCCACAGTCACCCTCAGGGAGATACATGACATTAACTCATGGATTCTGAGGATTAATTGCATGCATTTTTACAAAACCTATTACTGCAGTAAAACATTTTGAACTTTCAGAAGTCAAAAGATTTTCCACCACAGTTCTATAAAGTTGTTGTTATTTCCTGATTTAGATTTATTCACAGTTGATAATCAGGATTTTCCTCACGCATTACATTTCCTGAATAGTAAAGTCCCCCTCTGCAAGCTCAATCTAGTGAATGTCAAAGCATAGAACCTTGATGAAATGTTAAACAAAGCAAGAGATAGGCATTGACCCACAAAGCAGACGTGTAGCATCATTTAATAGGCTTACAGATAAAATGTATTTCTGAAATATTTCAGCGAGCATCTGCATAAAGCTGACTGTTGATGGGAACTAAAGCTGACAAAGGCACAACAACATAAAAATGCATCTGTGATCTTACTCTGTACGTACTTAAAGTGACAGCCCATCAGGGTATAATTATCATATATTACTAATGGAATATTAATCAAACATTCATTACTCTAATTAGCAAAACTTGTCTTGAAAAGCAGCCTGGCTTTTCACCTCTGGAACTATAACTGACACACAAATGAATTTGACAGTCTTGATGACTATGAACCCTTAGTGGGAGAAATAATGTCTTTATCTTCCAACATTTAGCTTAATCGCCAGTTTCCATCCTCTGTATGTAAAATTCCAGTCAGCTCAGATGATCTCATGCACTATTTCAACCTCTGTTAAGTACTACACATATATCTAACATGAGACAGAGGTAAAACTTAGGTTATGTGCAGGTTTACCGAACGGGGATTAAGTTTTTCTTTCAAAGAAACCTGGAATATCTGCCTACAATGTAAAAAGTCAAGCCTGAAGTGAGATTTCAGTTATCCATGCACATTCACACTTTTGAACATGTATAGCCTTTTTTGTCCCTTCAAAAAGTACCTTTTTTGTGCACATACAAATGTCTAAACCCCCACAAATATTAACCACATACAAAGGAGACCAAGTAGCTATATAAAGTCTGCCTTTCAAATGATTCATGTGGAAAAGCAAAGCATTTAGGAGATAACATTTTGAAGTGCTGATATCCCAGAAGGTCTCAAAGTTAAAAAAAAAAAGAAGAGATGTGATCTTTGTGCTCATGTATTGACACAATCCAATGCCTGCTTAAGGAGATGACAGGCATTACATTCACAGTGTGAGCCACAGACTTCAATGAGTAGCAGATCAGGCTCCTATGGATTATTCTACCCATGCTCAATCATGAGATGCTTATAACAAAAATTATATGTGCATACATAAGAAGCTTCATCAGGCTACGCTGAGTTATGGGCAGGCTTCTTTTTATACACCTTGCTGAAGATGTTGAAATCTGGAGCCGTTTAAGTCTGCTTTTTATTTCAAAGGGTGTTCTCACTTTGCCCAGTCTAAGATCATAGAATATCTCAAGCTGGAAGGGACCGACAAGGATCATCAAGACTAAGTCCCTGCAGGACTACTTAAAACTAAACCATATGACTAAGAGCTTTGTCCAGAAGCTCCTTGGACTCTGACAGGCACAAAAGATGCCACTCTACCAGAAAAACAATGATAATAATGTTTGACCTTATAGGATAATTGGAAAGGTTAATATAAATTGAAATTCATACTGTTGACAAAATACAATGAAGAATTAATTACGATTTAGAACTACAAGCATATTTTAATCTGTCTTGACTTCATCTATTAGGTAATTATTTAGGGAGTATGCAGCACATTGCAATTTGTTTAGAATTGTAATTTTTTTTCAACATTACTGTTTCAAATTAATTTGTTATTTTCACATGTATTACCAGACATGGTCTGAAAGTAGGAAAGGTCTATTTATCATATCTGAAACAGGAAATGCATTTGGAACTGATGATATAAATAAAAATGTAAATATTTGCAAATCTAAAAGCATAACTTTAAATTCTTTAATCTTTGTCCTTGGTTATACATCTACATTATGTTATACAATTAATTCAAATTATGTGTTCACTTGCAACTAAGCTAGCAAGGAAAACTCCCAAATTATCTGTACTGCTTCAGTTTGATGTGACTTTCTGTTATTTAAAATGATTTTCCTATTAACTTGTTTCCTCTTGCTAAACTCAGACTCATTACTACCAAATAAATAAATGCAATGTTGTTACTGCAACAGGGATGGCAATATTGTATTGGTCACTGAGGAGGAGACAGTGAACACATATTACTGTATCCTGAATGCCACAAATTACTTGCCAGTTGTGATACGCATTAAGATATTTCTTACACATATTCTGCTCTCACTTTACACCCATGGAGTATTCTGAGGCTTCATGTTCTATGTGCTAAACCTTAAGGTCCTAAAATTCAAATTCATTCCTTAATTGGCTAAGGAAACTATTGTAAGTGATGACCTTGAGTTTTTTGTTGGTTTGTTTTGAGGTTTTTTGTTTGTCTTTTCTTCCCTCCAAGATGCCATATGTTCCAGATGGTTAACTTCTACCCTCCTCTTCCTCAAAAAAAACCCCAAAACCCAAACAGTCCAGGGTGAGGCAAATTTTATAAGTCTCCAAATACTAGATGCCCCAAAAAAAGGAATTACATAACAAAAACAGGTTTTCATTTGGCTTTATGTTACTCACATTTCCACCTACTTGAATCCAGTATTAAGTCAAATCCATTCCTGCTTTCATCCCACTTACCTCCCTGTAAACACACCAGTCACAAACCTAGTTTTCTGCACCTTGCATCTACTGAAATAAACTCTGCTGCAAATACATTTCTGTTTTCTGTTACTGCTATCCAGTTGGTGCATAAAGAGGAACAAGATCTGGTCTATTTAGATAAAATATACAGTTTTGAGGGGTTTTTTTTTCTCATGCTTTTTGTGCAGTATATCTTTTGTTTAATTTCGCCTTTATTTATTAGACACAAGTAGAATTAGTTAAAAGTAGTTGTTAGATAAAGCATGACTAATTTCATCCTACTTTCAAAAAGTATTTGACCTAGCAATAAACACACAAAAAAAATTAATCCTACTTCTTAAAATATGTCCATGCAAACTCTAAGAAAATGCTTAACAAAATAACCATTAATACTACATTTGCCACACTTAATTTTCCAGCACACACACAACCTTAGCTCTAGAGAGACTCCACTGAATTAATTTACTTACTTTAGGTGGTATATTGTAATGATAATAATGGAATCTATTAAAAAAGGACTACATGATTAGGCTCCATAAAACTGTGGGCAACAATCCATGACTAATCTGCAAATTCAAAGGGAGAAGCAAAATGAATAATTTTTTTCATTATTTATCTATTTTAAACAGATAAGATGTGCAGCACACATACTGATCAATGTATTTAAACATTTTCTTTCTAATACTGTGGCTTAACTTTTTCCAACACAAAACACACAACAGGTAGCTTAGCTTAATAAAAATCATATTACAGATGAACAAACTGGAAAGTGACTGAGTATTTGGGTTACACACAGGTTACACACACTATCAGATATTGGGAGGACCCAGTTTGCCTCCAGCATGATTTGTCATTGAAATTCAATTGGATCAAGAACTGTTCTTGTCCTCTTAATTGCTGAATTAAACATTTTCTGATGATTGTTTAAATAGTATGCACTGAAAAATTTACTTTTTCCCCTCCCAAAATACATATAGATAAAATAAATATAAATTTTTCAAGAATCTCAGTATCACACAAAGCATGCATTCAGCTTTGAGTAATAAATTACTATACAAATGTAAAGCAATTTGTTTGCATCCACTAAAATAGAATGAATCATATCTATGACACTAAATTGTAGTAATAAATTACTGAGCTCTGCTAGTGGTGGGAAAAGCATTATCATATTAGATTTTGCAATTCAGATCCATTATAGGCATCTTGCATTTATTTATTCAGCCATATAACATGGTATAATAAACATATTGGCTACATAGACTCTGTGGAAGACACATGTCTGCCTGTTATCAATATTACTTCCTTTACCCCCCTTACTTTAAGAGTAAGGGGTGTTTACTATTATCAAAAACATGAGTGTAATGTCACTGTGTCACTGGTGCCCCCAAAATTCTGGCCAGTCACCGTGGCTATGCAGAATAATTGCCCAATAATACACGCACTGAGTGAGTATTCCTGAGAAGTAGACTTGTGACAGGTAGGTCTGCCCTGGGTGCAGTCAAGTGAGCACCACTGTAGGTCTGACCTAGCCATTGTGCAGTCTGCTACTGACTTAAGATAACAGATATCTACAAATTTGTGTTCTCTAGGCCACCTGATGACAATAGCTAAAGTGGCCTCTTCAGCCCTGAGATGTGACTGAGGAGTGCACTTACTGTCTTCAACACCTTCCAGAAAGAAATTCACCTTTCCTCCTTGAGGTTCTCATTGCTTACACCAGAAAGGCAGCAAAAACTCTTTAAAGTGTCCCATGTGCCTGAACAGATAATCTCAGCTTCTCTTCAGCCTTCCCTACAAAACCAAAGAGCAGGGAGAGATCAACATCAAGAATAAGGGAGTTTAAAGGTAACTCACTTACTTTTGTTCTCCCTGTGGTTGACGAAAAAAAAAAATCCCCATCAAAAGGTCAATCCTGACTTAAACCTAAATTCAAAGTGTATGTGAGCCTGAAGAGGTACTCCACATTTATCAAGCATATTGCTAACATGGGCAGTAGCTGCCATGAGCTGGATATGGAAGGAAAGATGAGTCCAGAGCAGTTTATGCTTAGACTAAAGGTTAAGGCAAAATCATCAGATAAAACTGAAATAATTTCTGTTCTACAACAACAGGAGGCTCTCATGTACACACAATACCAGAGTCAACATGATGTTCATATTTTAATACAAAGCTGTAAAAAACCCAAACCAAACCCAAATGCTCGAAACCAGGACACTGCCTCATTCAGAAACTGTTCAAACCAACGTATAAATCAGCTGCAAGGACTCTGCATGCTAACAAAGCCAGAAAGGCTAAACTAGATCTGGCAGACTCATCAATTAATTAATTAATTATATCACAAATAATTAATGATCCCAGTTCAGTATAAAAGCAAACAAACAAGAATCACAGTTGAACCAAGAAAAAAAATCCACATTCAATTTATTCATCACTATCTCTTAATTTGTAATAAAATAAAATACGGGGGTTTTCTGCAATAGCCTCAGGTTTAAGCATTTTTTTCTTTCTTCAGGGACACATATTGCACAGAGATCACTGGGAACTCTGCACAGACCACTGGCAGCATTTGTTCTGAATAATGCAGTATTTTAAACATGAAAACAAACTTTAGCATGACACCATTACAGAATAATAATATTGAAGCTTTTAAACAAATAAAATTTACATTTCTAGGCTTTCCTATATATTACTTTCTCTGTTCTTAGAGAGACTGTAAGCCCTTGGGAAAACGGACCAGTTATTTTTGGCCCTATAGCAGCTCAAAGGAAACTACAGATAAAGTTGAATAGCAAAAAGCAAGTTGGAGTTTATATAAATATACAAAGTCTGCTACAAAAATTATTGGAAATTTTTCTTCTCATTGTATGCAAGATTTCTTTTCAGTTCCAAAAGAAACCAAAATGGGCACTGAGATGAACCTTCATCTTTCTCTCACCATGCTTTGCTGTGTGTTGTCATAGAGGGACCAGAAATTTACAATAAAGACACACAATGCAATTCATTTCTCCTCGGTCCTGCAGAAATGCTGTGACCCTTGAATAATCTCTTCGCAAATATTTCTGTCTTCAGAAGGACTCTACAAGTGTAACACACACAAGTGTTGCTACTGCATTTCAGCATTTTCTTACATTAAAAAACACCTCTAATATGAGCCTGACCAACTGGTGTTCAACATTTAGCATCTCATACAGAGCAGGCAGCCTGCTCCTGCAGTTCATGCTCAAAATGCCAGTGAGCATAAAGAGCAAAGGATCAGGTCAAGAACTTTAGTATACACTCATATTTTGCCTTGATTCTGCCAAAAACATCCTCTGGAAAGTAATTTAACATAACACATTAATTATTTTGCAGCATGCTGCACTGATTTTAGAAATACCTCATATACTACCTGCTTTGTAAATGACCACAGTACTTGAATACTGCAGAATGTCCTTGTATTTAGCTTTTGTTCACACACAGTTTTGCTGTACAATTCTCCCTGCAAAACTCAGCATGAAGATTCCCAGTAGGGACATTTATATCATGCTATAGAGATATAGAACACCATACAAGTAATTCTGGGAGTCAGCCCACACACCATCACAGTATGATAAGAAACACCACATAGATTTGCAGGTTGCATACAAAAAACTCAAATATTTCTACCCAAGGTGAAGGGAATGCTCGTCAACTACCATGCCACTGCAATTCTGTGAAGGACATTACATGGATATTGAAACAGCTCTACAAAGAATGCCATATTTGAAGTAGTTGTCATGGACCAAAAAACACCCCAAAACCAAAACATAGAGGAGGATGCAAGCATAATTTTTACATGAATAATTTTCTAATATTTCAGCAATTAAAAACTTTTTTATTCTGAGCTAACAGGACAGCCAGCTGCTTTGAATACCATTCAGTAGTCTCAGCAGTTTGTTTCTTGTTCTTTTTTGTTGTTGTAGGTGTTGTTGTTGCTAAGAAAAGAAACCTGCACTGGTTCTTTCTCCAAGGAAGATCGAGATCCAAATGTGTGAGAAAAAGATTTCATCTCCAGTTTATAATTGCACTTGAGTGCAATTATAATTATTTTATCATGTAGGTATCCATATCACAATTTTTAAGAAATCTATCTTTTCCACCAAAAGTTACAGTGCTTCCTAAATGGACATTGCATCTGTTCCTCTAGAGTATTTAATTTCATACAGTGCGATGCATACGATGCTTTTCACAGTACCACTAACTTAGTAATCACTAGCCCTATTTTGCTGTTGTTATTAAAGGACAGATACCATCTAGATATTTGGGATATTTTCCTCAGAAAATAATTTTAATCATCTTCTCAAATATTGCATTTTATGGTTGTACAGTTCTTCCATGAATGGAATTGCAGAATTACTATTTATTTTTTAATCTAAATTGTTTTGATGATGTTTGCAATACTTAATTTATACAAAATAACAATAAATTCTCCTAATTCTACCTCTTTCATTCCTTCCCGTGATGATTTTTTTCCCTTTTAGTTCTACTTTGCCATCCCATTCCCACTAAAAAGCTTCATTGGGATATTCATAAACATTATATACAAAACTGTATATGAATTCGGCGGTAAGCACTTCTCTGCAATTAAAGATCTGTTAGAAGGAGCAGAAAGGTGAATCATAGAACCATAGAATAGTTTGGGTTAGAAGGGGCCTGAAAGATCATAAATTCCAATCCCCATCTTGGGAATGGACACCTTCCACTAGATCAGGTTTCTCAGATCCTGTTCTATGGTATGTTCTCAGAAAATGGGACCTGATAACAGAATTTAGTGATGTTCTAAAATACAGTTGCGCACACACACACACAAAAAAAAAAAGAGAAACAAAAGCCTACAATATTATAGAGGTAAACCAGATGCAAAAACCATTGACGCCTTTAAAGGACCAAACCACACCCTGATCATTATGCCCAACAAATAAATAGCCAGAAGACACAGACTGAAGAGAACAAGGGATTTCTGAAGTCCTTGTGAAATATTTGCACCAATACAGCTCCAGCACCACAGAACCAGAAGCTGCCTTCCTCTATGAACCATAAAGTGAAGGTCACCCTATGTGAATGGTATGCTGAAATTCTTTCAGTTGCAGGATGGAAAGAAGATAGAGATTCTTGCATACTTTGGACATCTGCGAGACACCTTGCATCCATGGGGCACACTGACTCTGAATTCTTCTGGCTGGACAAACTGCACACTGCCTGTTGACCAGCTATAAATGAAAAGAAACTGTTGAGACCACCACCACAAAGCAGACACCTGGATTTCATCTCCACTCCTCTTTAATTTTTTTCTTCCTTTTTCTTTTTTTTCCCCTGATGACAAGATGAAAGAAACACACAGGGTAGAAGTAAGACAGTAATTCTCAATGTTGACTTTCAAAGCTGGATGCACACTGCTAAAACTGAAGCTACCATGACACAGGTAGGTGAGACTGCTAATCATTGTCTCTTGTTGTTATTGGCCTCCAGTCTAATACATCACCCTGTTCCATCTGCAAAACTAAACAGACACACAGGAGGAAAGTGTGTACAAGCAGAGAATTAGCAACTGAAGCCACACTCCAGAAGCTGGAAAAAAAACCACTCCCTTCATTTGAAAAAGTAACTCAGCTACCATCCTATCATCACATGCCTTGAGATACCTTCAGAGAGGACGTACATCCAGAACAATTAATAGATGTACAAGCACAATTCTTGGACAAAATTTTTGGGGATCCTCACCCCCTTATCTCCCTTTTCCACAACAGAAAAATAAACCTCAAGAAATCCTTGACTGGATCCAGCAGAGTCATCACATCAGGATATTACAATACTGAAACCTGTAAGATGTTGTAATTCAACTCAAATTACTGCAACCTACATTAAAAACTAACCCACAAAGCTTAAAAAAGCACCTTCTAGGTGTAAGACACCATCCGTAACTACTGAGATCTTTGATTATGAGCTGATCCCACACACTTTTGTCACCTGAACCACGGCAACAGAGGTTCAAAGCCTGGATCTAGGCATCTAGAAGTGTACATTTCCTTCACACAGACAGAAGTTCATTTCTTAAATCCTTAGCTTCCTTACCATGAGAAATCAGAAGATGAAGAACCTCCTCAGTTAGTTACAGGTGATGCTAAATTCTCAAAAAGAGGGAAACAACTGGAATGAGTGACATTCATTGAAATGCCACCAATACAGGGCATCAGGTAGCAAGAGATCAGGAGCTTCTCATATACAAAGGCTAAAGAAAAAGCTTCACAGGCAACTATTTAAAAATGGCTTTCATCTAGCCAGAAGACACTGGAAAATTGCATAAAGTCAAGTTTACTTGGAAAGCCAGATTATGAATGTACCAGCTGCTATCATTACAGTTTCTTGAGCAGATTTTCAAATGGCACAGGCAATTCTTTAAGAAACATAGAGATACAGAAAAATAGAAATACACTGTGTGATTTCAATGCACTGCAAAGTGTTTCTACAGACAATCTGCCAACCAGACCAGTTAAGAAGGCCAAAGTCAGCATCAGCATCTGTCTTCCAATTAGAGAGCCACAAAAGACATATTGCTCAGTGACAAATGATGACTGCTGTCTTATATTAAGATGGTTGGCTTTAGCAGATGTTTTCAAATTATCCCAAGATATGTCACAGGGAAAGGCAAAAGAGCTGGAAATATGCCCAGAGAGACCTGGTGCACCAGCAGCCCAAGGGAGCCATTTAAAAAAGCCATGTGGTATCCTCTCATGAGATCGTAGCTACAAAAACTGAGTACAGAAAGGAAAATGGAAATAGCAAATACGTTATATTCTTTGGTGAAAGCTTTAAGTATCTGACTATAAGATCATCTAGAATAAAATGTGTTCACCTCATTTCAGCTTTGACAGAGACACAGTCTAGGTAAGCAGTTCTTCAAAGAAGAGAAAGGGAAAAAACCCCCAGTGATTCCCCCAGAAAGAGCTGTTCCATATTACTGCTCTGTGATGATAGAGTTAGGGCAAAAGAAAGTCTTTTTATGCTGAACATCTCCAAACAGTAACCCCGGTATCACATCTCACATGCTGACTGAAAAAAAATTAAATTCAGCCCTGCTCCCAGGTGAAGAGAAGTAGACTGCTTTTACTGCTACCAAACATCTGAAACTCTGAAAAGAGCACAGACAAATAATAGAGAAAAAGAAGATGAACACGTTTTCATCTGAAGAGGACTAACAAGTAAGGTTTTGTCAGCTATTACACACAGTTAGACACAAAACAGGTCTTCAAAAAAAAATCTGATGGGGAAAACAAGCTATTTCCCAAAATCCCACAGTAAAATCATAGAGGTATAGAAACAATTAAATACAATGCAAGCAGAAGGAAGGATTAGGGCAGGGAGAAACACAGAAGCTGTGCTCATCCAGCGTAGCATCATTCTCACTCTGAAAGCATGAGGCAACAGTAAAAGCACACCCCAGGAGACAAAATAACCACAAAGAGGAAGGTGCCAATGAATGCTTCTACAAGTTAAGGAATGGGTAGGCGTCTAGTCTTGACCTATGGTGAGGGAGAAAATCCTTTCTCTCTCTCAATCTCTCTCTCGTTACCATGGAGATCCACTTTTCAGGTTCCTTTGGATGAGCTTTATGCACAAGTGCAAAATTTGGCATAAGAGGAGAACAAGTATTAATTACGTGCCCCTGACAAAAATAGCTTTCTTAAATCTTGAGAGATAATACAATAGAGGCAGTAAAAATTAAGCTTGGTTATAGAGATAAAGGGCTGAATAAACTATCTCACTTTAAAGTGCCTTGAACTCTCATCTACTTAAAATGGCAATACCAGTCTCAGGGCATTACATCTCTCTGTTACAAATTGGGTGAAAATTTGAGTTACTATATGGTATGAGATCACAGTGAAAATGATAAAATTCCATGGAGGCTACTTACTACTTTTCCTTGGTAAGGGATTACCTTCATTTATTACATTTATTCATTTATTACACTATCTCATGAATTATTTACACAGTTCTTTTTGTATTTCCAGGTGGCAACATCACTAGCCAGAGCTGCACTGAGATGCACCACCTTTAGAGAAAGAACATTGCAAGGCTTAACACAAACAGATTACATTGATATGCTTCCAAGTGTTAATCCCACAAGAGATAGACCAGAATGAGCCTTGCATTAACATATATAGAGTTCTGGTTAAGTAAAAGAAAACTTTAAATCAGAAGGATATAAGTATATATATATATAATGAAACACTACTGCACCCTTTAAAGTACTTCATAAGCTCTCTAATAAAAAGCGTATTTTGCTCCCATATATTTTCATTATTTCATACTAATTTAAATACGTAATTAAGTTACCCAATTTATACAGTTATCTGAAATATGCAGTATCAGACAGACAAGTAAGCTGTAACAAAAAAAAACAGGGAACTGTGTTGTAGCCATTAACTATTCCTACTTTTCATGTAACTGTTATTATCAGCAGTGATTTGATCTTCAAATATATACCCTATTTATCTTTGAATATGCACCTTTTAGACTTTTGCATCTCTTGGACCAGTGAACAATGCTCAAACTCACAACGTCTTTTAAGGTAAGGGAAATACCTTAAGCATCTGCACTGGACCCACACAGGAGTAGAAATTAGTGTTACCTTTTTAAAGGTGCATTAACACTGAAATACAATCCAGTACAACAGGCTGAGTATACACCATGCCTGCAAGCACACCTACCTTTCACTTGTAAGTAGGCTGTAAGTTAAACAACTGCTTGCTTTTTTTTAATAACCAACTTTGTATGCTGTTCACTACAGTTCTCATGGGTTTTGCTTCTCTTACTGTTCTCTTTTTTCTTTTTTTTTGCTTTCTCTCTTTAACAGCATATTTAGGTACCACTGACAGGTGCAGAAAAAAACATGAATGGTTATCCAAAAATCAATCATGTGTGAAACCAAAGCGCTTAAATATTATTACTTTTTTTTTTTTCTCCGAGATCCAATAAAACTATCAGCCTCCTTCAGAAACAAGCATGGTGTAGCCGTTCCTTGCCAGCATCCTAAGCCGGGTTTAGTAACAGCAACAAGAAGGGGAAGAAAAAAAAACCAAGCCGTAATTACATAACGGACCTCGCTAAATGCCTCGCTTCCCGGCGGAGGAGGAACGTGGGGACGGCGGCAGCCCGGGCCACTCCGCTCCGGCACCCGCAGAGCGGGGAGCGGCGGTCCCGGTCCCGCTGCCCGGCACGCGATGGGCACCGGCACGGGGGAGGGAGGCCTGCTTTTTCCGGGGACGCTTTAACCTCCTCCCCAGAGGCTGCCCAGGTGACTACTGGAGCTCTTCGCCGCTGAACGCCCACACCTGAGCCGGGCCGCAGTCGGGTCCGGCCCGCGAAGAGGTGCGCCTGCCCTGCCCGATCCCCTCCCCGCGGCAGGGGGGCTCCGCTAACCGAGCGGGCAGGCTCCTCAACACCGCCTTCCTCCTGTCCCCTGCCGGCTCGGAGCGGTCTCCCAGGCACCCGCGTCCCTGGGGATAGAAGTCTGGATCGGGGTCCGTGTTAGCCCCGCGGGACGCGGTCCCCTCGGTTCCACGGGATCCGCGCATCACGCGGGCGAACATCCACCCCGCTGTCCTTGTCCTGCCGGGGAGGGACGCGGGACAAACTCGGCCCGAACAACTGCTGACAACTATTTAGGGAGCCCGCGCGGGCTGCGGGGGCCGGCGGGGCAGAACCCGGCGGGGCAGAACCCGGCGGGGCAGGACAGGACCCGGCGGAGCCGATGCCCCCGCGTCGCTCGCCCGCAGGCTCCCTGGGGAAGGGGGCGCTCCCCCGGGCGAAGGAGGATGGCAGTCCACGGCGGCTGGCAGAGCCCCCGCGGATAGCGGGATAGAGCCCCGCAACGCAAGGCCAGCTAGGAATTACTCATTTGAATGATGCAGCAAACGGGGAGGGGGGGATACGACGCGGGGACGACGACTAGTCCTCCCGCTGCCACTCTCTCCAGTCCCGATTAATAAATAATGCCCAGGTTCCCTGCCAGAGGAAGCGCTCTCGTCTTTCGCGCAGACAGCAATTAATAGCCAGCCTCCTCCCGCGAAACCCTGGCTAAGCGCTCCCGCACGCTCGCACCCGCGGTGCCAAGTGCGAGCAGCACAATAGCGGGGAACCTCTCCACCTCGCAGACCGGGGGGAGAGAGGCGGGGGGGGCTGGGGAAGCCAAACCTCTCGCGGCAANNNTCTGGCGGCAAACCCCGACCCCCCCGAGCCGCGGAGTGCCGGGGAGCGGCGGCCGCGGCAGCCGCCGGCGCGGCGGGAGGGCAGGCGAGGCAGGCAGGCTGCCCGGTGAGCCGAGGGCGGACCGCGCAGCACGCCGCGAACACCATCACCCCTCGGTATCGTCAGCAAACAGCACGCCCGCATTTACCTTTTCCTGCCCGCCGTCCGTCAGTCAGGCGTTTGAGGGAGAGAAGGAGAAAGGGAAGGAAGGGAGAAGAAAGAGACAGGGAAATACAGAGAGCGAGAGGCGGCTGCTAATCCCCGTATAGAAAGACTTCCAGCAGCAGCAGCAGCAGAAGCAGCAGCAGCAGCATGCGTGTGTGCGTGCCCGAAGTGAAGCACAGCCCTCCTGGCGATGCACCGGCGCTGGCACCCAAGTGCTGTCATGTGCGTGTCTCGGTGTGTGTACCCATGGCAAAAAAAAAAAAAAAAAAGGGAAAAAAAAGAAAAAGATAGACGGGGGGAGACTCGTCAGTCACACACCCGGCTGTGCACTGCTGGGGGGGACGAGGAGGAGGAGCCCAGCGCTCCCCAGCCCAACCACCGGAGGAGCAGCTCTCTTACTACGGCGGCGGCCGGGCAGCCCCTCCGCGCCAGCCCCGCACGCCCAAGCACCCTTCCCGCCCGCTCCCAAGGACATGCCTCCGGGAAAGACCCTCAGGGCCTCCGTCCCAGGGGACTCCGTTGCACCCCGGGCTACCCTAGCCCCGCGGGAAGCAGCTGAAAAAAACCCCTACGCCCACGTTTCTGGCTCAAAAATGCCTCCCGGAGAGCGCCCCTGAGCAGCGGGGACGCCCCGCATGGGATGGGAATGCCGGTCCCCCCCAGGGGGAGCGCGGGCGGATGGGAGCGGGGCCGCGGCGTTTCCCCGGGGGTGCTGCTGGAGGCGGAGGCGGGGGTGCCACAGGCGGACCCCCCAAAGCAGGCACCGCCGTGGGTCGGGTGACGCGGGGGTTGCGGGTGCCGAGTGTGGGCTGGGCGTCCGTGAGAGCTGCAGGTGTAACTATAAATGTTCCCGTTAGCGACTACAGAAAGTGAAAAGGCGGTGAAAGGCTGCGCTCGTCCAGGCCACGGTGAGGGCACCCTGATACTCGCGTGTCCAGTCAGCTAGCCTCACATTTCAGCCACGGTGTGTGACCTACTAAAAGGTGTTTCACAGCGGTTCAAATCACTTATTTGCTAAGTAGTAAATACTATATCCATCTTTTGGTTGTATAGCGGCATATATGCATATAAATGAGATTTTGATACACAATTCACAAAAGAGCTGGAGCAGAATGCTCATATTATTCTCATTGCCGTAAATTTACTAGTGGGTCATACCAGCAAGTTTCAAGGTGTGATTTCTTTAAGCCTCAAACTAGGAAATGTTAGTGAGAAACGTACTTGATATTTTATTTTTTGTACCAAAAAAGTAATACATATGGATTAAAAGATAGTATTAGTCATAGAAAAAGGTTTATCATATGATAAGGATGAAAAATAATTGGTGGGGATATACTAATTTTTTTCGTACGTAATGGACAAGGTAGACCTAATGTCTCAGGGATAAAAAAAAGAGGAAAGGAAGAAGTGTTACTGACATTTTTAATTACAAGTATAGGTCATATCTACAGGCTGTGTAAGATAGGGAAGTCTGATGCACTGATAATTCTGTTAATTAGCAAGTGATCAACTAACTGAGTGGGGAAAAAATTGGTCAATCTATTTAAAAATAATTGTTGGGGGGGTTTAGTTGTAGGTGTAACAGGTGGTGTAGACGGGAAATCACTGAAAAACTGTCCATCTTGTTAAGATTTAGCTGCTGACAATAAAATATATTGAGACTTTCCAGAAGTCCTGCAATAAAATGAAAAAGACAAAATTTGTTGTTACTGAATTGTACAAATCAAGTCAGCATGACATTGTTAAAAAACCAAATTGCACCCTAGAGCCATATAATTTGTTTCTTTATATAAAATAAGGGTACACATACCCTCCTAGTTCCTGAACTGAAACATAGATGCTGAATCTGAGCAGCCTGGGGTAAATAAGCTAAAGCATAGAGGGTTCATTGTTTATTTCAATGCTTGTACACACATCACTATCCTGTGCAGTATTTTAGTTTATCTCTTAACAAGAATTTTTTGACTTGTCATCATGAATTATATTTTCAAGTCAGTTTCAAATCTGGCATAATCCATTGTTTCAAGTATGGCCTGTGAGGACCTAATAGTAGAGTTTATGTTATATTTCCTATGTAATTATGTGAAGATTTAGCCTGCCTTCCATAGGCCTGTGAAGTTAAAAAGCAAAGTTAGTCATGCTATATGCGATAATTTATGAAAATATTTATACCAAACACGTTGATTACATTAGTTAGTAGAACTAGATAGTCATGAAAACAGATATATTTTAGCCTGTATCTAAACTTCCTCAAAATTAAGTAGACGCAATTTCCTTTGAAGACTGAAGACTAAGAAAGAACGAGGAGATACTTGTGCATAAAATTATCTGATCTCAAAGTAAATGCCAGCGTGAAGATTTTTGTTTCTTTTTCTTGCTTTCAATCCCTAATGTGAATGTAAACCATTTACTGATTTTCCTAGATCCCCCTTGTTTGCCTGACTTCAACCTAGCTGGGCCAAGAGAGTAGGAGGGGGAAATCTTGTTATAAATTCTCTCCTGATGGTTCTAGAGGAGTTTGCACCTTGGAGAAATAAGTTCAAGCTGTTTTACATAATGATGTAGATGGTCTTTGTGAACCACTAATTATTTTGACTTTAGGCATAACGCTTATCTGTACCAGTAGTCCCAGTACTCCTGGGTGTCTCAGAAGACACACAGTTTGAGGGTGAGATTTCCAAGGGGGAACAAAGATTCTTCTCCTGGTTCTGTACGATAAGGCATGCATGAACAAAACTGAGAAGAGGATGTGAAGTAGAGAGTTTCAGGAAGGACACTAAATGAATGTAGGTGAACAAGAAACAAATGAAGAAAGCAGTGCCTGGAAAAGAATTGTTCCAAAATAGTTTTAAGATCAGAAAAGTAGGAATCAGAAAGGAAACATTTTAAATGGCCTGGGGAAATGAGGTAGTTCAGTATGAATATGTTCACCCATCTGCAGTTGATCAAATGACCCCAAATGCAGAAGTCCGTATACTATACTCACACTTTGATCTATTTCTTCTTTGGAGGAAGTTCTCTTTGCTTTGACTGACGATGAAAGAAGTCATCATTACTGTCATTATTGCATATTTAAACTATATGCACGCTTAAATGAACTCTTTCCATAAGCTGATATTTACCACGTTACACATTTTTCAGCTTGAAAATACAGTGAGTTTTTGTGTATCGCTGCCCTCTGCTGGAGAGAAGGTCAGAACCGCTCCGTCAGGTCTCCGTATGAAGGCGCAGAGCCACGGCAGATGCTGGTGCTCCTCGTTTCTTAGTGAGTCACCTTTCTACGACCGAGGCGTAAAGGTGTGAAGATCTGGGTGGCCAGAATCCATAAAAAGATTTCCTTTTCCACGAGAGTTCGAAGAATTGATCATGCGATCTTATGTCTGCAGTTTATTAACACAGACAAGATGATGACTAAGCAATGGTTGAGATCTGTAAGATAAATATTTTCCATTAACTTTTGTGAAAAGAGACATCTAAATTCATCACAGAGATGCTGCAAATTTTGAGGAGTGTTACTTTGATAAGTATTTGCCTATGGCTTCATAGATAACCTCATAATTTTTCATATCTAAATACTTTGGTTCACTCTCCATTGCATTACAATATGATTACCCTCCATCCCTTTTCCTGCCTGACTTTTCATGCCTCTGTACTTGCCTTTTGTCATCTATATCAATACTGCCAGAGTAACACATTTTTGTTATATTTTATTTTCATTTCCTTCCCAGACTGGGCATTAGCAGAACAACTAAAACATGGAGAGCACAGCAGTGATATTCTCTCAGTTCCTCAGTGTTTCATTTCCTCCACTTACTCTCACAACAACCCATACACATCCAAAGCAGTTTCTGTTGGAATGCACTGAGTTTTCCAGCTGTCTGGGCACATGCATTGCCAAGGCGCTCTGAGAACTGTGAAGGGTGAGGCCTGGTCAGGGCATACAAGAAAGAAAATTTCACTCTCAAACTCAAAATATGTCTCCTATGCAGTAGATGCTACCAACTTCTGTGTTAATTTTTAACTTTGCCACATCTGGATTGCATTTACAAAGAGGAAGATCAGATGTATGCTTTTCTCATTTCCTTGTGCCATCAGTTATTGCTTCAAGTCAAGAAGGCATTCTGACCATGACTGTGAGGGTAGAATCAGAATCATTTAGGTTGGAAAAAGCCTCTGAGATCGTTGAGTTCAACTTTTGACTGATCACCACCTTGTCAACTAGACCGTGACATTAGGTGTCATGTCCAATTGCTTCTTGAACACCTCCGAGGATGGTGACTCCACCACTTCCCTGAGCAGTCTATTCCAATGTTGAACAACCCTTTCCGCGAAGAAATTCCTCCTGATGTCAAACCTGAATTTCCCCTGGCGCAGCTTGAGGCCGTGTCCTCTCATCCTGTCACTGGTTGCCTGTGAGAAGAGGCCAACCTGTGCCTGGCTACACCCTCCTGTCAGGTAGTTGTAGAGATCAATAAGGTCCCCCAGAGCCTCCTCGTCCCCATGCTAAACAACCCCAGCTCCCTCAGCCACCTTTTATAAGGCTTGTGCTCCAGACCCTTCACCAGCTTCACTGCCCTTCTCTGGACTCTCTCTAGCACCTCAATGTTTTAAGTTTGTACAGTATTGGCAAAGTAACAGTTTTAGTGGTTTCTACACCTAACCTCATTAATGGCAGAGCTGTTCAGCCTAAAAATCTGCTTCCTCTTCCTTCTCTGAGTACCCTGGAGCAGCCATCTGCCTAGAAAATTTAATTTAAAATATTTTTACTTTCCTACTGTTTTAAATGTCTTTTGCTGAAAAGATTTAGTATCCATCACAGCCATTGTAGGTCTGCTTGTCGTATTTTACTGGGCAGCACTGAAGACAGTATTGTCCTAAGTAGATGAATTTTGTGAGTTGCCTTATTTCATGTTACCTAATTACTTGCTATAAAAACCACTGCAGTAAATTCCTTCCCCTATCCTAATGGCTAACATGAAGAAATTAATAGGGCATGGAGTAGAGTGGTTGTTCCCAAAGAGTGATTCCTAAATGACAGGTGTCCTCCAAGGGAAAGGTAATCAGGCATCAGCTCACCTTGTACATCCACACTGACTATTAACTGGTCAGTTAAAGATGGATTATAAGGCAACACACATATTATTTTATGATTTAGAAGTAAAACAAGTACTTTGTTAAAGGCACTATTCTTGTGATCTTTAGGCTGTCAAGCACACAATTCCACAAAATCTGTGAGTTTCAACTTCTATCAGGAAAAAAGTTGTCTTGAGAGGCTTCTCAGCAGGGTCTCTCTTTTGAAAGGTATAAGATAGAAAATTTGAGTATGCCATCTTCCCCCATCCCCCAAAAAAATCTTTGTTTGGTATTAGAAACAAGCAAGTTGCTGTGACTTTCAGATACCAGAATGTATTTCAGTGGTATCAACAGCAATGTTAAGAATAAGCATAAAGAGAGAGGAGGGAAAATTAGTTCAAACCAATAAACCCATGAAATTCCCTCACTAGAATGAAAATACTTTTTCAGATATTGAAAGCCCTGGGAGAATGGCAAAGTGCAAATTAGTTTCTAAACATCTGCAGCAAGGACATGCATTCACTTTTTTAATTAAGAAGGGCTATAATAACTTGTGATATCCTGTTTTTAAAGTATGAGCTACTTAATAATGCTAAAGTGAAGTATAATAAAATAGGAGTATTTTTCTCCTTTGACAGAAAAGTGGGGAAACAGAGAAAGTTTTGTAAGAACTTTCTGTGAATGAGAAGTCTAGTAATCATGTAGAAAATTGTCTCTAACTTAAGATTTTAAATGAGATATTTTTAGATAAAAATATTTTACATCTGCATTAATTTCAGGCAGCACAAATAGCACAAAGCAATCAGAGCTGTCTGAATACTACCATGACTAGTTTGTAGGAAACCATCATTCTGTGCTGTGTGAGATGGGATTACTCGTTTCTTACAAGAGGTAGTAGTGGAAGATAGTTCTTTTCTGCCCAGAGCAGCTGCACATCAAAGAGCTCACAACAGTCAACTGAGAGCCAAATTGAGACCATGACATTTTCCTAGTGATACTATCAATTCAAAGACAAAACACTGTTGTAAGCAATGTTTTTCATAAATTAAAAAAAAAATAAAAATTAATCCCATACAGCATGAAGCATGATGGGAAAAAGAAAACATTACTTCCCTTACTTCCATGCAGGTAGAAAATTGAGTCTCGATACAAGAAGAAACAAGAACTGGACTCCTATGTATTCTGGTTTTAGATTTTAACAGTAGGGTTATGATTTGCATCTACCTTGGTCTGTTTCAGCCACTAAAAGATTTTTAAAACAAAGGCCTTCACATAAAGCACCAGTGTCCTGGAGAGAAGTCCTGAAAACAATCAGCAGGGCTTTCTGATGTGACAAGTCAACTCCCTCCCTCTCCTTAAAAGGCTGGATGTAAAAGAGTGATAGCTAGATTTGTACAGATTTAATTTTGTGCAATAATCTTGTCAATCGTACTCTCTCTGGAGTGGGGAAAGAGCAGTTGTCTGCCTTCCTATTAAGCCTATTCCAGGATAAGAGAAATTGAGCATAAAATGTGCAATAAAGCAGATGGAAAGACATCCAAAGCTTTTGAGATGGAATTGTTCATTCTTTTCTGCAGTTTGTGCTAGGTTTTTTATTTATTTTATATTATGGGAAAAGGAGTCAACAATTTGGTTTTTTAACAAGTTTTCATGATCCTTTCATGTGAATCCCAACAAATCAAATAGTAAGCACTGCACAGTTGTCAAAAAGTCTCAGTATTCAAGATTAAAACCACATTTTTACAACATGCTCAATTATTTTCCACTTTGTGTCTGGAAGATATGCTGGTGTCTCACAGTTAGGGTGTTTTTGAGGAGAGCTTTTTGCAGGAATTTCTAATAGAGTTAAACTCCAGAAAGACCGATAATTAAGACTTACATCAATAAAGTTGTCAGTCAGGTATGGGAAAGGAACTATTTTAAGGCACAATAAAGAGCTAAAAATGTCAATGAAGGTAGCATACAGAGATATTTCAGGCTTGTTTTTTCTCCCATGGAAATCAACAGGAGTTTTATAGTGAAGGTAGCAGCAGAGTAAGATAATAAAATAGCTCATCAGAATATGGGAAATATTATTTCTATTTTTCATCTAGGATCTGTAAAGTATCCAAAACTGGAATGTGTATAACAGTTAAGTCTAATTATAATTACATCATCTTTCATGGAAGGTCTGTAGTTAAAGACAAATGAAAGACAACACAGGAAGAAGCTACTTAATGACACTTTTTAAAATGTATGAGTACATATTCCAACATATTTTAGTCTCAAGTAGAACAAAGTTTTCAGGTAGTGATACAAATGTATAGTTGTTCACAAAAGAGAGTCCTTGCACGGAAGGCCATGCTAAAACGTCTGGAGCAATTTAAGAAGAGAGGGCATCTCACACCTCTTGAAATCCCCAGACATTTGCATGTCATAAACTGAATTCTACGATTCCAGAGAAGTCTTTTCTTGTTAAAACACGTATGTGTATATATATATATATACACACACACACACGTATATATATGTGTATTTGTAGACACATACATGTTTCCTGTTGTTACAGCAGTTATGGAAAGTCATGCACATGGCTTTCAAAAGTTTGCTATTAATGGTTATGGAAAAAAGTGTGTATTGAAAATCAATGACTATTCTGCTTTCTCTGTTGCATTTTCTGCCAGGTATTTGGGATAGTGGTGTTTATTCCCTAAAAAGCAAGGAGGACAGTTTATTCAACATGATTGAATGAACTCTCCTCAGCGAGCTTTCTCCTCATCAGAAAGCCGGCAGCTGTTGAACAGCACTGCCCTGTTCCCCATAAATTGTACTCTGGTAACGCCCTTTCCCATTCCTAGAAGCCATCCAACGTCAGTTCATTCATTGTACTCCTACTATTGCTTACATCCAAACAGCTGAAGCACAAAAAACCCCAGACCCATATGTGCAGGAAGAGGCAAGTTTTATAATTCCTGTAAGAAGAAATCTTCCTGTAAGAGGAAATACACTTCTTCCATTCCAGTGTTCTAGCAACCAGCTATTCAGAAATTTTTGTTTTCTAATAATCAGCAAACTAATCTGTCTTCAGCTGAGCTAGCACTGCCTTGGAAATCTGCAAGTGCCTGTAAAGTGTTGTGCAGCTCAGCATATTTTATGAAGTTGTTCAGAGGCCACAATAAAGTATATCTGACAACATTCTTGTATAAATCATTCCTGCACAACAGAACTCCACCACCAAAGGCTTTGGTCTGACCTGGTAACATTTCATTCCTTGAAGCTTATAAATAAAAATAAAATGCCTAATTCACTCCTTTTTTTTAGTACTCATTAAAGCTTAGTTTAACATTAAAATGGCATTCAGTAGATAGAGGACAGCAAGCTACCTTGAATAAATCACCGTGCATGCACAATGAAGCGTCTCTGAATGCAGGAACTTCTGGCAAAAGTTAAACTAGCAAATTGCAATGTCCTGCAGCATGGTGTGGGGGAAAAGAATTTGGCCAATCACAAGCAGATTCCTCGACTTATAAAAAGTGCCACAGCACAGCTTAGTCAGCACTTTGGTGATGAGTTACAGCTGGGGGAAGACCCTCAGCTGCAGAGCTCTGTGCTGCTTCAGTGACACAGAGAGCCCATGAAGCTCTTCTGAAGGTATAACTGACTATTGCAGAAGGAATGTGAAGGGAACAAAAAATGCCATTTTGAACTTGATAATAAAGGAATCACATCATGTAATACCTAGTAATAATTAAATATGCTGCTGCGATCAAGAAGATGCAAAAGCCAACAGGATGACCAGAGATCAACAAAGGGAATAGAATATTTTAAGCACAAGCAAAATACCAAAGGACATTACTACCAGTAACATTATAGGGTACTGCATTGATTTATTCTCAAAGGCAGTGATTCTGCCTTTGAATTTATTTATTCAAAGACTTTTTTTTAAACTGTCATACTTGAAAACTGAAGCTGGGATTGAAACTCAGGTGTGGCTCCTTCTGCATCACTGAAGGAAAGAAAGTGTCAGGAATATGCCACTGATGTAGTACTTAATAGCACTGCTCTTTAAGCCACTTATAAACCATTTCTATCTGGCACTGATACATTGTTTCTGCATGGTTAACAAGAATATGAAGTGGTAATATATGCTTTTGTCTTTCAAAAGAGTAATAGCTATATTTTTAAAGAAGGAATTCTTATGTGAAAAATGCCATTGTTTTAAGTTCATCATATTTCATTTCCTACCATAAATGCAATGGAAAATAGACTTGGGAAAGAAAGGATGGAAAGAAAAGTGAGATAAATCCAATCTGACCTGTTACTTCATCTATACTGGGTTTCTATTAGTCTCTAGAGCAGATTCCTGAGGGAGAGTCCTATTTCTTCAATTTTAAGTACTCTTTTGAAGGAAGCACTTGTTATATTCTTGTTCTCCCAAAGTAGCTAAAGAGACCTATAAAAACATAAAGATTTTTTTGGTATTAACTTTCATGTATATTTAAATGGTTAAATTTACAGCTCTAAGATAGAGTAAATTCTAGAGGTTGCTAAATACTTTTATAAATACCTCTGTGACAGATGAGCATGGTGCTACTCTGTCCTGATAATTTAATACTTTGGTTTCTCCTTGCTGTCTCCTTATCATCCAGTATTCTTTAATGGAAAATGGCAGACTACAGAAACAAAGACCTGGCTGTCTTTAAACTGTTCATGAGCTGTTCTAAGTTGACTGCATGACTTTGATCCCAAGACCACCAACCATATTCTCACTTGTCCTGACAGAAGCAAGTGGTGTCTATTTGAAGCCAACAGAGTTTCATTCAGGGAAGAAATTAATAACAGTTTAAGGTCAAAGGAGCTGGTAAGGTGGCCTCCTATACAAATCACCATTTTTTAATTTCCTGTACAAGGTATCACAATTTGATTTACTTTTAAAAAAGATCAATTTAGCCTGAAATGTATTCAGAAAAAAAGATGAGTTTTCTCCTTGTCCATGAAAACAAACTCATATAACCAGCATCAAATAAACCAGCTCTGAATAGTTACATCCCAGTATCAGACTGGGCTCATAGAGGAGTTAGCCAAAGGCCAATTACAAGCTGATCTAGCTAAAGCCAGTGTATTCTGGACCTAGGACAATCTGGATTTAGGCCAAGAACTAGGATGGAAAGAGCTTTACTGGATGATGAATTATCTCCTGCTGTCAGCAGACAGTAGAAAGACATATATTCTCCTCCTCCTGGAATTACACACCATAAGATAAGATAACAAGTGCCACTTAAAGGTAGCATGAATCCTGAGAAATACATTCTCAATTGCTTGTGATGCTGTGCCTGCTTATTTTTTAACATTTCTGTGACCATATGGACTATATATTGCAAATTTCATCCGTTTGCATCCCATGTAATCAAAACAACCCTCTGCACGTAAACGGTGTACCCCAATTTAGTAGTTGGCTTTAAAGGAAAGAGACTGTTTAATATCCATATTGTTGGAATACCTAACAACTATGCTCAGGATGATCAGTTCTCCAGTGCCAAGTGCTTTGCAAATATAGAACAAAATACTGTCTTTCAGAGAGCTAATGAAGTCAGAGCAAGACTGTGGATGGAAGATAAGCAAAATAGGGGAGTAAGTGGTGGCAACCTACATGGCTTCAACTAAGGGCAAATTGTGCCCTACAAATTTAGTGACCTTCAGTGATGGGGTTACAGACTTGGTTAATAAGTGAAGAGCAACAGATGTCATCTACCTGGACTTCTGCAAAGCATTCGATGCTGTCCCACAAGACATCTTTGTCTCTAAACTGGACAGTTGTGTGTTTGATAGATGGACCACTTGCTGGATAAGGAACTGGCTGGATGGTTGCACTCAAAGACTTGTGGTCCACAGCTCCATGTTCAAGAGGAGATCAGTGACAATTTACATTCCTCGGGGGTTGGTATTGGGACCAGCAAAACTGTTAAGAATCTTTTTCAATGATTCTATGATTCTAAAAGAATCCCACAGAAAAGTAAGAAATGCAAGGAAAGAATGTGGTTGAAGGTAACAAAAATGTAGCTCTGCAACTAGCTATATACCAAAGAGGGAGGACTGCAGGCTTAAGGCCAACTTATTCATTCAGCTAATAGAAGACTCTTTTCATTTCAGACATATTAATATTACCATTGAGAATTTGTTAACTGGGTTCGGGGCATTTATCCCAGCTTCTAAATATAGGTGAAAGCATCCAGAAATCACTTGCAAAATGCATTTACGAGATTAATTTTATGGAAAGGTATCAAAAATTTTTGCATCTCAGAATTTTCTCTATGTTGAAAAAGTGTATGATCTGCGTAAAAGTTCAACCAGCTGATTGCTCTGAAAATTTTGCATAAAGCATGTGTCGTAAAAGGTTGCAGCAAGTCACAGACAACTATGCTTTATAAAACATCTAAACTCAAGAACAAGCCCAATTAGCTTAGAAGTTAAGGACATGCTAACAGGGCAATAAACCTTAATCAGAATTAATGCTTGCATATGTTCTTACAGCCATGACATTAATCAAGTGTAAAGAGAACAGAAAGTGTTATATATGGCCAAATTTGTGCTTCTCTCGAAAGGTTTTCCCACAGGGGCTCACATACTTTGGCAGGGAGCTCTACATCTTCAAATGTTTCAGTTATATGTAATAAGTGTGATGGTGAAGGTAAAAGCTGTACACAGTGGTATGTCCAAGAGCAAGACTGTTAGGCGGGAAGTAGTAGGACAGGGAGAAAAGCTGTGTAGGATTTGAAAAATGACCTTGTTGCCCTAAGCTGAGGAGCTTTCTGCGCACCCTCTGTAAAATGAGTATCACACATTTTTCTGTGGGATAAGGGGATGTTTTCTTTATACACTGAAGCACATACAAAGTCTCACTCCTGGTTGGTACAAGCAGAATAGAACCCATCAAGTCCCATTATTTGAGAATTGGAAGAATTCCAATTGAGAGTTGGAGAGCTATACATGCCCAGTGCTCAGCATGTTCCAAATGTAGGTTCTCAGTGCAGTGACAGCTAGCAAGGTTACTCGTAAGGGTAAGGTGAAACATGCACATAAACATCTATAGAATTGGGGTTTTGGCCTCCGTCCTGGAGCATATGCTCTCAATTCAGTATTGCAGTTCTAAATATTGCCCTCTGAGAAGCTCTTTTTACCGCTCTTCAAAATGCAGTTCATCAACTTGCCATTCCCTAGCTGACTTCACTGCTACTTTGTTAGTTCTATTTTCTCTAAGACAAGAATACATATCCCTGTGTCCAGAGGCAGTGTTAGAGAAAGGGAATGAATGCCTTTTTAAGTGCTAAACCTTAAACTTTTATCACTTTTAAAACAAGTTCTCTAGACATTATTAACTCTTGTGTAGTGAAAAAAGAGGTGAAATAAACTGAAAGTAAAAAGTTAATAAAAATTTTTAAGTAGTTTTGTACACATACATACTTTATAAAATAAAAAGACAATCTTCACTGCATATTTAGCCAATGGCTAATCTTCAGACTCCTAGTTCATAAGTGGCGTTTCTTGGTGCTTAGCTTAACTTGACATTAAATTTAATTTATCTCCCCACCTAAGCTTAATAGGTATTTTTGAGTAAAGTATTCGAAAAGCTTAATAAGTACTTTTGAGCCTCCACAATCTCATGTCTGTGACTAGGGCTGCAGTACAGAACATCTCACTCCAGAGGTACTCAGCAAGTGACTGGAGCAGCAGCTTCCATGGAGGCAAGGTGCCAATTTGAGCCAAAATGAGGCTGTTCCCTCCAGGGAGCTGTCAGAAGGTGCTGAATTGGCCAGAGAGGAAGAATTGCTGATCTCTTTACTGGCAACAACTCATCCACTGCTGTGTCAAGACTACAAGGTTTGTTCTTCCATACCCCTGTGAACATCAGGGTCAAGAAAAGCCTTGATCTGGTCTTTCCAGGAGTAAGTGGATACTAAAAGAGGAGAAAACTAGTTTCGGCTTTGAAATCTTGTAAAATATCTCCATTCCCTTAGATTATAATAGTTTCCTAAACCCTCAGTGTTAAAGTACTAAATTCTACAGCACTAAAGGAATATAAAGCTCTAAATTCTATACGGACACATGAAGTCCTGCACCAAAACCCATACCTTCTTCTGAAAAAGAGCTTTGATATCAAATTCAAAACTCCTGACCTATTTAGCTATTTTATAAAGAACTTGTGTCCTCAGAAAAGGTAACATTATAACTCATACCAATTCTTGCAGTGGCCTTCTTCAACTTCAGGCTGTGTTCTAATCTTTTTCAATTTTATTTCATACGGCTAGTTCTCACCCCAATCTCATTCTCAGTCAAACCATGGGTCATTCCATGTTGCTCTGGAGCAACAAAGACAGAAAATAATTATACATGATTGAGATGCAGATTATAATGCTTGAATTTGTGTATGTCAAAGCTATTATGTTTAAAAAAAAGGGAAGAAAGTTGCAATTGAAATTAGGAAAGGGAAATGCAGAGAGAAAGAAAAACAATTTAATCAATGGTTCTTCACAGACTTATTTTTTCACTATCATGAAGGACATTATTCCTGACACCAGTGACCTTGTAAAAAAATTTTTTTTTAAAACTGCCAGGGGCATGGAAAACAAAAGTGTGTCCGATTGCAAAATTATCTAACAAATCATCCTGTGTGATATTTCTGCAATTCCTTGTTCTACTGAACAAAGCATGCTAAATCACTCTAATGATCTTTGCAATGTGTGAAAATAAACAGGCAAGAATTATTGAATAATTCATTTAAGTTATATTTGATAAACACAGAGAAAGAGCTTACATTTAAAATGTCTTTGTGTTTATGTAACAAAGATGTACCCTTATGACTGGCCTGTATTTTGAGAAATTCACAGTGCTAAAGAAGTGTTTTCCTTGCAACGGCTTTGCCATTCAGCTGTTAACATATACCTTAGCACACTGAGTTTGAAGGCAAAGGTAGTAGATCCATGCAAATAGAAGCAAGGACATTCAGGGGTAATTTAGAAGAGTCATCAGAGATCATTAATGTAATTTATTTAAAATAAGTGGGTGGTGTATATTCAGCAGGTAGAGAAAACCAGTACATTAAAACCAACAGTTTGAGTCATTCAGAGGCTAATAGCGTTCTCTGATTCTGTAAATAGCCACAAAAAGGCCTGTCATTTCCTTTGTTCAGTTAGTTTTTTGTGTTCTTTTAGGTTTTTTGCTTGTTTGTTTGTTTCATTTGTTTTTATTTGGTTGATTGGTTTTTTTAATCAAGCAGAGGAAGTATTTTATGACTTGGCAGAAATATTTTAGCTAATTGTATACCATAGAGAAGATTCTCCTAACTTTATCATTTAAATACAAAGATACCGTTGTAAAGCATCATTAGCATTTCTGCTAAACTTGAAAAAAAAATAAAACATGAAACATATAACCACACAGCAAAATAAAATAGAACCTTGCTGCTCCACAGGGGAAAACTGAAATGTTATTTGTGCACTGCATTTCCACTACAATCAAATGCAAAGTTACCATTCTGTTTTACTGTTACAATATTCAGCAGTGACAAAATGGTAAAAATGAACTGTGCAATGAAAGAAAATGAAACTTTAGCTTCATACTATTTACTAAAAGCATATTGAAAACAGAAGTAAAGATAGCTAGCAATGAGAGAGTATGGGGAATCTGCAGAATTGATCCTTGGTAATGTAACTGTCCAGTGCATCTCAGTTTTTCCTGTTACTACATCTACAGGTGCATACATTTTAGAAGTTATTACAGATCATGTGAGGATGTCTTCCAAAGTGTTCATTTCCCAGCAGGGTTGCTAATAGTTAGTAAAAAAAAAGTAAAATTTACATGGCAATAAAAACCAAACTGGAAAATAAATATGCAGTAAATGAGAACTATTATTCCAAGTGTTTATTAGCTTGTATGCCTCCTAAATCAGAATTTCTTTATTAATGTAGCTCAAGTTGGTAGCAGAACATATTTGAACTTGTGTTTAGCTTCACATAAACTTTTTGGGAATTTGAACAATAGGAGTAGATTTGAAGGAATGTAAGTGAAAGAGAATTTGTTATCTAATAAATATGGCAACAATGGAAGAGCTACTTAGAATGTCTAACATAAAAGGAGTGCAATCATGCCATAGTATATGGGTATAAAAAGGGCTCCTGGCTCTAAATAAAAAGGTCAGTTAGTTATTCAGATGCTTAATTTGCTATAACCATTGTCTACTGGCTACTGAAGCAGCACCAGCATTTGGAAAGTGACCTGAGCTGACTCACTTTATGGGAAGAAAAGAGAGATGCAATTTTCTGGCACACTGAAGTTATTTAAATGCCAACATACATGCATATTCACTGACTTTGCCTGACCATAATTAAAAATGTTATCTCCACCCATTAAAAAAAAAGAAAAAAGAGCAAAATTGATCCCTTTTCATGCTGTTCTTGGTTTCCAAGATGTACAGGTCCTCCACCTGATTTCTCTTGACATACACAACCTTATGATATCCCGTGTACAACCTTTCTGCCTATAAGAGGAGTTGAACTAATGGTGGCTCTTTCACCACCAGCAGATAATTTTGCAAGTGCAGATTTCCCCAGCGTACTGGCTATGAACTTAGGTAGTTCCAACATGTATAGTATTAACCATAGCATAAAATACGAGACCACTTGGGATGTGAACATGGGACAAAAAGTTGTTCAGGGTAAAGTATTCCAAGAAGAAATCAATATTTTCAAACATCATCTGACTGTGAATACAATGAATCCGTCAACATATCTTAGGCCTGGATGCCTATCTTAGGCATCAAAAATATATTTCTCAGGTGGTCTTTACATAGTTAGAGAACACTGAAGAACATTAATCTGAAAAATATGAGAGAAGAGACACCTCATGGCAAGGAATACAAAGTTGGCATTTCCTGGCACACTGTAGTTATTTAAAATAGATTTTGACACAGTGTTAGCATTTGAAACAGCTGTACATTTATAGAAATGTTTAATATCCAACAACAGCTAATTCCTTAAAACACATCTCCCTTCCTATTCCTATAGCATCGCCTGTATCTCATCTGGGTTGAAAATTCCTGAATTTTTATTCTTTTATTTTTTCCAGGCGGCAAGATTTGGAGAGAACTTTTGCCATTTACTGATTTCAATATACATTAACATTCAAACCTCTGTAATGAGTACAAAAAAAAATTAGTTAGGAGTCTTTGCAATAATAACAATAATAATGATGATAAAAATAATTTGGCCAAATTTTAATTTGAATCTTGCTAAGGCATCTTTTCATGATGTAAATATAACAGGGGTAGTTCCACACTGAGCTAGACTTATTCCTGGAGTGGTGTCTCCGCTGTGTTCTGGGAGACACCACAGACAGGGAGAGCTTTGAATAAAATGATTCTCCCAAAATGAAAAGAAGCTCTGACCTCTTCTGCATCCATGGAAAACAAGATATTGCAGGCATAAAAATGAGGACATTTATGGAAGAGGAAACATGCCAGTAACCTCATAGGTGGGATAGCTGTGATATGTCAGCTTTAAAGTCCTGAGGTGGCGGCAGTAAAAGGAATTACTTTTACCTTCTGGTGTGAACATTTGTATGCTAGGTCTGCTCTCTAGGTCTTCTTATAGGAGTAAAGTGAATCAAAATACTTGGGGAGAATCCAAGGTAAGCACTTAAGTGCTGTGCAAGCTTTAGAGATAACCTTACACTGGTTTTGGTGCTAACAAATATAGAGCTTTCTACTGAGTTTCTAGACCTGATACTCAGATACAGGATTAAAGCTGCCTCTGACTAGAAACTATAAAAGTAACGGGAGAATATGTTGGATGATGTCCTATACAGTATTTCTTTTCCTATTTAAATTTTTTTTACTCAGCAATAATGTATTTCTTTACTGATGTTATCCTAACTACTTCATATGGAACCTGTTAGGGGTGAGTTAGCCTATAATGCTCTCACACAAGTTCAGCCTGCCAGTTCCATTTTTGCTTCAGCAGAGGCTAAGACTTTTTCTAATACCATTGACTGATCATAAAATATATAATTTCTGCCTAATTTGCACTTTTGCTTGGCCAGCTTATAGCAATGAATAGATTTTTAAATTATATTATTTATTCATTAGTATGAAGTCAAAACCAGTATTTGAAATTCTTCAACATGCTTACACATATTAGAACAGTAATATTAACTGTACTTCAGTTCCATGGGATTTTTCAGGAGCTGACCTTTGCAATATGAGCCAATTAGGCCAGTTAGAGTGTTGCTCTACTCTTCTGAAAGAGGTAAAATTAGAAAATATCTTGTTATAACTTTCTGAAAAAGGTGGAAAGCTGAAGAATTTGTGTTTGAAGTCCTCCCAGTTAATCTCTGTGGACAAGAGATTTCCACATGATTAAGTTACACATGCAAATTTAAAAATCTAATCTCAGTTTCTCTCTGAAAATTTTTGTTTTTTCTGTTAGTTCTCTGCTAGGAAGAAGCCTATCACAAATACTGAAGATTAAGCCCCAAGATCTTTATGATTTCAATAATATCTATTGCAATTTTTAGGTTTTGAGCCATTTGAAATGGAACTGTGGGCACTTACGGTCTCTTATGTATCAGGGAGACAAATTTTAGATTTTAAATCTTTGTCCTGTACCATGACATGATCAATATTTTGGAATTTCTATAGGGATAATTTTGACTATATGGACACAGAACTGATGTGTTAGCTGTTACTTTCCAGAATTAGTTAGAGGAGAAAACTGCTTGACTTGAGACTTTTTATAATTATATGCATAAAAAGGGGTTTTTTTCCAACAAGCATTTTTAATTGTTTCCAGCGAGCTGAAACAAGATCAAACAACACAGCAACACACATGAACTTGAAACTAATCACTACTGAATTTCCATTTTAAAGGTCAACCAATTTTCTTCACTTACCATTTTATAAAAGGAGAAGAAATTTAATAAATTAAAAAAGAATAATGAAATTAAAATAGAAGAAATCAAGACTTAAAATCCATATGTCTAAAACAGTTTTTGTCACATTGGTTTGTACTTGTATAAAGAATGCTTCTATTCTAAAATACACTGCTTTAAAGGAGGCGGATTTAGAATTAATCTAAACCAATAAGCTCTTCACAAAATAACAGTACAAGATAGTCTAACTGGGTTTTTCCCTCTTTTATCCTTTATAACTAAGGCAGAGAAATTTTATTGCAAACATATAGACTAATTTGGTAATTTCATTTAACTTTCAATAACAAGTTTTCTCTGAAGCCAAGAAGAATTTCTATTCAAAACTTACATCTAGTTTTCTAACTAAATAGACAGACATGAAATACTTCTCGGTAAAATTTTTATCAAAACGCCCTACAGAAGTTGAAAACCACTGATGAATCATTCCTCTAAAGAATCAGAATTCAACTAGTGTGCTATATTTACCAGAAAGGAAATCAAATTTTCTTTTTAAAGACGCATTTTTCAATTCACATTTCACCTTTTTTTTTTCCTAGTACTGCCTCTACTTTATTATTTTAGTTGGGTGATTCAACTCTCTAGCAACAAAGATGACAATTCTCAATGTTCTTAAGGCCAGCTCAGACAATGTAGGTAAGCTTTTCCAAATTTCTGATTCAGAGAAGTTCCTCTGTTTGTGTTCATTAACTAATCCTCAAAGCTGAATTTAAGCACACCTTCTGGAAAAGCTCCTCATGTTGATTTTTGAACTACTGTTTGTACAGAGCTTATCACAGGCCTTGGTTAAAAGTCCCAGTAAACAACACCTATCCCTTCAAATTGGCACATTAGTATAATCTCAGTGTTATGGCAAAAAAATTCAGTGTCATTATATTTAAGTTTACTTCCAGATATTTGGTATTATAACCTTTCATTTTCTAGACAGAATTATCTTCTATCTGATTTGAAATACTTCAAGATTAATAAAAGTATTGCTTAATCCTCATTTGATAAACTAAATTGATTGAGATCCTTAAATCTCTACCCTAAGGTATAGTTTCCATCTCTTTAATGGTACCTGGGCTCTTCTCCAATCTAGATTAGTTTCTCAAGATCCTCCTTGAAATACAGACACCCAAACTGCAAAACATGTTCAGTGATATTCACATCAGTACCATAATAGTTACATCCTGAAGGACAACATTGCATCAAGTTTCTTATTGGAATTACTATTAGTTATCATCATGATCATAATACCTTATCTAGAGTCATTGCTCCCTGGGGTGGAGTCTCCTGTCATAGATGATTGTCTGCATCTTTGCTCAGCTGTAAAAACCATCGGTCCCCTATTGATGCACCTACTGGTTAACACTACCTATGAAACAAGTTACCCATATTGCTTTGTATTAGAGATCTGTCCTTGTCATGATTTCCCCCTCCTTTACTAATGACTTTTTGTGTTTTCTTTCATGTCATTGACAGACACATTAAATGGAATAGCCCAAAATGTGATTTAGAGAGGTAATATTCTAAGTGGTTCAGAAAGTTCATTTTTTTCCAACTGGTTTTTGAATTGTTAGTTGACAGCAAATTGCCTGTTGAGAAATACAAACCTTCTTCACCCTCTAGTTCCACAGTTTCTCAGTTTGACTGTGAACTGGTAAAATTAGACTTAAATTGAATCAGTGTGTACTGTATAATTCACCCTTTGTCTTAAAGTTTCTCCTACTTGATGGTACTGTTCCATACATTACTGTAAGTTCTATTATACATTTAACTACTAACTACTGCTAAATGATAGACTTTCTATTTTAAAAGACAACTATAAATACCATACCAAAAGTAGCAGCAGTATACAATCCCTATTTTAAAACATCATACGATTGCAAACACGTGTGATTAGATTACTAAAAAAAAAATAATCAAAGCTATTTGTCTATTTAAAACTAAACATGCACTTAATTACGCACCAGTTTCCCTTTTAAAATATTGCATCTTCTGATTCTTTCTGTGTCTCTAAAAATACCATAGAAATCTTATTCACACAGAGCTCTGGCCAGCAGCTGTGAGATATGCCCAGAGTAGAGAACCCCTGCAGAAATAGTCACGTATCCTTTGAATACTCCTTTCTTAAACTGCAGATTCTTTTTCTGCAGCTCCTGCTGCCTCAGATGCCAGTTGGTGCTGTAGGCTCTGGCAAAGGCAGCAGCAGGATCAGCTGCAGCAACAGGGGCAAGGCTGCTTGCCTGCCTGAAACCTGTACCTTGACTTAATTATTCTCGTTACTCTGAGGTAGACACACATTTGTCTTGTATACCTGAATTGTTAGCATGTGTCTTTCCATAAAGAACTGTTTCTGAGTTTTGCGCTAGTGAAAATAGTGAAAAGTAGAGGGAACTAATTTAAAATAGTCTAATACGTGTGTTTTCCAGACAAAACTGCGAGATGTTTTCTGATGAGAATCCACATAAATGGGGTTAAAAAACATATTTCATCAAACATCCACCTTCTGTGGAAAGTATGCTGCCCATTTCTTAAACTGGCTTAACAAAACTGGCAGCTGATTTAAGTCAATATTACCTCTGGAATGGGGTCAGGTGAGATCTAGTGATGAGCAATAATTTCCATGGACTTTCTCTGGGAACTGCAGATAATCCCACTGGCAATGGTTCTTCAAAAACAGTGAAGTTTCCCTGGCTATTTTCAGTTTTATATATAATCAATCTCCATATACTTTGGATCCCTAATAGTTAAGGTTAGGAATTTTTCAGCCAGGATTTTGGTTCTGGCCATTACAATTTTTGCTAGATTCTGAAAACATCATACTTTTTACAATTTCAAACATTTTTGTCCATTCATGTCAGACCAGTTTGCATGATCTAAGGATCATTCCAAAGCATTTTTTCAAAACATTTCCACTGTTTTTCAAAAGGAACCTGAAATCCAGGATCCCATTTCGGAGTTTTTCTGTAGGGAACAAAACCTTGGGACATCAGTACTGATAGTCCCATGGAAGTGGATAGGAACTGCACAGGTTCTCCAACTGCTATTAGAAAATAGTCTTATGTTTTTTATACCTGACCAGAGACAATTACAAATTCCTTTAGATTACATGAGTAGAGATAGCATTTTCTTCTCTTTAGTAAGCCAATACTGTCAAGTATTACTGAAATATTAAATCCCACAGCTGACTCAAAATCCACACAACTGCCTTATCCAAGTTGCTATGGCTGTTATCCTAAAGTGCATTGTCTGAGTACTGTAAATGGCAAACTTTGTTTATTTGGCAATAATTCCTTTTCTGGCTTGAACACTTTTTCTAATGGAAGAATTTGCTATAATAGGAGCTTTTGCTCAAGAATGAAATTTAAAACATTATTGAATTTTCTGAAGCAAAATATCTACAGAAGAGTTGAGTGTTATCTTTTTGTTAGAGATGAAAGATGATGTACTCGCAATGTGCATTCTTTCTATTTTCCAGAAAAGGAAATGTGCTTACATTCATCTGCAATTTTCTTCATATTATCCTAGACACTTCTGATAAATGTTAGGGTCAGGAAAAGAATTAGAGTTCACCCATAGAATAGCTTTGAAGCTTGGAATGGCCATCCCTTAATCTCTGCAGTGATCCATTCCTCTCCACATTCCTAGTAATACTGGCCATTTACAAGCCACAACATACTTTCTTCTTCTTAAATGGGGTATTGCAGAGTTCTGGCTAAGATTAGATGCTCTGAGTGACAAAACAAATTAGTGAAGACTCTCAGTGTATGACGTTAAGTCAAGTTGTATTTGTTTGGGAAACTAATCTTAGTTCCAGTACCTGGGAATTGAAAACCCTTGAGTTATAGGTACCTTCAAAGTAAAGTGGTGTTTTAACTGTTAAAAAACATAGGGAAAGCAAATATGGAAAATGGAAACCTGTCAACACATTTGTCTCGGTAGGTATATTTTAGAAAGGATAGCATGATATATTAAAAAGTCACAGTACTAAGATTAATCAGATAATTTTAAAAAAGGGATAACTTTGCTAGATTTTAAGTTATTCATATAATACAGACATTAAAAATAATTAGACATGTTAAATATGTAATGTTTTGGCCAGCTTTGTAATAACTTTTAAAATATATTTGAGGGTTGGAACTATATGATGTTTAAGACTCCTTTCAAGCCAAATTATTCTATGATTCCATGTTTGGGTTTTGTAGGTTTTTGTGTGTTGGTTGGTTTGGTTTTTTTTAATATATTGAATACAACAAAAATGTCCCCTCTGCATAATCCAAGTCACAGCATTGTAAAAGAGCAAGAATATCTTCCCTGTACAGTAAATCCTGTAGTCACGAACATTTCTGGTGACTCATGCAGTATATTTTCTAAACAGGAAAAGAGCTGGGAATTTGTGTGTCAGACAGAAATGCTACCACTTAAAGCTCTATTGCTTCCATTAATTTTCATGAAGAATTTTTTTTGTTCACTGCACCTCAGGCAAAACGTTTCCTCTAAAAAATTCAACACCCTTTCTCTTTCATTCCAGTTTAGGACAGCCCTGGCTAGGTGGTGGTAAATATTTGTAAACTGGAAGGTATATAAAAAATCACGGTGTAACCCATCAAATGCCAAAATCCTCAAGCCATGTGGTTCGCCTAGATAAAGGCAGCTTGTAACAAAGTTTTCTGAAAAGAGGACAGCACACTACTTCCTGTCACTTTATTCCAAGAACTTCAGAATCAAATTCTAAGTTAGTGCATTTTGAAAACCCCAGAAAATATGCATTTAAGAGACAATGCTCTCTTAAATGAGCAACAAATGAGAGAGGATCATGACAGAATGATAATTTGTGCCTTCTTTTACATAGAATGAAAGGAATTCAAACCCCATGAAAGTAAAGTGCAAGAGCTAAGGGCATCCAAAGTGAGTTTAGAGGTATGTGACTGAACAATTGCAAGTGATCTCTTGGAATTTATGGCCATGTGTCAATAGGTGGAAATATGAGTAGTTTTAGAAAAGGATACATAGATTTAGTTATACAATCTAGGTTGATGCAAAGAGTGTGTGAGGCAACAAGAGAAGAAGCAGAGATAGAAGTGAAGAAGGTTCATAGCCAACAGGAGATTGTGCTAAAAGCATTAACAGATAAATTAAAGGCCTGGAAATAAGTATTTTCTCAGTAATACTTTTTCTAACTAAACTATCCCTGTAAGAGGATGCTTTGCAACAGTCAGTGAAGCCCTCTGGGTTAAGACATCCATTATGAAAGTGTTTTAGACTTTGACCCAACAAACCATATCACTTACGTACTTTACATGCCCTTCTTTTAAAGCTGATGCCTTACTGGATAACCTAAAAACATAAAATTGGTTTAAGTCAAAATGGGTTTTCATGGCATTTAGCTGAATACAAGGAGTAAGTGCAGATTGATAGATTAGAAATGCAAGCTGATCTGATCAAGTCTCTCTTGTATCCTTGAAAGCCTGAAAACTTGACAACAGGAGATGAGTGGGGAGTGCAGAAGAGAAGTTGTGATCTTGACCTATATGAAATATTGACCTGCTGATTAACGATAAAGATAATTTTAGTTGAAAAAAAAGACAAAAACCATCAACTTATATTTTGTTAAATACATGTGGAGAATGGACAATAGCATCCACAAAATGCTGAAGAAATTAAAATCTAAGAATAACATTTCATAAAGAACCTTCTGACTAGGAAAGGCAAGGGCAAGAAGACCTTCAATTCAACATATGGAAAGAAAGGTGTTAACATGCTTAATTAGTTAATTTCAGCAGATTTCATTCTGAGTCATTCTAATTAAGACTGTGAAAGATGAGTTTTTTGAAAAAATATTGCTACTGAGTCAGTGGAGGTTTAAGTTCGATATCAGGAATCAGTTTTTTACCCAGAGGGTGGTTAGGTGCTGGAACAGGTTCCCCAGGAAAGTGATCACAGCACCAAGCCTGACAGAGTTCAAGAAGCCTTTAGACAAGACTCTCAGGCACACGGTGTGACCCTTGGGGTGTCCTGCGTAGATCCAGGAGTGGACTCGATGATCCTGATGGGTCCCTTCCAACTCAGCATATTTTATGATTCTGTGATTCTACTTGACAAAAGATATTTCTTTTAAAATTTTGCATAAGGAAATAGTTTGATTTCAGTTCACCATGAACAATCACCGTAAAATGACTGTGCTCAACAGCATTAAAAAGTCATCCTCCAAAGTAAGGCTTAAAGAAGTTTCTACTTTTAAGGTGTAAACCTGCACTGAAAATACTAGAGAACTACAGAATGGAAAATTCCAATATTTGCCAAACCAAAAAAGCTTGATTGACGCAATAAAGCTAATGTGCAACAAGAAGAATTAGAAAATTTCTGATATTAGATTTTGATAAAAGAATTGCTGCAATATGCCATAAAACCTAGACAAGGGTACAGAATTTTGTAGTTTGCCAGATAAAAAAGTACTTTCACTTAGGCTCATATTTATTTTGAGGCATTTTTAAGCAGCAATTTTTTTAGAAAAAGTTATTACAAATGCCTTTTTTCTGGACATGAAGAAATACTACTCGATAGAGAGTTACCATTTCTCTGATTTGGCTAAACATTATAATTGGCTTTTTGCCTTTGCTTTTCTTTTAAATTAGTTTTGCTTCAGCATTCTTGCCCTCTTATTGAAGTTAGAAATTCTGCAGAGTAGCCTCACTGCTATCATATTTAGTTTTTGAACTAGAGTGATTCAATTTTATTTCCCGGTGTCTTTAATACTCCTTTTGTGTATATGTCTGTGCTTACTTTGTCTTAGACAGCGAAATAATGTATTTGATCTTTTGAAAAAGACAGCCCTGTGACGTATCTTACCTCTCTGTGTTGCATGACCCAAATCCTTCATAATATTCTGTTTTCATCAGAGTGTGTTAAACTTCCTATTAAAGGAAACTCGGGTCTTCAACACACTTGATCAAGTTAATGTAAGAAACTGAAACAGATGGAAAACAAGTTTAATGGACATGTGATATAGCTCAATCATCTTTGTTAGGAGCTATGAATTAAATGTGGCAAATTTATTCAACTCTTTTCGATAAGGACAAACACAATTCTTTGTTGGCTTCTGTATCTTGAGAGGCTCTGCTACTAAAGACTACATGTATTTGTGTGAGCTATTAAATGGCAGAGAAACGCTTCATATTCAGCTAAGCTTTTTCTAGAGACAGCAGCTTTGTATTGCCGCCCAATAAATTTCACACTTTGCTATTCCCTGCTTCCACTCTTTAACAGTAATCCTAAGGATGAATGCAGGATGAGTTGAAAGTGAATTGGAGTATCCTAATTGCTCATAACTGTTTTTCACTGAAGAGAAGCTTTCTTCCAGAAATCCTTGTGAGTAAAATAGATCCCTAAAATAATCATCATTAGAAAATACTCTCCTTGCCCATGATGTATGGAAAAGGGATTTTGAACACTAAGTCTTTTCAGAAGTCTGTTCAAGCCACCAAAGATTATTGAAACTTTACTTGCACGTCAAAAGTGTAATTTCTTATTTTAAAAATTAAATAAAAACAAATCAGTGACTGAGTGATGGTGTAGCTTTATCACATATGAATGATGGTACAAGTGGCAGCTCTTCCCTTTCAAACAAGATGTGATACTCATTAAAAACACGCTTTGGTGTTATTCATCATGGGGACAATTTCCCTGTGTTTAAAACTTTACAATCAAATTCCACAAAGGTATGAGAGAAGGTTGTCCTACCTAAAATGTGAGCTTGACTAATCATGGATGGCAGAAATAACTGTAATGAAAGCAATTTAAGTGTCTGCTAAGGTGTTAGACTATAAATTTAATTATGATAGGTGCTAATCCACAGGGATAACAAAGGCATCTATTTTATTGATTTTTCTTTCAAGTAGCAGCTCATCAGCTGGTGATCACTGTGGAGACTTTGCAGGGTATTAATCACAAGTAAGGTCTAGTTCAGCTCTTAGACTGCTACAAGTCTGTCCTATCTCTTCTTAGATGTAGGGGTGGATAGACCCACATTCTCTTCCAACCTCAGAGTAGTCCTGGACCCAGAAGAATGAAGAAAGCCCTGAGAGGTCTCTTTGCACAGGTAGGAAATCTCCAAACATGGCAGGCAGTTGTGAGTTACTCGGGGTGGTCTGAAGCTGCAGCCTGAAGAAGGAATACTGATTTGCTTTACTCCACAGCTCCAAAGCACCCAGGATTCACTTACAGAGAAATTAATTGGGGTCCATAATTACTTGTATTGTTTTCATGAAATGATAGCTGTTCTTACAACAGTTCAAATACTTCATGTTCAATGGCTATGTGATGGTTTTGATTTTGATTTTCTGAGTTATATTTTTTCTTAGTATAGAAATTTTTAAAAACAGATTAAATACATGACTGCATTGTATTTGTGTGACCTTGAAAACTCACTTTGAAGCAAATAATTAAAACCACCATTTGAAGTTTCATATTTGGTAGCTTAACTTTTCATTTTTGAATACCTGACTGGGGCCAGCACACATCACAGAACTGGGCTTCTGGAAGGGCACTGTGCAAGCGCTTTTGGTCAGCTGGGTTTCTTGGCATAGAAATGCTAATGGATTTACTCTGGTTCACAGAAAGCCAGAAAAGAAGGCTCCAGTCATCCCTGGCTGGAACGACAATCTGTTTTATCCTGGTGGGTGATATTTCACCCTTAATTATCTTTGCCACTTCTGGGGGAGGGGAAAATGGTCATCAATCCTTAGGAAACTGTCCACACCAATTCTTCAGTGTACGTGACTGCTCCCACTTTCATCTCAAATGAAAGCTCTTTCTGCAAGATTTCTCAAACATACACAGTAAAAGAAAAAGAAGAATAAAGCATCCTGTTGACCACACCAGCTCTTTTTTCCCCTGGAAAGCGGATGAAAGAGACCATGAGACACGTGTGACATCTTACTGTGTAACTTAATGCGCTACTGGCAGCCACTTGGATGCTGTGGTGATAAGGGTGGCAAAAGAACCTATATAGAAGAGATTAGCCAGGGATTTGGGAGAAAGGAAGCCAAGCGGCAATCAAACTGGCTGAAGAAAATAGAGGGAGCACAGAGAGGATTGTACAAGAAGCACCTGCCTGCTCTGAGTATGTATTTATCTCCCTTTAACTATTTTCCATCAGTCAGACAGCACTGGTAGCTGCAAATTCAAACACCATTAGAAACCTTGGATATCAGCTTGGCCTGGTGATCCAACAGCAGTAGTTATCTGTCATTGTTCAAGATCACCTGGAAGTTGCTTTTGTATCGCTATAACACTTTATGCTATAATAGAAAAGCAAAATTATATCTACTACTTGAAATTGCTGGTTGAGATTTTTTATGACTACCTCTGAAATACAGTAGTTCTTTCCCCCTCTCCCACCACTTCTTTACTTCCTTTTATTTTTCATTTTTCTATTTTTTGACCCCAAAAATATCAGGAATCTTGATTGCATTCTGTAGGACATTGTCTTCAATGATACATAAACACTGGAAAAGAAAAAGAGGAGATTTTTTGCCAGCTGACTGTGCAGAACTTCATTTTAATACAATAAAGTCAAGTAATTGCCCTTTGGCTTCTATTTAATTACATAAGAAAGTTAGTACTAAGTGCTGCCCCATAAAAACACTGAGTTACGATTTTCCCGTTTATAGCCTAAATATTTTCTCTGGGTGTGTGAGACGAAAGTAAAAAAAAAAACCAAAACAAAAATAAATAAATGAAAAGCAAGATTCTGTTTTTTAAAAAGAAAGAGTACAACAACATATTAACAGCTGAACCTTGGTCTAAAATCTGATTAGTTTTACATCAGCTTGTAAGCTAAAGTTTGTTCATATTTTTCTACAATTTTTCATCCAGTGATCTTTATTTGATTTATAGGAGACTAATTTTAATCCAGCTACAAATGGACCCCGTTGTCTGTATTGACAGTGAGCATACCTAGAAAACAAATGTACTTTTTATCATTTTATGTTGCAGGCTGCAACATGGGACTGCTTTTGCCAAAAGCAGTCAGAGAACCAAGTCATTCTATGTCTACTGTACCTTTAATTTCAAATAAGTATCTAGATACACATAAAATTTTATGCAACACAAACATTTTTGATTAATAATTTAGCACAGAATTACATTCAATCAAAAGCTAAAAAAAATAAATAATTGAAATATTCCATGGAGATTATACTATTCATAGACTTCTGATTAAACTTAGGTCTCCAAGTCAGCAGACAATTTCAACATCTCACTTGTCGATGAAGGTGCCGTAACGAACTCTACAACATCTCTACCTTCTGGAGTTGACATGAGTGGAAGAGAAGATATCAAAGCATAATAAACTTCTAAAACTACAGATACGAGGCTGTCAGAATCTTAGCTAACTACCTCCCTAAAAAAAACCCCCATAAACGGAAAATGTGGATACCCCATCCCTGTCAGTGTTCAAGGCCAGATTGGATGGGGCTCTGAACAAACTGTTTTAATGGAAGGTGTCCCTGTCTGTGACAGGAGGGTTTGGATGTAGATGATCTTCAAGGTCTCTTCCAACACAACTGATTATATGATTCTATGAAATGCTAACTTAAATGATGAATGTGCTCCTCATTTTAGATAAACAAAAAGAAGAATACTCAAAGTCTTATTAAAAAAAAAAGAAATATAGGGCCTTTATAAAGATGGAAGGGCCTTTGAGAGGTTATTAATTCATTCTCAGTCCCCGAGAAAGTATTAAGCACCTCCAATTCCCTCATTGCCTTCTCTCACAAACCTGCCATGATGAGACCCTGCAGGCTTACTGCACAGTCTCTTTCACTGCTTCACTTAATAAGTGAAATTTTTCCTCACATTTAGCATGGATCTTTCTTGCTGCAGCTTAAAACCATTACATCTGGTCTCTACCCATTTTGGATATGAATAATAGATAATTCCCTTTTCTTTGCAACAGCTTTTTCATCTTGAAAGCCTGTTGTTACATTCCCCTTAGATTCTTCTGTTTACTAAAACAGCTAAAAAAACCAAAACAGCTTTTCTCATAAATAAAACCTTCTATATCTCTAGCCAAATGATTTTTGTTTTTCTTAGTGCGCTTTAATTGATCTACATCTTCCTGGGGTGGGTTTTAAAACATCAAATGGGGTAAGGTCTCACCAGTGAGAAACATTACTAAAGAATTCTTCCATCGTTCTGGGTAACATATTTGAGTACAATGATCTTCTGTATACCTTCATGGCATTAAAGGGTTAATTTGGCTTGTGATCCACAGCAACTCCCAGAGACTTTCCTCAGAGCAACTACCTACCCATTTGTCCCACCTCTGTTCTTGTGAACCTGAGTACTTCTACCTCTTTCATTGAGCTTTTATTTTAGTGTCAAATGTTTTTGTTCAAACCATATATCATTATATATATTAATTAT
>VZTJ01002692.1:1463921-1598105 GCA_013397795.1 Orthonyx spaldingii | reverse complement strand
TAATATTATATATTATATATTATATATTATATATTATATATTATATATTATATATTATATAAAAAACATCATTATGAATTATATAGATGTCCACATTCAATTGTTGGTAAATGTAACACTTTTCATTTCTTTCTCTACATCATTAGTAAAACCACTGAACATGAAAGAACTCACCTGTAAAACATATCTGCTGAATTTGACTAGATGCTTCCTTCCAGTTTGACAGGGAACCCTCTGATATTTATTCTTCAGGTACTGTTTTTCAATCAGTCTTTCACTGTAAATCATATTTATTCACCTTCATAGGATCCTAGAATGGTTTCATTGATTCTTAAAGATCATCCACTTCCAAGCCCCCTGACATGGACAGGAGCACCTTTCACTAGACCAGGTTGCTTAAAGCCCCATCTAGCCTAGCCTTGAATACTTCCAGACATGGGGGCATCCCTGGGTTCTCTGGGCAATCTGTTCCCAGGGAACGCTCACAGTAAAGAGTTTATTCCTAATATCTAGTCTAATCCTACCATCTTTCAGTTTGAAGCCATTTTCCCTTGTCATATCATTATAAGGCCTGGTAAGGAATCCCTTGTCAACTCTCTTGTAGACTCGCTTTAGGCACTGGAAGGCTGCTATAAGATGTCCCCAGAGCCATCTCCTCTCCAGGCTGAACAACGCCAGTGCTCTCAGCCTGCCTTCATAGGAGAAATGCTCCAGCCTTCTGATCATCTTTGCGGCCTCTTCTGGACTCACTCCAACAGGTCCATGTCCTTCTTATGTTGGGGCCCCCAATCTGAATGCAGCACTCCAGGTGGGATCTCACAAGAGTGAAGTAGAGGGGGAGAATCACCTGCCTTGACCTGCTGGTCACGCTGCTTTTGAGAATATCATAGGAGACATTGTTGAGAGCCTTACTAGAGCTAAGGTACAGAACAGAACACAGCGTCTGAAAGGAAAGAAAGAAATCAGACTGGTTTGATCTGACTTACTAATATGAATCCAGTTGGCTTCTATTCATCTTTTTCTTATCTTGTAGATGCTTACAAATATTTGATATCATTGTTCATTTTAGTTGTTTTTTCATGGGTTTCAAGTTTAGATGTCTGACCTCTGCAATTTAGTAAATTTTCTATTAAAAATAAAATAAATTAAAATAAAATAATAACTAAGTTTCTATATCATGTCTACTTTACACCTTAATAGTTCTGAAAGTGGTCTGGGGTCTTCTGGGATAAAAGTCATCAGGCCCAATTCATGTGACAATAGCTGTCTTGTCATATTAACCTATAAACCATATTTTTTCTGTACTCTAGACTGAGTTCTTCACACCATGTTTTTGTGATAGTCATAGCTTGGAAGTGGTTCTTGTCAACAGAACAGAGTTTTAAAACCTGGCATAACAACTTTATGCATCATATTTCTAAGGTAAAGCATCTAATTTTAGTGGGTTTGTAGGTGTTGCAAGATTACCTTCAAAATTATCTTCCCTGGGTGTACAATAGTCATAGCATAGGCACGCAGACCCTCACACCTATTTGGTTCCTGATGTAGCTACTGAGAGTGAACACAGGTCAGTCAGGCTGTAGTGAAAGTAAATTAATCCTGCCAGAAACCCGAGGTACCTGCTCTGACTATTAATTAGGTTAAAGGCTGTGCTGCTACGTTTTCTCTGCTAATTATTATTCTTGTTAGTAAAACTAAACTTATAGTAGGTATGTATGCCAATGCTACAGTAACTCAGCCGATTATATATATATATCTATATCTGTATCTATATCTATCTGTCCTGAAACTCAGTCATGTGTCCTTTAATAAAATACCAGCAGCAAAGAGGGAAGAATCAATAGGGTTAAGCTGCTTTCTGTTTATGGTATTTTGTTGGCAACAGATAGTTACTTCCTGTAATTCCTTGTTTATGCATTACTATGTGATAAATTACTTTGCGGCAGTGTTTTAGTCTTTAATCAAAAAGACTGAATTCAAGTTGTTGCTTGCATTAATTATCTATCAGACTTGTTCTATAGCTCAGTTTAGTTATGTAGGCACTGTATTTAAATTTACTGATTGCATAAAAATGTAAATGCTTAGGACATAAACTTAATCCACTTTACTAGATATGCAGACCACCAGGATGTATAATCATATATGTATGCCAATATATATATTATAATTTTAATATATAACACAAACACATAAAAGCAAGACACATGAAAACAAGAAAATTAAATACAGTACAATATGCAAATAACTATGATTCCTCACTAAAAATTAATTAGATAAAAAATTAAGTATACAAGATATTAGTACCACTTACTATTTTCCTTTATTATTCTCTAAAAGCTCATTTTGTGAAGAAAATTTTATTTATTAAAACTATTTAAAAAAATTTGTTTGGAAGGCAGTGATAAAGCTTTCAGCACTGGAACATTTTGGAAGACCTATGTAGTCCACTGGCTAAGTCTCAGGCACAACCCAACATACAGAAGGAACATAAAATGCAGTAAAATGCTGAAGCCAAGGAGAAGGTGGGCGGGACAGGGATGACAGAATTGAAACATATTACAAGTTCAATTTAATATAATTTTAAATTAGTGCTGGAGCATTCAACTAGAATAAAGTTTTCAGAATCCATTAGTGTACCCCAGCAACAGACATACGTCACCCTGAGAAGCCATAGGAAGCAAAACCTTCCCTATTTTTGCTTCAGTGTTTGGTGTGACCAAGACTTTCACAGTCAGATCAGAAAAAAGGAAAGGGAAAGGAAAAGGAGTTATTTGAAGATGTATTAGCTCTCCACAGAGATAGTTTGAAGCTGGAATAAAATATTTTTCCTTCTCCAGTCCTACGCCCTCCAAATCATTCATTTCCCCCATGAAGAGAACTCAGAATTGAGTGAACTTGGAAAATGCTCATGGAGTTATTCATCTGATTTCTTCATTTTGTATCCATGGCAAAGCAATCCGCCTGATTGCCAAGAGACCTTTTTTGTTCAGTTGTATTGGGAGAGGGGTCAGAGAAGATGAGAAGAAAAAGACGTTTCAGGGAAAATGAAAACCACGCAAGGAAGAAATAATAATGCAGGTCAAGTTAAAGTTTAGAGCTTGTTGGAAGATGAGCATTTGGTTTGTCTCAAGGTTACTGAACCTTTTTTCTAAACTCCCACTCTTTATCACTTAGTTACTTCGAAAAATAAAGGCCATTTCAACATAAGATGAAATATTTCTTTTAAAAAATGTCAAAAGCACTTTGAGTGTTCAGCTATTAGAACATTTTAACATTTTTGAGTACTCTCACTTTTTTTGGCAGAAAGTATTTGCCCACACAATCTCTTTAGAACCACATGCAACTGTGAATTTACTATTTGCTAAGGAAAAAAAAAGTCAACAAGCCAAAGCTATCTGTTATTGAAATGCACAAGGATGCCTTGGTAATAATTATTTGTTGCATTTGTGTGGCTTTAGGCTTTACATCTAGAGATTACTGAGGAACTATTTTTAAACAAAATTCCTTGACATATGTAGAAATCTCTGTAGATCCTGAAGATTTAAACAGTTCACATCATTCTCTCTCTTTAGGAAAAAAAACCCAACAAACCACCAAGTTCGTGTTCCATTAAACAATGTGCAAGAAAATACAGTATATTTCAGTTAGAGAAATCTTTCCAAAATGTTCAAAGATTAGTCTTTTGGGTTGTTTTAATCTTTTTCTTGTTAGGACACCATAAAAAAACACTTCAGGGTTTGTTTTGTTTTGGTTTGGTTTTGTTTTTTTTTTTTTTTTTTTTTTTTTGGTTTTTTTTTTGTTTGTTTTGTTTTGTTTTGTTTTGTTTTAAACTGTAAAAATAGACACAGAAAACCCTTCATATTAGAACAGTTCAGAGGACAGGTTACACATGTAGGAGACAGCCCTGTCTTTTCTCAGTTGGACCTCTGTTGGACCTATTTAAACCTTACAAAAAAAGCAATCAAGAGTCATGTCTGTGTCTGGATTCTCACACATCCCAAGGAGAGCACTCTCATCAGTAGACTGAAGCAAATCAGTTTGGATGATGCATAGGATGAGGGTCTGAATTATAGATTATATTACAGAATCATGTAATGGTTTGCATTGGAAGGCAAGTCAAAGATCATCTAGATCCAACTCCCCCTCCATGGATAGGGATGCCAACCACTAGATCAGGTAGCTCAGGGCTCTATCCAATCTGGCCTTGAACATTTATTAGTGGCACTTCGTGAAGGAAAACCACAGGTTTAGGATGTGAAGTAACCCAGTCTGTTAAAACGTGAATTCACTACAAGCCCAGGGGGAAGACTCCCACCTGCTTAAATCTGAAACCTCTTTGTCTCAAGTGACTGTGTGATGCAGCTATGCCAAAATTAAGCTAAATCACAGTTTGCAGTAATTTTCTCAGTAGGTCTTAAAGCAGATTAATTTTTAATTAAGTCTTAAATTAATTACTTCACTTTTAAAATTAATTAGTTCTTGCTCCATGTTCTTTTTTCCTTACATGCAAAAGCTGTACTTGCATACACTATTTGCTGTAATGTCAGGTTGTTTGGGGCTATCTCAACATGAAATTCCACATCTGGTCATAGTACAACCTTCAAACCCTGTCAAAAGGAGCTGTATTACCTTATTCATGTAAAGAAAAGTTAGTCTACCAGCTTTCTATTGAGATGGAAAATTTATGAGAGAAGAAAAATTGTTCTTCCAGAAAGAGTATTTTTCCAAACAAGTTCAGTTTGCCTCTTTACTTGTTGTATCCTTGGGAGTTCTTACTGCTCTTCTAATAAGGATGTCAATGTCTTTGCCTGTCATGTCTGGAGATACCTGCTGAGAAGGTTTGGTTTACTTTTTAATCCTCTTTGTCAATGCTTGTGCTAAGATCAAATGTTTGTACAAACTCTTCACTGTGCTAATGAGGGACAGGATCTTGTTGGAGCTGATTTTTCCTTTGAACTCTTTGAAAGTTGTGCAAAGGCTGTTGTTACAAATGAAGTCCTCAGGACCAAAAGCCTGTACCTGTTGCTGTAGTCCTGGGGAGTGTAATATTTCTGTAAAAGGAGCTCCCTCCCTCTCCTAAGGGGCCATTGTTGGTGATCTGACATGGGTGCAAAGAATGACTTCAGAATGACCCTAAACCCCTGGGTTAGACTGTACCACAACACTCACTTTTGCCAGGACAGGCAGCAGCAAAACAGTGTATACAGTCAAGAAATCCTTACCTCCCTCAAATGCATCCCTTCCTGCAGAGGCAAAGTAACGATAATCAATGCTCAAAGCATTGAAGACTAATGATTAGAAATAGGACAGGCCACAGCAGGGGAAAATTTTTTATTTCACTGCATTCCTATCACAGCTTTTCAAAGGCATCCAAACAATAATGCATCGGCTTTTTCAGTCAGGTTTAATTTTATCCTCTAGCTTTCCCACCTAGGAGAAGTGAAAAGTTGTTTCTGTGGGTAGTTCAGTCAAAATACATATACATCCAGGATAAAACTGTTCTGAAAAATAGATAACTCAGGACACTAATGAATTAACTACAAGTTCAAATACAAACATGAAGATTATGACAAGCATCAAAGGCATTATTTAGGAAAAATTTTAGCTAAAGGTCTGTCACATGTGCCTTGGAAAGACTGATTGAAATACCAAACCACCAAGCATTGTTCATAGATGCCAGTTGAGAGAAAGGAAGAAAATGGTCTGGTAATGCACTGACTGGTTCCAAGGATACTGCTTTCAGCACTAGTATTCCCCATTCCTGAAGGATGTGAAGCAGCAGAAAGTGGTCTAGCAGCTGGCAGCATGCAAAATGAGTCATGCATAGGCTGGAAATAGACCTTCATATACAAGGCTTAAAGAGATCTTAAGACATTTGGGCATGTTCATCTCATTCAGCACATTTCACTGAAACACCTTTTCTTTTGAAACTTTCAGATACACAAAGGGGTGAACTGAGTGGGTCTTTGGTTTGATTCACTACTGTAATTCCAGCATTCAGGTTGCATCCCTACAGCAGGCACAAAGAGCTGGAAGAAAGATAAGCTCACAGCATCGTAGGTTTATAAAATTCCTGAAATTCAACAGACACCTTCATCACTGCAGCAGTAATTATTTCCCTCTGTTCCCAATTAGTCTGATTACACCTGCATAAACCCTTCCTCAGTTCACCTGCCCAAGCTGCCAGTCTGCAATCACTATCACTGTGTCACCAATAGGGTACAATATCCAAGCGTGGGCAAACAAGAAGATGATAAGACACAAGGTTTTATTAGGTTGAATGCTTACCTTGGGATTCCATGTAAGTAATTAGCTGTAATCAAAATGTGACCTCTCAGTTCATGTATACAGGCAGATAGGGAACCCTGCTCTGAGATCAGACTATCACGGAAAAATGTGGGAGTCTGCTGGACACTGTACAACATCAAAGGTAAGTACCTGGCAAAACCCAAAGTGGTCTAAAACTATTAAAACAATAGTGAATAGTGGATTAAAATACCTAAGTGAAAGCAAGTATGAGAAACTCCCTTTGGGTGAATAGCATGGAAGTACAGTAATGGGAGTCCTGGTTTGGCAGGGGTTCACACCAAGCCAGAGTTAATAAATAGGGCATAAAATCAGCAAACCCAGGGCTAGTGGGGAAAAGAGTAAAGTCAGTTGGGGCTGATGATGTGTGAGAAGATAAAAAGGGAATATTGGGCAAAGCACGCAGTCAGGGCTGTTCTGGGTCCCTCTGAGCAGCTCTGCATGTGATCAGCTCGGCTCAGAAAGGTATGGGTCAGGCAACCTCCCATTCCATCTGCACCCGTGTCTGACTGGCTTCTGAAATCCAGGGGACTGAGGTGCTGCCCTTCCTAGGAATGCAGGGGCACTGAAAGGGGGAGTGGAGCCACTGGACCTGCCCTAGCACAGACATGGCTTAATGCTGGTGCCACAGGCTTGGCTTCCTCTCCTGCTTCTCTCTGCTACGAAAAATCAGCAGATTAGCTGCAGTTCAACTGAGAGCACTTGCCCATCAATCTGATTCACTTTTCTATTAACTCTCATCACAGACTCCTAACAGTATTCACAGGGCAGTAATTTAATCCTTGCTGATTGGAACTGGGAAATGAAGAGATCACACAGATGCAAAATACTTGGAACAACACCAGCAGGACCAGAGTTAGAGGGTCAAACAGAATATGGCACCTCTGCAGTTAGGACATTGCATTCTCAGTTCACTGCTGCTGTGTTTTATGACTATAGGCTAGACACCCTTGCAAACTTCCTAGACTCTTGTGAGATTTTCCAGGAATTTGAACAGAAGTTTGATGATGTTATCTTGGCAGAGCAGGCCTTTATGCAGTATATGGTGATTCTAGTGGTAAATTATTCTTTATAGTAAGAGCAGTATAATTTTCCATCCTGAGTTTAACACAGCAAGTCATTCTGGTTATTACAGAAAATCCCCCAAACATTCTCACTGATAATGATTATTATATACTGCATGATATTCAACTTCCAGAAAAACACAGACTTGTAAAAAAACATAGAAGTGTTTTAGTGATCAAACCTGCTAGACTTTCATCATTTTTACCCAGTATTTCTCTGCATCAAAATAAGAAATACTTCTTACAGGATTTAATCAAAAAATGGCATAACATATGTCTGATTTAATCATTCGCAGCTGCTTAAGTAGTAACATTGAGTGACCTTTATTTGAATTACTTCGCTTGAAATGGAGTCATTATTCTAGAGTGCAAACTTGTTAATTGAATCACTCTAAAGAAAAAAAGAAAAACTGTATAAATTTTTAGCAAAATTTTCCACTTTCTGACAGAGTCAGTCTTTCTTAAGATGGAGAACAACAGAATACATCTACAAGCAATCCTTTTGGAAAAACTACGCAGGGACTACAGGATCCTCTTTACGAGAAATGTCAAGAACCAGTATGTTCTAAGAACATGCTTTTACAGAACCTCTATCAAATCATTGTAGAAAAATTTTTTTAAAGAAAAAAACAAGAGAGAAAATGACACCACCTTCCAAAGCATGAGACGGTATGAATGAATGAATAACAATGACACAAATGAGATAAAACTGGATTTAAAGAGTCGGCTTTTAAGGTTTAGTTCTTGTATCACAATTTTTCCCAAAATCAATAATAATATTGCTTACTCAGAGAAAAGGTTGTGACTCCAACATAGTATATGGGTTTTTTTGACTAATAATCCTTAGAGACTTTTCTATGCACAGTACCTTTCACTCTCTAATGAAGTACAGCAAAAGAACAAACATATTGTTTCAGCATTTCTATATATAAATATAATTAGTCACATAAGGGAGAAGGAAAAAAAAATTCCTGAATGATATTATTGGATACAAGGAGTGTTTTCTGGAAGCAACACCTATAACATAAGTTTTACTCTGATTCCTGAATGTTTACTGCTAGAGATAAAAATCTTCATCATGATCTGGAAGGATCATTGTCCTCATTTGAGTGATGAGCACAACATGATTTAGATTGCATTTTTATTTTGACTTAGCTTGGGGGTTTTACCACCATTTCAGATGCAGATATTCAAGAATAAATGTTGATATTTCATTAACTACCTTGAAGTTGTATGTTTACAAATTTAATATGCATCATTTGAAGATTAGTACAAATTTACCTACTCTGGACCATAACACAAACTGATGAACATGGATGGTGTTTCCCATATATAAAAGGTGATTTGAACACAATTATACGCTGCCATGGGATGCTTCAGTGTGCGAAAAATGAGAGAAAGAAAATGCCATCATATTTTCTTACTGGAAGTTTTCTTCCCATTCATTCTAGTAGGGAAAAAGAATTTGGCACCAAGTTGCTACGCTTATATCTCATCACTGGGTTCCTGGGGAGGAGAGGAGAGAAGCAAGAAATTGGAGAAAACGTTTCTCCTCTTAAAGAGCTTTCTGAGGTGAAAAGTTTCAGGCTAAATGTTTCAAGTGTTTTGGGAAAACTTACAGTATATGGGAGGAAAGTGTTGCACTGAAAATCTGACCAAACATTTAGAAGAATAGCAAAATAGTCTTCTCTACTCACCATGTTCCCTTAATTAGTAATGAAATATGTCTGTCTCCTTTTTTACTTTGGGAAAAAAACCAAAACTGTGACAGTAATGAGTAAATAAAATACTGCATCCAGACACAATTCCTTTAAAATCATACTGGTCTGATGCAATGTTAAAATCAAGGTGCAAGAATCTAACTGCAGTCCCAAAAGTAACCTCAGAGTAATGACACGTGTTACCAGCAACACAGGAATAAGAAGAAATATTGTAGATCTATGCAACTGTTTTTTCTTTTATTTTATTGGGAAAAGACAATTCCACTCTGATATTTTACTCTGCTTGAAAATTCCTGCAATGTGAATCAATGGGTACATCCATATGCTCATTAAGTTTAGCTTAATTCTTTAACTCATTCAACAGAAAATAAATAAAAACTACTTTTCTACTTTAGTAGAAGGTTAGCCCACATCTTTGAGATATGTACATCTCTTACAGGTACAAGACAGAAGGTAAAGAGACCTAGGATATCTATAGCTCATATTATTGGCACACAGTGTTCCACAGAACTGCACTGAAAGACATTTTTTCTAAATTTGAAGAGACTAATTTCCATCTTTGATTTTTTTTTGCTACCCAATCAGCATACTAACTGATTTCACTCATTTTTATAAATAGCATTTATCTTCTTACTGCCATTCAAATATAATTTACTCCAGGCAGAGAGATTACAGACCTTGATTTTATCTGAAACATCTTTGAGTCATAGTGAGTAAAATGACTCACTTCCATCATCACTGTTCAGTAAAATGATTCTGGGATATCAAAATTATCTGTTCTGTCTAGTCCACCCTATTCTATTTATTTTCCTTTAGCTTGGCTTCTGATGAGCAATGATTTAAGGCAATGTTTCTAGTTTTCCCTCATTATTTTTCAGACCAATCTTTCACTGTTATACCTCCCAACTTCCAGACCAGACCTGCCATTTTTGTAGCCACTGTCAAAGGCACAATTTGCTTCACATATCCTTTGCATTCTGATTCAGACTCCAGTCAGCAATATCATTATGAAATCCCACTGGGAAGGAAAGAGCTGATTGGTCCTCAGGAAATCTCACTCTGACAGACAAGGAAAAATCTTGTCTGACTGACTTAAAAGAATACAAAATCTAGGAAGCTATCTATGTGGTGCACATGACACAGAATCAAATTTAGGCTTAGTTTTGGACTCTGCAGTAGAAGTAAGACATGAAAATATTGGAGTGATGCAAAGGGTTATGAAGGTGAGTAAGGGATGGAAGTGTCTGACATGTGAGGAAAGGCTGAGAGAGCTAAGTCTGTTCAGCCTGGAACAGAGAATGCTTGGGGTGTCCTTATCGATGTGTATCAATACCAGAGTGGGGGCTATGGAAGATAGACCCAGATTCTTCTCAGTGATGCCCACTGATAGGGCAAGAGTCAATGGGCACAAACTGAAATACAGAAAGTGTTGTTTAAAGATAAGAAATTTTTAAAAATAACTTTTTTATTGTAAGGATTGTTGAACACAAGAACAAGTTGTCTAGGCAGGCGATGGAGTCTCTGTCTCTGGAGATATTCAAAACAAAAGCGAACATGGCCTGAGCAATCTGCTCTAGATAACCTTGCTTTGAGCAGGGGGAGTTGGACTACATGGCCTTTAGAGTTACCTTTCAGCCTCAACCATTGTGTGATTCTGGCAGAAGCTAACATTACTTGCACCTGATAAACTGTCCCTTGGATGTATCCTGTACAGCATGCTAGGGGAATACTAAATAGATCTCTGTTCCCTGAGTCAACATTGCTTTTGCTTTAATAACAGAATGGAGTTATATTTGATGTGCTTCCTGTATTCATTTTTTGGCAACTGTGTTTATGCTAAAATATTTTCCTGCCTAAATAGTCAAGGTAAGGGTCTTTACGCCTCCACCTGCAAAAGGAGGAAACATTTGTTTCTTTCTCTACTATACTAGCAAACAAATAAAAGCAAAGAAAATAGAAGAGTTCAGGCAATTGCATGCCTGAGTGTGCAACCTTCAGCTTTGAGGTAAATAAAACCCCTTAGCACTAAAACACATAATGGAATTTTCTATGAAGTAGATCAGTTTAGTGCAATTTTTACCAGTTTCGACAAAACCAGTAATTAATGTTCCAAATGGAAGAAAGAGAGATTGTACTGATTTCTCATGCATCACGCTACAAATAATGTTTTCTTTTTTAGGAAGAAGAATAACGGAAGAGGTAGTACATGTATAGGAAAAACAGAAGAAACTTCCCAGACAAGCATGGAGGTATGATGCTGAAAACTGACCAAAAAGTGGTCTTCCTACAACCTCTATAATTTTACTGTTTTGTCCTCATCTCACTCCAGAAATATCACTGACTCCAAGTCTTGCATTTTAGTAACAATGGCAGAAGAAAAAAAAAGGCGTGCAGCTTACTAAAGTTCTGTCTTCCTGTGTAAGGGGGCTGACATTACCTTCTTTGAAACTCAGATCACCAGAACAGTGTCCAGCTGAGCAGCAACTGGGGCAACAACAGATGTTTGCATAGCTTAAAACCTGTACCACTAGGCCAGACCTTGGAGAGCATTTCCATTTTCTCTCATGAGATTTTAGACCTACAATTGATAGAGTAGAACCACCTTCTTTTCCTCTTCCTCACCCAAAAGCAGAGGCCCAGAAATGTCAGATGCACGTTCTCCAAGCTAGGTAATGATGTTTAGAAGGCAAAGGAACCCTGGAGAAGTAGAAGCAGTTCATTTTCATCTCCACAAAGTGCTTTCACTGTAATTTAGATAAAGCTACCCTCTGTCCCGTTTCCTAGAGATGGAGAAAAGAAAAAACTGACCATGCAGGGGCAAAAGATAATTCAGAAACATTGAGCAAGGGATCTGCATTTCAAAGTTAACATCCTAGTTTGTCCCAAAGACACTATGCCCTCTTACTTCTTCAAACTGTTCCTTGTGTTTCTCTGCCTGGTATGTTCAAAGCAGCTCTTTTCCTTGCAAGAGGAAGCTATTAATCAGTAAACAACAGTATTTCTTTTACTTTCCTAAAATGTATCCTAAAATTACTTCCAATATCCATACTATTATCCTATGATCAATGTAAATTTATGTGTCAGTCCTCCCTTCATAATGAATAAGCTGCATTACATATAGAAGGCAGAACATGACTAAATAGTAATCCTAGAACATCTGATTACTTACAAATTCATACCCTTGATTAACATAGAATATTTTTTACCCACAGTCTTCTCCTAGGCAACCTACCTGTTTTTCAGATGCAGGAAGTAGGAGAGTGGTGTCCCTGTTTCATGTTAAAATGTACTGTTTTATCATCCTGCTGTGGCATGGATGTGGCACATAAAGAATGATCCAGTTTGTCAAAGTGCAGCTAGGGCAGCATATACTTCTTCTTGCATTTTACGACAAAATATCCAAAGAAATCATAATGATGATGCAGGGAATGTGGAGTTTGGTTTACATCAAAGGAATTCATGAAAGTTAATGCATATCAAAAATAAAAAGGCATCTGAGTCACTGCACAAAAGCTATTTTTGAACTTATATAATCAAATATACTTACGTATGATATAGAAAGACTGTGCCAGCTATGGCATGCATATCCCTCTACTGTAATTAATCTTTGCAAGCACTTTCAGTCATTTTAGATCTACATTTACTTCTACCTCACACACTTGTGGTGTTATCTCAGTCTTTACCATCTGTCACAGACATCAGAAAAAAAATTACTGAAACCAAAGATCATAAAAACAATTTTTAAAGCATTTTGGTTTTCATACTTTACAGTTTCTGTAGGCCTGCACATATAATTAAGACAAAAAGCACCATGTTACTGAATGAGAATGGAACAGTATCAGCAAAGAAGCTCTGGCTTTCACAAGGCCTTAGCTTAATATACTTACTTGGGTCTTGCATCTTTCACATCATGGTTCACATCTTACATTTCAAGTTCCTCTCTGTTTTAAAATAAAAGATCCAATGGAAATAGCAGGGGAGGAAGAAATCTTTTGGCAGATCAGCAGTTGCCAGGGTGTCTTTTCATGCTTCGGCAGTCGTTAGGAGTCTTGCCGAAGAGCTAGGCCGTTAATGAGAAGTCTAATAACTTCCATTCCTTTTCTTAAAGCATTCAGCATGTCACCAGTATTTATGAGGAAGCCTGCTGTAGCTACAGGGACATTATGTGCTTCACTGTATTTCAAGCTGAGAAATGTTGCAAATAGAGCATTAGTTTATCTATTTTGGGGGTTTTTTGGTTGGTTTTTTTTGAAGTCTCCCTTTCCTTCTGTCCTTTGTAAATAAATGTGCCACATTCCTCACAGCCTGAAGCTAAAAAAAATGTCTTCAGGCTGGTTGCCAGATCTATTTTCCTCCAAATATCTACCAAATCACCAGAAGCTCTTATTAACTGAGTGAACTGAACCTTCAGACAACAACTGTTCCAGTCCCTCCTGGGGATTTTCTATCTGCATATAGTAAATAATTCAAAGTTTGAAGTTCTGTACACTTATTAATTTAGTTTATTTTTTCAAAGCTATCAATGGACTTAGCAAACAAAATGGTGGTTTCTAATACTGAACAATTCTACAAATTAAGGAAAAAAAGTCCATCTAAGTGGATCTGTTTTCAGTTTTCTTCTCACAACATACTCTCTTTTCAAATTTCCCAGAGGGAAATTTATTTTCTTTACCTTCCTGAGATCATGGCAATTTCCTAAGACCCCAGTTTTGCAAACACATGCTGCGTTTCTGAAAATCTCAGAATCACAGAATGGGTCAAGTTGGAAGGGACCACAGTGGGTCATCTGGTCCAATCTCTCTGCTCAAGCAGGATCATCCCAGAGCACACAGCACAGGATTGTGTCCAGACAGTTTTTAAATATCTCCAGTGAGGGAGACTCCAAACCCTCTCTGGGCAACCTGTTCCAGTGCTTAGTCACCTACACAGTACAGGAGTTCTTCCATATATCCAGGTGGAATTTCCCCTGCATCAGTTTCTTCCCATTGCCTCTTACCCTACTGCTTAGTACCACCAAGAAGAGCCTGGTTCCATGCATTGAAGCATAACCTCATATATTTGTAAGACTTTTTCCTTGACTGTTTAGTATCTGTTTATCCTCTGGCATCTATGTTACCTACCAAGTATTTTATTTAATACAAGTGAACCTGTCAGGATATTAATTTAAACCCTCCCTTGTTATTTGTCAAGTTACCCATCTACCTAAAGGATTAATTATATGAAAATGAGAATCCTGGAAGTGCAGTGGCAGTCAGTAAGATCAAAACTCTTTGAAGTGTAGAAATACCATTGGAATACTAATTCAGCTCTTAAAAAGCTTAAATTGTTCCCCTGACACATTTATTTTGCTATCGTTTCTCATGGACACAGAAAGGAGATTCCCTCCTCTCCAGCCTTCCAAATAGCTTTGAATGCACTATTGATACCCTTGTTCTCCATTCCATCACCAGTTGCCTTAAAGATTAAATAAGTTATGTTTCTCAGCAAGTGCCATGATCATGTCTTGTAGTGGTTATGAAACCTTGAAAACTACACAAATTCTCTTTCCATTTTTGATACTGCAGAAACTTTTTGCCTTGTGTGCAGAGAAAGCTCCTTTCAAATCAGATTTCTTTTTTTATTTTCTCCAAGGAATGGCAAAAGTGTCCTTCTCCTCTGTCATGCTATCTCCATCTCATTGGTGTTTTGTGCTCTCTTTTGGCCTTACAGTCTAAGGGAATTGTACATCATTGTTCAGAGATAGGTTTTTGACTTTATAAAAAATTTTGGCTATGTATTAACTGATGATTATAGGGAGATTAAACATTCAGGTCACTTATTTTCACCCTTCTTGCCTCTGTAGACCCTCATTCAGATGATCAAATGTGGGCACACAGTGACATTTTGAGAAGGAATAAAAAAAAAATGCAGAATTTTTACTGGACACTCTAGAATTTTGTTGGATGTGCAAAAGTATTTCAAAGCAGAAGTTTTGCTTCTAGTAAATTCTACCTGAAAAACTACTGAAAGCCAGTTATAATCTCACTTTTTTCAGTGTATCTTTATGGCATTTCATTGTGATTAAGTATCATGGGGTGGTAAATGAGTCATAGAACGGCACAGAAATATGTGTTAACATCCTCAGTTCTGTATTTTTTTTTCTCTTGCTATGACTGGAATCGTCCTGCTATTATGCATCCACTGGTTTCTGTATTTTTTTTCTCTTGCTGTGACTGGAATTGTCCTGCTATTCTGCTTCCACTGGTACATTTGTGAAATATACCTTCAGTTATAATGCAGCTATGTGTTCTTTGGATGATAAGAAAAAATTGAGTTGGATTTTAATCTTTATTACGTCGATGATCTACAACTCTTTCGAGCAGGTTTAAAACTATCTTTTCTTAAATGACCCATAAAATTCCCCATGCAATGTGTACTCCCCATAACGAGGCTAACAAGACTCAGCTACTGCTCAGGAGTCTTCTAGAGCAACATTTGTCATAGCTCCTGCTTGGTGTGCTCAGGCAGTAATAGCACACAAAAGCAGATTGTATCATTAATCTCAGATTTGATAGAAATAACACAAGGTTAGAAGAACCGATTAAAATAAAAAGAAATATTATCACAGCCAAAGATAAGTGTTGACCTAAACTTCTCTGAAAGCTAATGCACTAGCAGCAATAATTCAACCCACTAATGTCCACTGGCTGAACATGCTATCATCAATCAGGAAACTCCCAGGACGTCAAGATAAAACCAAATAGAAAGAGTTTTTGTGCAGAGCTGTTGTGCTAAGTGAGGAACAATCTCAAATGCCTGTGAGGCGAGGAGTGATACATAACAAATAGAGGCAGATTTATAAAGGATTTAGGGCTAATCTCTGCTGGACTTGGGCCCCCTGAGACATTACATCTTGGGGAAATAATGGATGCCATTAAAAATGGCTATTTATTGCACTGTGCTATTTTTGACTTACAGGATTTGCCATATTCCCTTGAGAAATCTTTTAAATACCATGGAAAACACATCAGTAGTCAATGGGAATTATAATGCTTAATGTGGGAGGTATATTGTAAAGTTCAATCTAAAGCACAGGTCAGAGAAATCAGACAAGGGAAAACCATAATTGTATACCATCAATGAATCCAAATGACTCTCTAATTATGATGCAAATTGTTATGAATCCATGTGTTACTGCATGAAAGAAACTTATTACTTACAGAAAGCTTTTTAATCCCCTGTGTCCCAAGGAAGGGCCATCACAAGGCAAAGGGTTATTTTTCTAGTTAAAAATGCTGTGAATCTGTGTCTTGTAGCTGGAAGCTGTGAAAAATTACAGTAATGAGAAAAAAACCCCAACAACCTTCATTATAGCTAATATTTCATTTTAAGTTATGTAGGCCATAAAGTGGAATTTTTCTCTAGTGTGATTTTTGTCACAGGCACCCCTTTTGCTTTGTATGATGATTTTTAATGCTTAACCTTAAGGAAAGTCTGGTTGTTATCAATATGGATGTGTATATGTTTACACAACTCTAACCAGTAGATCGGAAAGTAGTTTTCCGAAACCAGCAAAATGAGGCCCATAAGGAAAACTCAAGGGAGTGAGCACCAACCAGATAGGGGGGGGAGCAGGCTGCCATGTCATACTCTGACCTTCAGAGCTTTCCAAAGGAAGACTTTGATCTTCTGTTATTGGCATAAGCAAGTACACATATTTTAGCAAGTACTTATACTCACTAAATAGTACAAATACCAATATGTACTTGAATGGAGGCATGCATGGAAATAAATAGCAGTCATACCTGTTGCCCATAGGTGAGTCTTCATAAATCAAGCTCACTAGGCAAAACTGTCAAAAGCTCCACTAAGTTTTCCATTAGCAAACAGACACTCAGTTCCCTTTGGAGGATTTTTTTTTTTCTAACTTGTAGAAAGGCAGCAAGTGAGGAGAAATGTCCTGCCTCAGAGCTAGTTCGTCAGTGAGCAGCGAATGTGTTGGAAAGCCATTCCAGTTCATCGGTAGGCAGCGTTTTTAAAAGCCACTGCTGTCCAAAATGATCTTTTAGCAAATAGAGCCATAAAGAACCCCATTGTATTACAGAAAATCAGTGGGAAGACATTAGAGATGAGATTACATTTCTGCTGGAGCTGACAAGTAGGTGAGTGAGCAAAGTGGTCCAGGTGGCAGTTTACCACCTTTTCATAATACCTGTTCTTGTCATGTCTGAGACCATCCCAGCACAAGACTCAGGCACATTTCCCATTTCCCAGTGGCCAACCTCAGCATTTTCCACATTCATCTGTCTTACCCTTGGGTTTCATGGTGAAATACTGCAGATGTTGTGATATGTGAATCCTCACAGGTGGAGGATTCTTCTAGCTGCTAAGTAATATCCTTGTAGCATACAAACATTGACCCCAACTGGCTACTTTCTCCCATGGTTTTGCCAACAGACTTGGAGTCTTGTGTACAGCCTTTGTATTAGGCAAAGTATTTGTGGGGTACAGCTGGTCAGTTCTTGTACAAGAGCTGTTTTTGACACTGTGACAGTCATAAAGTGGTATTCTCTGTTTACAAATATAAATCACTTTTTACATCAAAGAGAATAGCAATCCAGGGGAGAAGTGTCTGTCTTAGAATGTGAGTAGCGTCTCCATTTAATTTACTGAAACAAGAATTTTCAAGAAAAAAACATTACACTGAATAATAGATTTGTATTCTGAGCTCATAAAAAGGGTTTAGAAAGGACTTCATATAACATGCTTAGTGCATTTTCTGTAATCTGACAGCACGATCATTATGGTGATTTACAGAAATAAAGCAAAGATTAATCTTTGCATAATTAAACTAATCAGGGCAAGTTTCACTGGGAGAGAAGATTGTTGATGAAGCATTTTACCTGGTTTGTGAGAAAAGGAAATTCTTAATATTCCCCTCACCCCCATTTCTTCAGTATTCTTTCCTCTAATTTGATTTCACGGTATTTACATAACAGATGTAATGGGATTTTTTCCTAACTGCGCTATAAAAGTGCTTTCTATCCTCCCCCACCACAAAAAATACTTTTCAACCATTTAAAAAGATTTAAACAAATATCAAGTAATGAAAAAATCTGTTTGTCTGATGAACATTCTTAAAGTTACTTGCAGAATTACATATTCAACTACAGCTACTGTGCTCACAGTGTCTCGATTTTCCCAGTGCCACTTGAACAGAAGTTCATTGCTTGCAAAAAAAAGAAAATTCTTACTGGTCACAAACACCAACACATTACACATGTTCTGAGATGTATGGAAAATCTCATACCACCTTCTATTTCCTTTGATGTATGATGTTGAAGCTAAAGTCACCTGATTGTTCTCTCACTTTCTGTGACACAGGGCAACTACATTAAAGTCTCTCAAAGGAAATAGTGTGAGGGAAATAAACTCCACCTCCAGTACAAGTTAAACCTCGGCTTGTGTTGAGGATGACTGGTAGGTTCAGGGCTTTGCAGCCCTGGGCAGCACTGGTCTCCCACAGCAGGGCTTGGCATCGCTCTCCTCTGATTTGGGGCACTGGCTTACAGTTTGTGTGTGGTGTTTGAAGGGCAGGACATAGGAAAAAGCCACAAATCACCAGTCCTGTTGGCTGTTTGGGCTCTTTTACAAAAAAATAAAGTAAGAAAGTGCATTTAATTCTCAGCTTCAGGTCGTCTGTGCCTTCCCCAAGCCCCGGCTAGAAGTGGAGCACAGACTTTCAGTGCATAAACACCTCTCTGATTGCCTTGGTCAGAATTACCATCCACCCACAAGTTATTCCTACAGAGAACAATGCAAAGATATCAAATGGAGAGAAATAATTTTAGTGGTAAAAGGAAAAATAAAAGAAATGCTAATTTCTGATCAAAACCAGCTCAAACTGAGCAGACACAGAAAATCTATATCCACTGAAGCTCCCCCTGTATGATTGGATTCTAGCAGAGATCACCTCTCATAATAATTTACAATAATGACAAAAATTATCTTTAAAAGAGACGATGTCAACTCACAGGATATAACATGGGTTCATGTGTTATTCAATCAGGCAATTATTTCACCAGAAATCCAGAACACCTTGCTCTTCTGTCAGTGTCTCATAGTAATTATTCCTTCTGATAATTGTTCTTTACAGATTAATCCAAGGTAACTTATTATCACTGATGTCATCCTTTTTTTTATCAGTTCTAGAATTTTTTATCTAAAGAATAAATCAATACGATTTGAAAAATGTTTGTATAAATAAATGTGATTGTAATGCAGCAAAATCACTGGTTTTACCATGCTACCTGCTCATTAAGAAAATTAAGTATAATATGCACTAATATGTATATCCTTAGGTAACGGTATGGAGAGAAATTAAATAAATTAAAATTATTAGCTCCTTTCTATTAAACCTTATTCATATCAATGATACTTTAGATTTATGATGTAGTACACCTTCCAAAACTCAAAAGACTTGTTTAACATATATTAACATTTAATATTAGTTATTATTGATTTAAATTAGCATTTACTTACTTCTTTTCTTAAGTTTCAGGATATCCTCACTCTAAAGATGTCCTCTGAGTATATTAATGTTCCTCTTTTGAAAAGGAAGATTCTTTTATAAAACTTGACCCATATGGTTTGAGATTTGAAGAAAATACAAGAGTATTGTGAGTTTTAAGGATGCATTCATGACAGTTAACACCAGTATATAATGTATTCATTCAGCTTAACACCAAAGTAAGAGAGGAGAGCTGTCCACTTAATGATGCAAATACTATTAGAGAGAAGATCAATATCAAACCCAGGGTGCTACTGAAATTGCATTCTTACTTCCCTCTTACAGTTTTATATTTTGCTCTATGATTTCAAGACAGATCATTGCTCAGTATATATGTATTGCTGAACATTTACAGAAAACAAAAATTCACAGATTTTCCAGCATTATGGAAATCTATATCCTACAAGTTTCATCAAGCTGTGTTTTCTCCTGGACTAGTCATGACAATAAAGACCACAGGAAAAAAATAAGTACCATTATTCATTGGAGATACTGCTTTTTTTGAGAACTTGTACTTTTTGATAGTAATTCATAGCCATTATTATGTGTATTTTTCTGCAGCAATAGTGTCTGCAGCTATAACCTGAACATCACAACCAGTTCCTGATTAACTTCAGATACACAGATGAGTAGAAAATCTCTTATGAAGATAATTAATGTGTTGAAATGTAATACCACTTCAGTAATAAAATAATCTTTTGAATACTTCGTGCACAGAGAAGAACTAAAAGAATAGCGTGAGAGAAGATTTCAAGGTAACTGAACCCAAAGGTTTGACAGTGCTCTTTGCGTCTTTGACAAGGCTCAGAACAGCAGAACACACTGGTAGTGCTGGAAGCTCACATTTTTCCCCCTTGCCCTTTTATCTTTTCAAAATTGTTCATGTCTATAATGCAGTAAAAGGAAAAGAAAAAAAAAAAGACAACCTTTTTCTTTTTGTAAAACACAGGTTGATTGCTGTCTCTTTTTGAGAAGTAGTATTTGCAGAAATGAGGTCACTGTCTGAAATCACTCCCCCATCTGCTCTGTTTAGCCTGTGACTCATACGGAGTAAGAAAAAAGATTATCTGAGCCAGAGTTAACGTGGAACTGAAAACAATAGAACAGCACAGCAACAAAAGAAATGACTACCCCACAGTTTGTTCTATTCCTCTCTATTTGCTTACTAGCTAGGATGCATTAATTAAGAAAATCAATTGAAAACAAGGCAGTGAGAAAAAAATAGAGTGCCTAATTGTGATTAAAGAAAGCAAAGAAGTGATCATGGAAGAACCATGACAGTCATGATGTAAAGTGAGTATTTTCAACCAGAAATGCTATGAATTTCATCAAGGATGAAAAAAATACCATTACGTCTTGTAAGTGCAACAGACTGGTGTGCCTTCTGGTTCCTAGAAATAAATCCCAAGGAAGTCGCAGGCTCTGTGTACACAGTGAGTGGGGGCACAGACACAAAAGCAAAACAGTAACATAACAGGTTAGAGGAGATATCAGCATACTAGTGACACCTTGCACTCAAATCTTTTTCTGCTGCAAAGTTTGAGAAAAAGGAAGTTTATTTCTGCACTTTTCTCCCCTATTAATATTCTATACAGATTTGACCAAGTTCTCAGGTAAAGAGCAAGGATGTCTTCCAAAATACATAGTAATAAGAGTCATTGAAGTCAACATTTATTTTCCTTTCAAATTTCTGGGTTCATCTACAGAAGTAGGTCAAAATATTCCACAACTAGTTCGTGACCTAAAAATGCCACTTCGGATGTTTTGAAATTATCTGTGAAACTGGGTTTTAAAAATACATAATAATGTATGAATGAAAGGAAAACTGAATAATAAAGTAGAAGTAGATCAAGGCTTAGATGCATCTGTTGACCAAAGAGCTACAGATTTTGTTTCTTTTCTTGAAAAATAAAGCATTTGATGTTGCACATTTGTTGTACGACATAGACAGAGTTAACATGAAAAAAGCCCAACCTGAGATGTGCTTTTCTGCATGATTCTGTGGGTGGCTTGCATAGTGTTTATGTCTGTCTTAGGGAAGAGAGGAGAAACAGCTGCTCACATGCTTTCTGCAGTGAAGAACTGGGAGCTGGCACCACATTCACATCTCCCCAGGCAGGTCCACCTGCACCCCTAGGGCTGAAATCAGGCCAAGCTCAGCACAAGAGCAGTTCCACAGGAGGAAGCTGCTGCCCTGCTGCTGCTGCTACCCGTGCTCAGAGCCCCAGGCCAAACCCCAGCCCTCAGCTCTGAAAATCAAATCTCATTTGAGAAGGCATGGGTCAAAATCTGGCACTTCCCCATTTGCAGGAGTGCCTGAACGCTGACCCCCTGCCTCCATAAAACTGAAGTTTCAGTGTGTGTTTTTCTGCCCACACATACAATATCTTCATCTTGGCAGCTGAACCCAAAGGCAAGTGTTTGCATAGGCTTAATGAGCTGCCTTTTGCTTTCAGTCTCAAATTTATTGAACTATTTCTTTGGTGCACTTTTTCAGGGATGCGACTGAAAACGGGGAAGCCACTAATGCAGAGGAGAAGATATTGCCATAAACCCCACAAAATTTCAAAGTTCATCAAGAAGCAGCTTAAGTAAGAGGATTGTTTATTCAGTCCTTTGAAAGGGAAAAAGAGGGAGAAACTAATGCAATGATTGAACAAGATGAGATATGCAACGTTCATCAAAAATAAAAATTTTGATGAAAAATATAATTAAAGTGAAAACTATTCAATATACTGAATATAACAAAGATAGAATTTTGTAACTTGGTTAATATCTTGTAGGAAGGACAGAGAATGAATAATTTTATACATTTAACAAATAATTAAAGCATTTGCTAAATGTTTAAAAAACAGTTGGCAAAGCCCATTATTGATAAAAAAACCTATAAGCTCCCTAGAAGTAAAATACGATTCAAAATCAAGCCCTTATTGATGCTCAAAATATAAAATTAGAAAAAGTTAATTCACAAATTTTTGACATTTGTTCTTTGTTTTTTTTAAATTTAAACAAGTGTTTCAAAACCAGCTCTCACCTAGGGCTACATATTCCAGTCCCTTGTTCCTCTGACAAGAAACTGAGCATGTAACAACCAATATGTAAACTAATAGCTGAACTCATGGATTCTAAGTCCTAATGATGCAAATTCAGCTTATATTTCTAGGATCTGAGTTTGCATTTTGAGCTGGTATGAATCTTGTTCTTATCTAAATAAAAATTTCTCCCAAGCACTAAAAAGAAGTTAAAAGGATTTTTATTGCTCCCTTAAACCCTAAACCAGCAAATTCTCCTCTTTTTGCTCAAGTTTGCTAGCTGGCAATAATTCAGTTACCAGTTGAATAGCTAAAATACAGACAATTTGTAAGCAGAAAGAGCCAATGCATTTGAAGTAAAATTCATTCAGTTACGTTGATCTGCTGAATATTAAAATCTGTAAAATCTTTCATGTTGCCTTAACCAAAATGATGATATCCCTGCAGGTAAAACGAGGTCAGTTCACTTCTTTCTCACTTCACCCCAGGCCTGTTCTCATAAGGCATATCAAAACACCCTAAACTAATAAGGCTGCTTGAACAACCACATTCTCCTGACACTTCAAAAGCAGAACAGTAACTGCTGACACAGCCAGCTGGAGTGTCACCCCCGAAGGATTTACACCTATGGTTACAAAATGCTGGAGAAAACATGGAACTAGAAACTTCTCCCAGCCAAGACAGTCTTTATATGTTTCTGATTAAGATCTTATATCTCTGTTTGCGATCCCAAATGCTAGTAACACTAAACCCTCTCCAAAATTCTGCTGGCTCATCCCCATCCCCATAAATGCTCCAACCCTTACTGCATTAGTGACACCGAGTTTGAGAACTGCTGCCTAGGTATTTCCCTCCCCTATGCTATATTTGTATCCAGTCAATGAATCCGAAATCCCCCGCTAATTACCATCTAAGCTGTTATAAAGAATCTACACGTGTTACTGCATGAAAGAGGATTACCGTACTTTAAACTTAGCAAGGCTTGGTAATCCCGTGTACCACAGGACTGGACACCATAAGCGATGCGGGTTTAGGGACAGCACTTTGGGCAGTGTTCCCTCGGCGGAGTGCTTCCGCTGTCACCACTGCTCTGCTTCTCCTGCAATGCCCAAGAGGTCTGCTCATGGTTGCTGTGCCACTTGGTGAGAAGCACATGAAGAAAAAACCCAACAAATACATGCGAATATATCATTATTTATTTATGTGTTTTAACAATTCTTTTAACAATTCTATAGCATCCTTTCAAGATGATGATGGCAGATTCCTTCATAGTATTTATAGCCTTCCAAAATTAATCTGGAATACATTTTACAGTCAATGATTTCTGTTTACAACAACTGTGGGGAAAAAAACTAAGCAGAGCTCCTGCCCTAAGAGGTCAGATAGTCATCTTAAGCCTATGATTATCTCCCAATGTAAGTATTTTAGACATCTGAAATTCCTGTTTGATGAACACATTAGTAGTTGAGGACAGCATGAGAAATACAACAAGCACTCCATTGCACTACAAAGTGTTTTCAAATTTGATCAAATAATTTTACATTAAATAAGAATTTTATTTATAGACGTGGGGGGAAAATATCAATTTTATTAATAATTTGCACACTATCACAATTTTACACAGCGCCATTAAGCAACACTGAAAATCATTTGCTTCTAAAGAGTTACATAATATCTTCCAAAGCGCCTGCCTTTCCCGGAGAAGAGAGGGGACTATCTACTAGGGAAGATATTATCTCAAGAGACTCCAGGAAGCTGACTTTTGAGAAAGACTGTCCTTACAAGTCAAGGAAGTATCCATTACACAGCTGAGAAGCATTGGAAGACAGGTTGGGAGACTAAAAAATCGACCAAAAAAAAGTCTGCTTTTAAGGAATTTTCCAAGGGTTCAGTTTAAAAAGACAAAGAGGCTTACAAAAAATATCAGTGAAGATGAATTGCTGAGTTACAAATTTTAAAGGACTGACTCCCCAGAACTTCTGGATTTTCAAGCTTTCAATGACAAAGAAGGTTGAAAAATGGCTGATTTAGACACCACCACCAAATCACATTGTCAAGAAAATATTTTCATTATCAATAGCACAAATAATCATGTCCACCAGGGCATGGTCCATTACTTATAAGTTAGTTTAATCAGCTACAGTCATTTTGTGAATATTTTACTGAAAATAGACCCTTTCCAGATTAGGAGTTTCTTCTCAATTTAGAAAAAAAATCTAAACAAATCATTTGCTATGTCCATTTTAATCTGTAACATGATTATCTCAAGATGTGGAAACGTACCATATCACCGAGGAAGGATTTGCTTATGCAGTTAAAAAAAATCAATATAAAGTACAAATATAAAAAAGTCCTAAAATCCCAAAAAACATTTTTACAGTGCATCTTCATTAAAAAAAAAATAAAGTAGAAAACCCAAGATAAATATTTTACACATATCTGCCCCTGGATTGAGAACTCTTCTGCAGATATCATCTGTCTACAAAGGTCCAAATTCTGCACAGTATTTCTTCATTGAACCCAACTAGACTCATTGTCCTGGTACCTTCTGGCCTGGAAGTCCATAGTGAAACACCTCCCAACAGCTTTTTAACTTAACGTGAAGATTATTTCCCTTGTGTCCTCATTCAGTTTTTCTCAAGCCACTGAAACCTAGGAAATTGCCACAAAAACATGTCCTCTATAAAATTTTTAACTCTCATGTCTCAATCCACGAAGTCAGCAGAACAGTAAACTTCAGAGACGTGAAACTGCAGTAAACTGCAGGAACGGGTAAGCAGCATTGAAGAGAAACATCACAGATGTCCCCAAAACCACCCCATTGTGTTCCAGCAGAGAAGTAGCAGAGGGCCAGAGGAGTTTGTTTGGTTTTTTTTCCCAGGGATCATTTAATCGAATTTTTTTTTGTGCATGCTTCAAAGTTTTTCTATTAGAAGAAAAAGTAAATTTTCTACAGCTTCTATTATTTCCCTGCCCTTTTTGTATAACCTCAGATTTCTATATAATGAGTTAACTGAGTTATATAAGGTGTGATGATACCTGTCTATAAAGGGCCAAATTGTATGCTTTTGCTTCATGATTGAATCCACCTAAACTCTTTGTCCCATCAACTCAAGGCTCTAACTTTCACAGATAAGCTCCTCATTTCCCCAGGAAGTCAGTAACTTAAAATACAGATTGACCACTGGCACTTTTCTTTATAGTGGCTATAGAAATCCAGTTAGAGAAATCTACTTCAAATAATAAAAGTCTATACATTTTTATATAATACTCTCAACACTCCTATTGACAGGTTTTGTGCATGACAGTATCCTCAATTTTCCTCTGATGTTGTCTTGTTATTTTTTTCTTAACAATTAGAATCAAACTTCTCAGGAGGTGCCTGAGTGGTCCCAAATACACTTCCCTACATCAGTACACTTAGCTTTCTCAGTCTCTCACTTTGGCAGTGCTCTTCTGAAATTCCTGTGATCTCCTGTCAGCTAACATCAATAATTTCATCATGATAACAACAAGCTTTGCTGTCCTTGCATATAAATCAAGTCATGATAGTGTTTCCAACCTTACTAATGTACATGCTAAGACTGAAGACTCCATGTCTGAAAGAGGTCCTAATTTGCCTCCTTCCAAGAGTATTTACAAAATAAAAGAAAATCCCATGGATTTCTCTTGCTTCATGCTCCTGCAGGGCAAAGGCATTAGCATCTTTTTCTCCAAAGACAAAATCTGAAATCTTGTAAAGATCGAGGTTATGAAACCTTATTCTATCTGAAATATCTCTCACCATTCCTAACAGAGAACCCATGGGGAAAAATTTACTTTGAGTTGACCTTTTAAAAACTATTTAACGAAGTATTTTTGTGATTAACATTATTAAATTGCCTGTGTGTAGTAAGATATCTCTTCACACATGTGATTAAAAGACATCTCAGAAAAAATGGGTGGTTAAAAGCATCGGGTAAGATGACAAGAGAACCAGCCCAGAGTCATGTGCGGGACCTGATGCACGGCTGACTTTGTGCACAGCTGGGTTTAACCTCTGCAGCAACCACGGTCCTTTTCAAGCTGGCTCCACAAGAGGCAAGTGACATGAAAGAGAAACAGATGATGATAGAGGATTAATTGAAATTCGAAAGCAAATATTAGTTTAAAATATTTTTTCTCTATGTTATGTAATCTTTTTAAATATGCAGCAGTAGATTTGCAGCATTATAGTCTAAGGGTTGCAGGGAAATGAAGGTAAAGGTAGCTGTAAAAAACAAGGCAAACTTGCAGCCACTGGTCTTTAAGAAACTGATAAAGTTACTCTGAGACAAAGCTCTCATATTTCCTGTGCTCCAGCTCTATCAGTAAGTCTAAGGAAAAGGTATTGCCTCTCCCTACAAATCCTTCTTCCTTTTTCAATGCTTTGCTTGATCAAAAAATTTTGGGTCGGTTTCTGCCCAAGTGGCAGAAAGGCCTGTCGCTTATATTCCTGCACCATAGAAATGGAGTTAGTAGGAGTCAACATATACTAAAGATGTGCAAGGCTAGAGGAAAAATAGGTGCATCTTACAGAGAAACTCCAGTCTTTCCGAATACACCTTTACAGCTGCAGCAGTTCCTTCCCAAAACATTTTTCCTTTCCCAAAGCATTTTTCCTTTCCCACAATACAACAGCATGCTGTAAACTGCTTTGCAGAGATCTTTCCTCCCTTCCCCCACATCACATTATTCTTTACATCTTCTCTCTTACATTGAGCAAATGATGCAGAAAGAGTAGCCAGTGTTTTCCACACAAAACAATTTGTTGACTGTTAGAGGGCATATGGGCAGGACAAGTGCTGCCTTCAGCAGGGTATCTGTGCCCTCTGTCATTATTTTCTGCTCTCACTGCCCGTTCCTAGCTGAAAGCAAGCCCTACTTCCATCCGCTGCTCGGAGCAGTCGTTTAAAGGACAAGAGTTTTTTTGTAGCTGCACTGAAATTCACAATGCCAACACAGAGAGCCTGGTTCCTTCTCTAGTTTTTGTCTAGGAACGAACACAAAAGATGGGGTGGGGGAAGGGAAGGAGAGATGGAAGAGTGCCCCAGTGTTTCTTCTGGCATCTACAATATTCCTTGCAATGTTCACAGACTTAACATATATTAACTGGTTTGCCTATAGAATATTAAAACATTATAAAAATATCAAAATACCTGAGGGTAAGTTATTTTCATTTCTACAATACAGAAGAAATACAATTGTTTTTATTTAAAGTAGTTATCCTTGTCTGACAATTATTTTTTAACTGGTATTCAAATTAGTTGCAATTTTGGGAAGGTACTTTTAAGCACATTATAGGTAGCAAATACAAATATTGCTGAGATTTATCTACCATAATCCAGTGCTACCATTTTATGTAAAAAAAAATCAAATATGATCTTCCAAGATACATTCTTTTTCACATGAGTTAAGTTTCACGAGTCCCTTTGTGAGCCTCTTTATTCATAGCCACAGTTTTATTACACAACAAAATCATGTGCACTAGCAGATGAAAGCAAAGAATCATTTAAATTCCTGGGGATTTAAAAAATCATGTTTCCATGCCAAACAACACAAACTGAAGTCCTCCTGCCGTCAGTCATCTCATCAGTGAACTTACTGTGAGTATCCAATCTAGTTCACTATTGTAAATTAGAGAGGAGATAAAGTTTTATTGTACTTAAAACTGAGGACAGCTATGTTACATTTGGAGGAGCTCAGCGAAGGACCTACAAACACATTTGCATGGGGCTCTGACCCCCAGGGAAAGTAACAAGTACAAAGTTCCAGCTAAGTCACCCTTTTACAGCTATTACTATTTCTTAGATTATCATTTTACAATTACTCTCTCTGCTAGCTTGAAAATGTAGCCAAGTATAACAGTGAAAAAAAGATATCACAAACTTGTTCTATGATCTTCATTTTCTCTCTAAAAAGAAAACATGTCTAGTCTGTCCTATAATCATTTTCTCATTTAGTTGATAGTCCTTTATTCCATCCTCAGCTAAGCATTGGAATATGGATAACATAGTCTCAAAGTATCTCCAGGAAAGAACTCAGTTGTTTCTTTCTCTGTTATGAAAGTAAATTTTATTCAATCAAAGTTTTACTTTGAGGGTAAGCTTTTGACCCATTTGATACAGAGAGTTGATCAACATTCATAATTCAGTCACTGAAATGAAAAGATTTCATACCATAAATGACATGTATGCAATAGTCAACAGAATTAAAACATCAAATCTTCACTGAGACAAGGAGTACAAACACAGTGGGATAAAATACTCCTTGCTCTACATAACTTTTATCTCCTAAAATCAATTGGAACTTCTTCATGTAAAATGTTACAAATTTTGCAATACTTCATTTGTTATAATACAGAAACAACCATCATGAATCTAGGGAAAAGAAGGGATATGGCACACTTCAGGTCTGCCTCCCTCTCCAAGAGGCAGAACCAGTTTGCTGCAGAGGTAAATAACGAGATGACAACAGAGCTGGTGCCTTTCAGGGAGGCTTCCCATGGCTGTTCAGGCAGCAGCAGGGAGGAGGGAAGGGAGGGCCTTGCCCTTACTGCACCTGATGGCAATGTCCGACTGGTAAATATAGAGATTTTGAAATAGAATTCTGCTTCATGTTCAAGGAAAAAAGCAATTATCCTTTGTGAATTTAAATACTTTGAAACCCTAAGAAAGGTTCAAACAAAGTATTTTTCCATTTCACATGTTTTCATATAAAGTTGAAATAAAATTTGCCTTGTTGTTGAAATGAAATCCTGAAATTGGGCTGGAGAGCTCTGCAATGAAGGAATGATGCTCTCACATTGTGCCTGCTGCAAAATGGAATTTTCTCAGTGCCAGTCTGTGTCATTGGAAAATGTCATTGAAAACTGTCCAGCTGACTTTGGGTATGTGTCTGACTTACAAGAGGTGTATCTCCATCTCTGGAGTGAAGGAAAGTGAAAGCTATGTATTGGCCCTCAGTCTCATCCTAAAAGATTGTAACAGTGTGCTCTCTGAAACATGAACTGATGGCAAATCTAGCTTACCTCTCTGCTACACAAACAGGTAAATTTAGACATAAAAATATCAGAACTATTTGTGTTCTGAAGGGTGCAGAATAGCTTGGGAGCAACACTAAGCTTTGTAAGAATTGACATGACACATTTGCAGCCTTATTTGTTAAATGCCAAATGATATTCCATTTTTCAGTGCTTAAGCCCACCATCTCTGCTGCAGAATTCACTGGTTTCTCCAGCCTACCTCAACACTGAGATTTTTTTTGTTCTTGTACACAGCCGGCAGTCTGGCAAGCTAATCATCCTCTGCTGATTCTACCAGATGCCTGTGAAATAGAAAGCTGCCCACCACCAAACAGACTGGCAGTTTTATGACTGTGACAATTGCTTGTGGCAAAATTATAATTAGTACACCAATGTTGCTATGCATTCTAAATTGGATCACACTGATTCCTGCTCCAGTTTTTTCAGACACTCTGAATATGATTTTTAAACAGTTGTGAAAACAGCTGCATGCTGATTGCCATTAAGACCAACATCCACCAGATCTTAGCATCAAGCATGGGGATGTTTCTCTTGCTACTCCAAGAGATGGTGTCAGTGGCAATAACTATGTTGTGTTGGTCCAGGAAAGGCTGTCATTGTTGTTCCCAGAGCATAAAACATCCTTGAATTATTAGAGATAACAGCTCGTGTAATGTCTCCAAGTGGTTGCTGACATGCAGATTACACAGACTTTTTGTTAAACAGAACACTCTATACAAGGCTCTTGCTGTGATTAAATATTTTTCATGTGTTTCCATTCCAAACATTTTTAAACACCTCTAAGTAAGGGAGAGTGGGTGGAAAAATATGACATGCAGAGAAAAATACTTAGAAATTTAACATTTCACAAAAAATATTCTTGAGCAGGTCAGAAATGCTGTCCTTCATCCTGATTGCTGCCCAAAAATGGCTCTCATGTCACTGCCTGATCTCTGTGAATGTGGAAGATGCAATTCCACCAAATTATTTCTTTTTAATACACATTGGTGTTGCTTAGGATGGGGACATGCAAGGTGCACACCTCTCTTTAAACAATGCAGCAGGTTATTTGCAATTTGGTGCAGCTGGCATGAGGTCTTGTGGAGGCATTTGGTGGTGGGGGAGGAGACATCTTTCCAGGGAATGTGGGTTCTCCTGAACCAAAGAGGGACTATCACAGGTCCATAGCAAAACCTGGCTGAAATCAGCTGCAATGCTCTTGCAGGCTAGTGAAACCAGCCTTTTGTGAAATAGAGAGCACAGCAGGCATGCTACGTACTGTTTAAAGGCACTTCAGATAAGAGTTGAGATGCTCTCTTTGTTCCAGACAGCTGTGTTGCAGGCTAGTGGAACCTTCCCCAGGGATGCTTCCCACTGCAGGGAATGCAGGGATGATGGCAGGTGCCAGGACTCCGTGCCATCCCTGGCCCCCCAAATCCAACACTTCTTTGGAGAGACCCACAAGGAAGTTCCAGGGGGCTGTCCAGCAAAGCTTCACAGCCCACTGCACCCACAGAGCAGGTGGAGGGTGGCAGCTCTTACAACAAGCAGAAAGGTTTTGCCATGCATTTGTTAACTGGCTGTAAGTTTTATAAATCATAGAATGGTTTGGGTTGAATGGGACCTTAAAGATCGTCCAGTTCCAATCCCCCTGCCATGGGCAAGGACAGCTTTCACTAGACCAGATTGCTCAGACCTTCATCCAACCTGACCTTGAACATTTCCAGGGATGAGGCATCCACAGCTTCTCAGGGCAACCTGTTCCAGTGTGTAACTACCCTCAGAGCAATGAATTTTTTTCTACTATCAAATCAAAACCTACTCTTAGTTTGAAGTCATTCACTCTTGTCGTGTCACTACATGCCCTTGTAAAAAGTACCTCCCCAGCTCTCTTGTAGGCTCCCTTCAGGTACTGGAATTAGATAACCCTGAAGCCTTCTCTTTTCCAGGCTGAACATTCTCAATTCCCTTACTCTTTATATGCAAGGTTTTCAGAACCACGAGAAGCACCACAATATGAGATACCTTTGCATTGGTTATAAAAGAGCAGCACTTGGAAAGAAACCTTACTGGTCAGAGCTCCCAATGGGGAAAGTTCAAAGGAACATACCAGGAGCAGTGGCTCTTGCCTCCTTAATGATAGTATCCCTTGTAGGCATTTAGTGATGGCAGCAAGAGAGATGAATAAAACAAAATTCACACACTGCCACTACATGATCTGTCCTCTCATTTTGATTTTCTACAAGGTAGGTGCAAAGTCGTGAAGCCAAAAGGTTTGGGGAAGCAAATGAAAAAATCACATAGCAGTAAAAGCCATTTACAAGTGTTTGCTGTAAGGCAAGCAAATGGAGAACAGAAACTCTGTGCCTGTCTCTGGCACACAGCTCACACAGCCACTGTCACCTAGCAAGGACATGTGGATGTCTCAAAGGGACATCACAAAGGGAGTGATCAGCAGCCAGCTTTGAAAAATCCAGCTTTGGAGATGAGTTGATTACAGATTGCTGTGGTCACTGTCATCGTGCTGAAGATCCAAACACTCTTTACTGTTCAGGATAGACCTTTCTGTTGCTATTGCAAAAGCCATCATATTTTAAAAGAAAACATTCTTTCAAGACAATTTCATTATTCAAGGCCTAACAGTGAATGTAAATCACCCTTATCCATATAGTGATTAGTCCAGACAAAATGAGAAGGAAAAAAGCAGAAACAAAAGCTCTCCTTCTGGGCATCTTCTTTATCATTCTCCATAATGAATCTTAAAAAGGAGCAAAAGGAAAAAAAAGTAACCCAAACATCAAACAAGTGAATACCAGCTTAAAATACCTCCCTTGAATAAGGAAAGGTACCAAATCAATTGTGTGGCGATACAAATATTCTAAAAATTTCAATGTTCATATGGTAGCACAAGGTAATATATTAAAAATGACCAAAGATAGTATTGAAACTACCTGTAGATGAAAGCAACTCTGCCATTCCCATACTAATGTGTTTTATCCAAAGTAAGGGAAATCAAGGAAAGAAGCAAGACAAGGGGGGAAAAAAACCAGTTTTGAAGGTTTTATGGACACATAGGAAAAGAGTCAGTGGGGAAAATCTGTACTACGGTAGATTAGCAATGAACAAGGGACAACTGGAAAATCCAGTAAGAATAATAGCTTATTTTTTTTTCCAGGAATGACATTAAAAAATAGCAAACACTGTGCCATGGAGCAATTGTTTTTGTATTACAGGGTTTTCTCTCACTGGCGCTTGCTCTGTTTAGATGGTCTTTACAGTTTGGTATCACATAGCGTTTGGTATGCTGTGGAAACAGACAGCAAATGAGAAACTGTTGATCCAGTGAAACATTAGCGATTTATAAGCAGTTAGCAATTAAGTGGATTGATCATTTTGGTGCTATTTGGAAAGCAGCTGGAAGACTTTAGGGATGTAATGGAAAAACTACAATCAAAGGCAATCCAGCTCCCCATCTTCTTCAAAACAGCTGCTTCTTTTCATTCAGGAACTTTGCATGTCTTGCTAAAATTTCCTATTGATTCACATATTTTGTGAAAAGCATTTATTAAATTATAATATCTTCTGTGTTTTTTTTTTTTTTGATTGAAAATAAATATTGCCAGAAATTCCCAGCAAAATTCCACACAAAAATTTATGAGAGCGACAAATCACACATGAGAATTTGCTCACAGGTTTTCTTTCACCTTGTTTCATAGGTGCTGGTGTGCTACCTTCAATGACTAACATTTAAACAATTGGCATAAAATCATGTTCTGAACACCATGGTTTGCACAGGAGAAACATCATGGTGATTAGCTCTGTGCAGTTAAGGGTGCATGTGTGTAGCTAATGGAGGAGGGGAAGCAGTGTTCCTCCCTGTGCATATCTCCAGATGTTCAAAACAGCAGGAGCCATCATCTCTAGCATCAGCACAAATATTACAGTACTCAAAGCTCAATTAAAAAATAAAAAAGACTGTTATGCACTGACAGCAAAAAGTCACAAATGTTAAGAATGTAGTGGCTATATTGCTCCAGCATGTTCCCCTGCCACCTCATCCACTATTCTCTCCACAGCCACATCCCCAAGCCCTACACTATAGCCCAGTACCAAAAGAATGAAATCCATGGAAATATACAGCTTTTATAAGATGTTAGGCAATTTAGCTATTAATAACACTTGACGTCACACCTTCAGGGAAGCAAAAATGCTACTGAAGGGGAGCTAAAATAGGCCAGCTTCCACTCAGTATGGCTACAAGAGCTGCGGCTGGCCAAAGGCAGCCCTGCTGCAGCTCTCTTCTCCAGAATAATAGTGCTCTTTAAACTATCTCGCCAAGATCTCTGTTTTCAGTGATTTTGCTGTCAGCAAATTAAAAACAATAAAGAGGCACATAATATACTTGTGGTAATTTGAATGCTATTTCAAGTTAATTAGCTGGGTCAGCCTTGCTGCAACACTTTAATTAATTGTGGGAAAGTGGTATCATCAGTTCACTGCTAGGTAGTACTGACAGAGCTGTTCAGGAGCTAATCCGTCATTCAGAGACAGAGGCAGCATTTTGAAAGAAGATACAAAGCTTCAGGCGTTGCTTTTTCTCTGTGACCCACTGGTGGAACCTGTTTATTAGTATTAATGTTTTATTAATTAAGATGATGAAGAAAAGAGACACTTACAGACATGCCTGGACTTGGGACTCCTAGCTCTCTCCATCATGGTCCATTTCCCAAAAGGGCAGAGCACCTGTCATTCCAAAGATGTTTTTGCTTATCTGGCTAACACATTGCCCATGGTCACACAGGGATTAGATATGCTCTGTGTCATGCAGCAGTACTCCCCTGTGTACCTCCACTCCCACCAAACTTGGTGCAGAAGGAGAGCACCAGTTGTGACATTGCTGTGAGGCAAAACTTGTTGTCAAAAGGTTTAGCACTGCAGCAGCAGAGCTGTGTTTTCCCTCTGACCCCAGTACTGCTCCGTCTTGCTCAGGGCTAGCAGTAAGTTTGCACATCCCCAGGGGAGCCCATAGGACCCCTGCAAGCTCCATTCTGCTTTTCTGAACAGCTTTTTTCCCTGTCTTTACTATAAAGTTATTCTCTCACTTTGTTCTTCATAAATGGTGCTTAGAAAGCCCAGTGACAACGTACTTAGAGGAGAAAAAAAGGAGCATTTGTCCTCCCTGAATACAGTACAGCATGCATACAAATATATCTCTTAGCTATAAAGGGTTCCTTCTTCTTTCCAAAAGTAATTTATAAGAATTTGCTCGCTATAAGTCAAACACAGCTGATTAAGAGGGATTATTGTTAGTATAAAAATCATTTTTCTTGTCATGACCAAACTTATTGAAACACTATAAGAAACCACAGTTTACTGCCATCAGTTAGAAATATTTGTCATACAAAAACAGACAATTAATGGGCATGTGAAATTGCCTCATACTGATCCCAGGCCAGCAGTTTATTATTATGCAGTTTTTGGGGCAGTTTCCTCAATGGAAGGCATAAAATTGGGTAAGACACTTCCATGGGATTAGCCTATGGGGTCGTTTTCTGACCGTTAATGCAGATCACTGTAGAAGTAGACATGTTTTAAATATCAGCAAAATTTTTATTCCAGTTATATACCTCATCATAAAAAGAATAGTTTAGCTGTAGCTTTTTGACCTAACCAAAGAAAAGACAGTAAGCCAATAGAGTCCAACCCAGCTGATCACTCTTTTAGGTCCATGACCTATAAGCGCAAAAGGTTAAAAATAAATAAATAAACAGTAATAACTGTCAAGACTTTTTTTTTTCTGGTTAGGCAGTGTGCAATTGTTTTGCTTTTTCAATGCTCCCACTGAAAACATATGGCCACATAGGAAAATCTGCCAATGCAGTGCACAAAGCATCCACATCTTTTCTCCCTATCACAATATTTAAAACAAAACTGTTCTTCCCTCAATTACAAGATCCTAGTGTATCTGCCACATCTTCCCCCCCACCCCAAGAAAGAAAAACAGCATTTTAATCCCTGAGAAAAAATGATTATTTTCAGTGTGAAGCCAACATGTATGGTTGCTATGGTGACATAACAGTTGGCTAAATTCAAGCAGTTCTCCCTATTATATGGTATTTTGTTAAAGAAATCACTACTTAAAGAAGAAAGTTCCCTTCCCCCTTTACCCTTTCCCCCATCATTTAAGGGTACTCAACAGGCTTATTACTGTACTGATCACTGTGAAAAAATCTCACCTTGATGTGAAGCCTCTTCTTGAGGAAACCCCCAATAAGCACCAAGCATAACCAGCTAATAAACGGTGAAGACATATGACACATTGCATTCTCCCTTGACCTTCCTCTATCTTACCTGATACTTTCCTGAATCCTTATACACTACTGTGTCTTTGCAGAGGCTATTTTTAACACATCAGCTACCTAAGCAGCTGACTTTTTCCCCCACTACAAGTTTTCCTTTTCTGACAGTTTTCAAATAAGTAGAATTCCATTTTCAGCTATGCAGAAGTTTGGCCACAGTGGAATCATTTTGAAATCCCACAGTAACATGTGTAATGTTCAACATCACTAGGACTGGGAGCTTTTTAGAGTCACTAAAGGCAATTTCCACTTCCCAAATAAGAAAAGTATTAAGGCTTACTAAGGGAGTTTGAAAAAAAATCTGATTGAAGTAGATGGGAGGTCACTTTAGTCCCATAAATACGTCTAAAATGGCCATAAAAACAGTGAAAAATGAGTATAGTTAACAAGAGATCAGAGAAATCACAGAACAGGAAAGATATGGACTTGCTGGAGCTGAAACACCTCTCCCATGAAGACAGGCTGAGAAAATTGGGGTGGTTCAGCCTGGAAAAGAAAATACTCCAGGGAGAATTCCTTGTGACCTTCCAGTATTTAAAGGGGGGACTTTAAGAAAGATGGGGACAGATGTTTTAGAAGGGCCTGTAGCAACATGACAAGGTGTAATGGTTTTAAATGTTAAAAGGGTAGACTTAGACTACAAGGAAGAAATGTTTTACAATGACGGTAGTGAAACACTGGAATGGTTTGCCCAGACAGGTGCCCCATTCCTGGAAACATTCAAGGTCAGGTTGGATGGGACTCTGAGAAACCTGATCAAGTTAAGACATACCTGCCCATGGCAAGGAGATTGGACTAGATGACTTAAAAGTCCTTTTTAACCCAAATCACTCTATGATTCTATAATTCTGAATGGCACCCAGTGTGTTTGTTAAGGCTTTAAGAAAATGGTCTAGTGGAATGTGTCCCTGCCCATAGCAGGGGGTTTCGAATTAGAGGACCTGTAAGGTTCCTTCCAACCCAAACTATTCTCTGAAAACTGCAGATGTTAGCAAGATATAGGTTTTTTTACACATGCAGAGGCCAACACTGAAATCCAGGAGTCTCAAACATGCACTTCCTTTTTAGTCCTATCCACCCCTTGTTGCAGGCTCCACGTTCACTGATGGCCTTGAGCCAGTGCTGGGAGAAAGAAATTGTTTAATTTCCTCCTCCTACTGTTGGAAAATAAATATTCCCAGAACTGATGATCTCTTGGGACAGGGAATAAAGCCTGAGCTGAGGTAAGCCTTGCACTCTCTGCAGCATCTCAGTAACCTTAGGGGTTCCTTTCAGCTTTTGTCTTTTCCTTCTCATCCTTACTGCTCATTCATCATAAAAACAGACAAGCTCATATTTTAATGACAACTTGAAAGATCTCTTTTCCTCTCTTTCTAGCCAAGGACATTGGATTCAACTCAAAACACTCTTTCAAAATGTTTTCCCCTCTTAAAAAGCTCACTGAGCTTTTAAGGTATACTTAAGAAATCCTAAAAAATGCATTTTATGCAGCAGTTGAAAATTATGCTAATCCTGACAACCAGCTCCCAAATTCAACTTGTTGCAATAATAGAATTGTGTAAATTTATATTGCAAGAATGCTTCTCCCACCGGTGCGGCAGCACAAAAAACCTCACATCGAACCAAGGGAAAAGGTCTCAATAAGATGTATGGTTTGCAATGGCAGCAAGCCTGAGGCCGTTAATTTGCTACACTTTTTCAATTCTACTTTTATTTTTATTCTAAAGTCATATAGTTAAGTTGACAGTAAAGAAAACAAAGCACACACAGAGAGAGAATTGTAGGGTATTTTAATGTAAAAAAAAAAAAGAATATTTCAAGGTTTTAAAAAGGATTGTCTGCTACAAATTTGCAAAGCAAATCTGAAATGATCATGGAATGTGTTAGTGTTATTTGCATTCAATTATTTGCACTAAACCCTCACTGACTGATGCCTGGCAGAAGAGATTTATTTTGTGCATCAAAGGATCTTCCATTTGGAGTTTACAATGAGCAGATGGGAGCAACTGAGAATAATAATCTTTTTCTTCCAGTGTACTTATTTAAGTCACCAGATACTTCCTGGTGTAAAAAGGGAATGGAGCTAAGGCCATCTATAGATATTACTGCATTTTCTATGCTGAGAAATGCTTAGGAAGTTTTGACATTTGTTTGGCTACTACCAAAAGTCCTTCCAGGATCTTGGTCTTTACTCTGGAATAAGGTATGTTTTAAAAGACAGACACTAATGGCATCAATAAACTTTACTTGGTAAGTACCATAGCAACACCACTACCAAACTCTGATGAGCTCTGGAAGGTGTCAGAAACATTTCAGCAGTTTTATTGAATTTTCAAAACTGATTTACAAAGGTTAATGCACATCAATTATTTACTTGCAAACCCTCTGAAGGTTGCTGGTTTTTGAATCATGTAATTGATGGAGGACCATGAAAGTGGAGGTTTCATGGACTGGCTCAGCTGGATGACATAAACATGCCTGATAGGCCATAGCCATCTTCTTCAGGGAGAAAGTGTTCCAAAACAGGGCCAGGAATATTGCCAGTAGCCCACAATACTAGACAGTCTTTAAGTTGCATCATTGCTGCTGATTTGAGTCCTCTTAGGTAAACCAAGCTTGAAAATGCAGTCACATGTAAAAGAAAGTTGAAACTACCAAGACAAATTATTTTGGCAGGAAGTGAACTGTGCAAGTGGAAGTGCAGGAGCAGAAATGGGAGAACCAGGAAGCCAACACCTGAGCTAAACACCTGTGTGAATGGTTGAAGAAGACAGCAAGCGATTGCAGGCAGCTTTCATACATTCATCACCAAAACAGAACCCTCAGTTCCACATTCCTTTCTACTCTTTGCCTGTCCTTAGTTCACCTTTTATTTTGCTGTACTTGGGCTCGTGTCCTCATTCACCATCTTTTTTCTTCAGAGAAAGGCTCAGAATTAGTGAAGCCATAGTACCTGCTGGCATGACAGCAAGCCCATTTCAGAAGGAGTATTACTAGGATGGCTACTGAACACTGGGACCTTGGTTTTCCCAAAGAAAAGAAAATGGGAATGACAACCTTAAAATTACTGTAAAATATTGAAGTGCTTACTGAATACCTGTGTGCTTTCTTATCACTCAATAGTTTGTTGGGTTGTGAGGTTGGTTTTTTTTTTTTAATCATGACTCCTCTAGATTACCTGTTCAGAGAAGACACAGTGGCATAAATTTTAAAATAATTTGTGTGCAACAGCATTGAAAGGTTTAACAAAGAGCTCCAGGAAACATTTATTTCCAAATAATTTTTGTCAAAACACTGAATACACAAAGAAAAACAGATTCTGCCCAACTTTTGCATATGCAGAGCATCTGTCTGTCTCACTAGATAGAATAAATCTTTTTTTTTCCCACAGAGGTGAAAAAAGTTTGGACAAATTGCTTTGGATTTCATCCAAAAAGCAATCAAGAAGGTTTCAGGAACTTCTTCCAACCCCACAGATCTGAAGAGACCTGCTTAACTAGTGTTGAAGTTTCTTAGAATCTTAAAAGTTTTAGCTCCACACAGATGTGAAAGAATAACCCCAATACCAAAGCAGCTCAGTGCTCAGCCATACCTAAATCTAATTAAGGCTCAACATTTCTGTGCCCATATCTCTGACAGTTTAATCCAATAAAACATACTCAGATTGGTACTACTGTATACTAACAGGATTAGTTCTCCTTGCTATCAAGCACATTTTACCTAAGGATGGCTAATACCTCTCTACCTTTTGAGCACATTTTATGAGAAAAGACCCTTTCCACTGACTTACTGAAGAGGAGGAGTTTGTGAAGGGGAAATAAGCTGCACATTATCGGGAGGACTTTTCAGGCAGCTATTCCAAGTCAGCAGAGATGTGATGTCTTGAAGCATGACTCAGACTCGCATCACTCTCCACAGACTTGTAATCAAGGTAAGGTAGCATAATGACCTTGGATAACTTTTGTTTCAGAGGGTTCTCAGCTCTTTATGCATCCCATCTTCTCTGCTAATGACTTTGGGCACCTGAGCTCAGCCTCACTTGGGGCTGTTTCTGCTTCAGCACCCTAAACTTCACCTTCGTTGATTCTAGCCCTTCAGTTTCTCTAGCAAACGGAGACGTTTTCTCAAAAAATGCAAAGAAAGTTTGGAAGCCAGAAATCAAACAGTCCTTTGGGCTACAACACAGCTCCTGGAAGAGCAGTGAAAATCAAAACTTTCACAACAGAGCATTTAAAACAAGCCATATGCACTTTCCAAAGGAGAGCGTGAGGATATTTGAAGCACAGGCACACACAACTATTTGGGACCTAGGTAAGTTTGGTTACTTCAGTGCAGCTCTGCAAGGTGGGGGTTTTTTGCACCTATAGGAAGGAATTCTTTCCTCAGCTCAGCATATCAACATAACAGTTTTCATTTAAAAAAACCCCAAACTACACTTAAAAGAATGTACTACCTGAAACAGATCCTCTTTTTGAAAATCTTGGATGTGTATATAACAAGGAAATAAGTTGCTATTTATAAAGATCCTTCTGAATACCTTGGCCAAATAGGCATTGACGGATTGCTGAGACAAATGCTTCTACCCTCTACATTTTTACCTGAATCCAACAGCTTATACATGAAAAGCCTCACAGGACGAATACATTCCCAGATTTTAGCAGCACCCAGAAATGGTGCATTTTGCATTACCTATGATCATCTGTTCTCATCTGCTTGATTGCTAGTTTCAATCTTGAAATTAAAATGCCCAATGAAATTTCAACGATTCACATTACGTTCCACAGCATAGTCGTGGTTTTTAATTTTTAAATAACTTGCCTGTAATGCTGTGACTCAGAAGAAGTGTGAATGACAGAAGGAAACTTATTAGATTAAAAACAGTTTGTTGGAGAGAGCGGGGAAAATGAATTCACCCACAGGAACAGGTCCAATGTTTTATTTTATTAGCAGAGATTCAGAAGCCTTCTTCCCACTCTTCTCTCTAACTCATGCACTAATCACTGTTGTAAGGAGCCATTCGAGTCAAGGCCATACAAAACCTGAATATGGATTAAATTTGTCTCCAATAACATAAGAGTAGTCCCAAAATTGAGTTCAGTTTAGGTTACAGCTTGAAGAAATCCATTCACCTCTGGACAGGCAGGATTTTCCCAGCTTTTATCACAGAATCCCTCTATGGAGAGAGGTCCCCAAAAGCACTTTGCCTTTGGGTACTCAGCAGCCCTTTTCAGTCAATACATAGCCTGGAGTACCTTAGCAGATTATTACAATCCTCCATATCTACTTTAAACATTTTACTCAGAACTGCGAAAATCTTGGACATGCCAGTCAAATTCTTTCCTACTTTGAGCCTTTGCCTCCAGGATCCATTAATTAGGATTTTTTTTCCTACTGCCACAACTGAAGTAGGCAGATGTATTTACATACCCCAAAGCAAGTCCTGAAAAGAGTACAGCTGAAGCAAAAGTACACTCAGTATACAAGTGGTTGAAGTGAAGCCATCAAAGTCCCAGGCACAAAAGTCACATCTTTCTCAGGAATGTGAAAGTTTGCATCACAAACTCACCAGCACACCATGACAGAGGTCCTGGGACCACCTACACACACTCTGCCCTTCTACACATCTGCACAGGATATGTACAGGGAAATGTGCACATAATGTGTGCTGAACAGTAACAGCTGTTATTATTATAGCCCAGTCACGCAGGGCTAGAACTAGACTATGGCAAGGGTTTTTTGGCATTTGAAAGGCAAATCGTGGTGGAAGAAAAGGTCATAGAGTGGATGTGTAACATTGCTCAAAGGGGAACTCAAGAAACAAAGTCTCACAATTTTAAGGAAGGCAAAACATGGGAATTGCTGGGGAAATATGAGGTAATGATGGTTAGTTCTGAAAGGAATGAGATAGTGGAAGGCTGGACCAAAGCAGGTTACATACCAGCACTGAGTTAAAAAAAAATCAGTTGCTAGTGATTCAAATGTATTATTAAGTATTTCTTGACAATCTCACAATGTCTTCCACTGCAAGTGTTCCTCAGACATGAACAAACTGATATTTATTAAAAGAAAGCACACTTTGATATCTCAATAGATGGCTGAAGAGACCCATTCGCCTTTGCAAAGACGTTAAAGTGCACATGCAGAGAAGGACAGAGTAGGAGATACTGATCAGGCAGCAGGTAGAAAGACAAGTTCACTTGGGCAAAAAAAAGACCTGAGCTAGAAATTTCTGTGTCCTGGGACTGTGTCCTGATGTACCAGGATATCCAGCATAAGAGAAGTAATTCTTTAGTGGCTTTTTGTAAGGAACAGGCCAGTTACACTGTTCAAGGACAGGTCCCAGTGCACACAGAGCAGGCAGTTCAGCACCCGGAGTTGTGTGATGAGCTTAGTCCCAAATTAAAAACAATTTCTGAAGACAGTGACTCAGTCTTACCAGAGTATTTTGTTGTCTATAATGTGAAATGATCAATTGAATAGCAGTTCAGCGTATTATCAGAAGAGGAAATAGCCTTATAGGAGTTATGCCAAAGAGAAGTTTAAGGTTCTTGAAGAGAGTGATTTTATTTCTAAAGATTTCTTATCACTCAAATTTCACTCAGTGTTTCAAATAAAACATTTTTTAAAATAAAAACTACTTAATGAAACAATTTATTCTGGTTTTCCTTCATAGAACTGTCACACAATATAGTAATTTTCTTAACACAAAAAATCTGAACATCCAGACCTAGATGTAGAGAAACTTTAAAATACACATTTTCATCAAATCAGTTTAATTATTTTGCTGTCCAAACAGAAAACTTTTTTTACTGATTATTTAAAATATTGATATTAATTTTTTTTAAAAAAAGCAAAAATCGAAGACTTTCTTAAAGCCGGTTCCCACCCACATGACAGTCTCTCACCCTACTTTGTGCTCACGACCTTGGAGGCTGTGATAACACATCTGAAATCCACAGCTGCTTTAGGATTTTGGTGGAAGGTAAGAAACACAGTTACTCATTACTTGCATTGTATTTAGTGACCTGACAGATGTTCTACTAGCAGCTGGGAAAGAAATAATTAGCAAATTGAGCACATACTAAAGCAACACAATCTGCTTCTGAGAAGCAGATATAGGGTTCAGGACTGAAATAGCCACATACAGACAAGTGTATTAGCAAGTTACCCCAGGGAAGCAATAAAATTAAACAAACTCCTGGCATAGAAAATGGCAGGTGAACTATTCTAAGAGAAAGGAAAAATAGGACTGTTTTACTTCTGATTTTCAAGGACATGAACCTGGCTTAAGTTCTCTGTAATACATATTTGTTAAATATGGAAAAGGTAAAAGTATATGCCACATCAAAATTAACTACAAAAATTCTTGTAATTCACAGATTACACAGGAACTCTTTTTTTTTTTTTTCCTACAAGGTAAGTGGACAAGAAAAAAGGAAAAAGTAATCCAAGGCTACCAGATATGTCGTTTTCAACCCATTTGACAACTGGTATTACAACGAGCAGCCTATTATATCATTTTCTTGCTTCCTGTCTCTCAAAGATACATGGAGCTTTCTCAGGTCCTCTGAGTACAAGAAATGTCACATCTGATGAAATAACTGTGGTAATGGCAAGGCAATTTGTGCAAGGTTGTGAAACAGAACTGCAGAGCACAGCTGGGGAAAAGCCCTAAACTGAGCCATAAGACTGCTGAATTAATGCAGGCACAAAGTATTTAACACAAGCTTTTATGTTAGAAGCAGTTGCCTTGGCAAAACAAAGTTTTCTAGAAACTCCAGTTATCGTGCAGAATAAGATCCTTAAAGCTTGTTGTACTGAGCAGGAGCAAACAGGCAGGAAGGACAGAGTTGCACTAGTGACTGCCTACTCTGTGGGACTCTAGTATCACCAGTGTCTCCATCCTCCTCTCTCACTATACGATTAAAAAGCAGAAGAATTCAGAGGAAACAAAATGCTTAATGTCATTATGCCTTCATGTCTAATCAGTGGTGGTGGTCTGTAATCAGTTACTTAGATATGCATGGTCTTGGGTAGATTTGATTTGGGAGAATGAGGCCTAGGACTAAATCAGAGAGAGAAAATGGCTTGGGTTAGAAGGGACTTTCAAAAGTCATCTAATCCAATCCCCCTGCCATGGGCAGGGACGCCTTCCACTAGACCAGGACAAAGCTCTGTCCAACGTGGTGTTGAACACTTAAAGAAATGGGGCATCCACAACTTCTCTGGACAATCTCTTTCAGTGCTTCGCTATCCTCACCACTAAAATTTTCTTCCTTATATCAAATCTAAACCTACCCTCCCCCATTTTAAAATCATTGCCCCTTCCCCTATTACTAAAAACCTTGGTAGACAGTGTTTCTCCATATGTCTTATAAGTACCTTGAAGACCTCATGCTTGTGGCAAAGGTGCACCATGCTGTATATCATCTACATTCCTACCATAAGACATCTTCAGAATGCTTAATAAACATCAAATGACTTTCAAAACACTCTGGAAAATGTGCATGACATTTTACAGAGGGATGAAGAGGTACAGAAAGATTAATTGTCTTGCCATACACTGTCTTTGCATCAAGCACCTGTCAGATATTTTGAAATGCACAGATTACTTCAGCTTGTCAAGGAAAGTCAGAGCTCCAGTGACTTTTACACAGTTATGTGTACAGGCACGTGCTGAAGATCAGACCAAAGCAATTGGATAGCTTAGTAGAAATTGGAAAAGAAAACAGAGATTTGGTCCTGGTGAAATTTGGATCTGAACACCTATTTCATATCTCTAAGATTAAATATGGTCCCTGTGCAGTACACCCTGAAATATTTCTTCAGGAGCATGATTTCTAATCAAAACATTTAAAGCTGAGATTTTAGAAAAAGTCTAGTTTTCAGAATATGGGGAAAAAAAGTCTTCCGGAGTTTTTAAGTGTTTCATATCAGTACTTTTATTGTTGCAGAGGTCCAAATTCAACATTACCTAAGCACATGCAAGCATCAGTCAGTGCACAAGTTGTCCAACAATCTCAACAGCACAAATGAACCTAGAAGCTGATGCAATGAATCAGTTTGATTTAGAAGGTCTAAGATATAAATGTGTATTTTTCAAATTTATTCCGGTTTCATCTCTCTATTCCTCCCTTTGTTCTACACTGCTGTTGTAGAACAAAGGTGTGTGAGAAAAGGGTTTGACACAATATCCTCTACATTCAATTCAAATGACTCAAATTATGCAGTGTTAACAATTTCAGACAGTTTTCACAGAAGACAAATGAATGAGCCTTACATCAGGAATTGCAATATTAAAAACTGTAGAAACCGCACCTTTCTCAGGCACTGTGATCAGTATTTCAAGGACAAACGAAGCTTCTAAGCAAAGCAAGACATACTATCCTGGTTGTCTATTTATTTGGAGAAGTATTTCCACTAACATGAACATAGTGTGCATTGACAAGATTATCTTGGGGGATAAAATAGTCATAGTCTCCATGGAAATAATGCATACCAAAGAGCAAAAACACAGGCTGAAAATTTTGGGGTGGGATTTTTGATCTGGTTTGGTTTTAGTTTTTTACAGAGATAACAGCTCTATTATGTACCTCTTAGAAATGTTTACAGTCTCCATTGTGACATCAAGGTCTAGACACCCTTAAAAGACTTTCAGGTCTAGGCCTTAAAGTACCTGAACTTTTCACATATCTCCCCCTAGCAGATGAATACAAGCTTTACAGGACATTTACCCCAAGGAAATGATGTATAAATAATTTCTGTTAAGATTTGTGTTCTCTCCCAAATAACCACATGAGTATACAATTTGGTGGTTGGCCCTGCTTCATTTTTACCCTTTAAAAAGAAGAAAAAAAAAGGTCTATTAAAATTACATAAACTCACCAAGTCCAAGGGCTATTTTTAATAAGTTGTTTGGGTTTGTTTTCAGTCCTGAGGGAATTCATATTTCCTTTAGATTTTAAATCCTCACCCCCTTCAGTGGAGCCCAACTACAAAGCACAAACTAAGTTGCCACATTTTGGGGGGGAGTTGTTTTAAAATGGTACTGTCAAAGGCTCAACCTATTTATGTAAGCTACCTATTCTTGTGGAAAAGGATGTGCCTGACTCCAGTCAACAAGACTTATCTCACTTCCACCAGTATAAATATAACTGGACTCCACCAACAACGCTGGAGGTCAATGATTTCCATACCATCGTATTTCTCAGCTGCACAGTCTGAAACAGCAGCAAAACATTGGTTTATTTCTGTTTCTAACGTTTAACTTTTTTTCACCTCTTACCTGGAGTTGTGACTCCCTTTTGTGCTACATTTTCACAGACTGCCTTGCTGTGCTGGGAGATCAATGCAGAAAAAGGAGCTACTGCTTTGCTATAAGGCAAACAACACCTAATCCTATTTATTTTCTTCCTAAAGTACTGAAGATTTGGCTCCATCTTATATTCTCTGCCTTCAGTTTGTGAAAAATAACTGTTGCATAAGGCGTGAATAATATTGTGTTATATAAATATCTTGTAGTATATGAACATGAAAGTGTATATTTATGGAGTGAAAAATGCGTAAAAAGCCAATAATTTTCTTCCACTTTAACTTAGTGGGAGTTTTCTCCAACAGTTTTTAACTATACTCTTTAAAGCTTAAGTGTTTTCCAGCAGGATTTAGGAAAAGCTGGCAAAATTCCTTGAACTTCAAACCCCACAGAATGAGTATCATTTCTCCCCAGTTTCTTATGCCATCATAGATATGAGCTGCATAAGAATTCTCCTGCTATCATGCTGCTTGTCAAATTATTAGTGTTGTATCTGAAATTTAAACCAGTAATGAGACAAGGAGGCCTGGGAGATATATGCTGTAGTAACAATATCATGTTGATGCTGCATTCTAGTATTCCCTGGTTGTTACAGCAGTGGTGGCTAATTCTATGTCAAAGGGAATATGTGTTATTAAGCTGACTTCCCTATGTTCCTTTACACAGCATTGTGGAAGTCCTTTATTTTCCAGCTGGGTGGTTTTCCTTTGATGTTGCTTTGTTAGTGAGTATATCCTTTCTGTTTTGCTCATGAAAAAAAACTAAAGTAGAAAGCCAGAAATAAAATTGCGATAATTACCATTCTGTACTTTTACTCTCTGAAGGGACTAGCTGGCATAAGAGATTTGTAAGAGCTTTTATATCTTTCTGAATCCAGCATAAGGCAGTTGTCTACTATTTGCCCATAATTCTGCTCTTTTTTTTTTTAACTTATTCTTTTATGCTTAGTTTTTGCCTGCTTTAGAAGAGATACACTTTTTTTTTAAAGAAAATATCATTCGCTTTCAGTGCTGTAGCAAAGTCTGAGGTAACTTAATCTAGTTGTTTACCAAGGCAAGACAAAGTGGTTTAAGTGTGTCCCTTGCTACTTCAGGCAAGATGAACCTGTCTTCCAGAAGGCTTGCCTTTATCTTTCCCTTCAAATATTCATGTTTTACTGAGGTACAACAACAAAGAAGCCAGCCTGCAATGTCATCACCTCAAGGTATTTCCATGATTTCATTAAAATGCACCTTTCTGAAAACTCAATCAAGATTACTTTTCTCCTTAGCAAGACATAAAAATGCTTTTGAACAAAACAGAAAGGAACAGGCCAAACTAAAAGCTGTGGCTCAAATTAGTTTTGAAAACCAAGGAAGTGAAACTGCCCCAGGACCTCTTTCATGCATGATTTTTGTCTGTTTGCAGAAGTATGGATAGCAGCTATTTGTTACAGTATCTATTTATTACAGAGGTAGCCTTTCCCTGGGTTTGATGACTTTATTTCCCAACAGAATTACCCCCTTACATAATGCAATGACAAAACTGCAACTCTACAACAACCCAATGGATACATGCAGAGCACACATTTGCACTACCGTCACCAGAGAAGTTTCATAGTTCCATAATTTATTGGCACAGGCACAAATTAACCTTACAAATAAGAAAAGCCAAAGATGAGAGAAGTAAAGAGAAGACAGGATGCTTTAGGTCAATTGCAAGCAACTTTAATTAAGTTTTCCTTTGATTTCTGCACTTGTTGCCCCTTCTTCCTGCATTAAAAGGCAAACTTCCCATGGCTGCTGCTCTATGCTGCATTCATCACAGGGGTGACCATGGGATCACTGAACTCAAAGCCACCAACACTTGAACCAAGCCAAAATGCAGTAAGGCTTGAAAGCAGACATTGGTCTGTACCACCGGCCTTCACTCCATGAGCTGAGACAGAGAGTTACCTTGAGGGGAGAGGTAGGAGCTACAGTGGAGGCAACACTGAACAGGCAGCAGATAACTTCAGACTCAGTCCAGAGGGAAAGAGACTCTGTGTTGTGGGGCATGCAAGATGTGTCATATTGTAAATCACAACTCTGTGGCAGTTGCTGTGGTAACCACACCTTTTTAAAAACCAGTTGGTAGATAAAACATTTATACGCTCTCATACTCTTCCTTTACACATAGGTGAAGGCTGCAAAAATGTACATCTCTCATTTGGCTTAGTCTTTTATTTTGCTTCCATGAATTCTCTACCACCACCTCCCCAAGTACTCAAGACAGGTCTGCAAAGAAGCAGATATAGACTGGTTTCTCCCACTTCTCTGTAGAGCAGTGAACAGCAGCAGCCACTCAGAAAAAAAACTCAAACAACTTTCTCCTTTCCCAATTTTCTCAAGATTATGAGTGCATTGTTCCTAACTTGAATTTCAGCTGAGCTGTCTTGTTTGTTTTGATACATAGACAGTTCTTTTTCACGAGTTTACAGAAAGAAAAGCTAGCATATTACAGGGCTGCTAGGATGTTTTATTACTTTTATTATGAGAAGGGACTATGCTAAATATATCAGTACAATACCTTATCAATTAAAGAATCTCTCTTATGCTTGCCCCACAGAGGACAACTGTAGGGCCTATATTTGAACTTAATCCCAGTTCACTCTAAGTGACTTAGTTTGACACGAAGAGACTCTTAACATAATTTGGTCTTCCATGTAATGGAACCATCATTGCAACCTCTCCTTTGACCTTTCTCTTGGTGTTGTGGATCTGCTCTCCTCCAAACCACTTAGAAAAGACAGAAATAAAAAGGGAAACCCTGGTAGAATCACTACCAAACCCAACCATTAAGTCGTACAAGGACACAATTCATGACCAAACATTTCTGCTACACTGAAATATCAGAAGAGTTGGTCCTACAAGAGAATTCATGATACCACACAAACGAACCTAACACAGCTGAAAAGCTTATGGATGGATTGTTTTACATATACTAAACCTCTGTATGTTCCCAGGGATTCTGTGTATTTATTAATGGATGAATAATCACAAAAGCCTCATGGCCAGCTGCTGCTGAAGGCCAGTTCAGTGTGCTTCACTAGGCCTGAAGGCACAATACAGTATTTTACAGGCTCCTATGTAAAATGCAATTCTAAACACCATGCATAGATTTTTAGCTTACTGTCCTCAGGATCTTGAAAACAGAAAGCTTATCTGTGGTGTCATGGGGTCTGTATAATGCTCCTTAACATTAATTACTGCTAAGTCCAAAGGAAGAAAAAACCCAGTCAATGGTACACTACTCTTGTCCTTAAGAAAACCAAAGTATAACAAAACACAGCCCCAGCCATTTCTACTTTTCTTACGGGGAAAAAACATGACAGAAAACAATACAAGTATGTCCTGTGCTCATCTAAAAGATGGCTTTCTGAAGCTGACCAAATAGATGTCTTATTGAAGTTGAGAGTGAGACTTTACATATGTGGTTGTTCACCACCATCAGGGGCTATTTGTGACCAAAACAAAGAAATATCAGAGATCAAGATACTTGCAGAATCAGAACTGAAATTGAGGGTTTGGTAGAACAAAAGCACTGGAAGTTAAAATGCTGCCATGGCTCATACAGCATCTGTATGCTCATGCATGAGAATTCAGGATCTAATTTATTTTCTGATATTCACAGAGAGGAGACAAATTAGAACCAATATTGTCATTACAGTTTCCTCATTTTGAAGGAAGAAAAGAAAGCAGCCAAAACTGTTTCAAGCCAATATACGGGAAGAAGATAAATGTGCATTCCCACCACCAGTTGTGTCAGTGGAAGGTGACACCTCCTTCCTGCCAGCCCACCCAGCTGTTCACCAGCAGCCGGTGCTGGGGATTTCTGCCTTCCTCAAATCCCCTTCCATCAAAACACACAAAGACCAATCTTTGAAGCTTGAACCAAGACAGGTCATTTTGCTTGGTTTGGAAGGATTGCTCACTTGTACAGTTCAGCCAACAAAAATGAGAGGAAGTGATACTTGCATGGGATGGGGAAAACAAGACAGGTTAGCAGGTGGAGGCTTCCTGTCTGCAATTTAAGTGTTGGTGAGATGACTACTCTTTTAATTTTATTTTTAAATTGCTTAAATATGAAGTATTTCTTCAAATTAACATCTCAGAGTTAATCTAAAGTTGAAAAACAGTATAGAGGATTATATCACAGACAGAATATAGCCTGTCTTTTCAAAAGGGTAAGTACCTGTCCGTGAGCCAGTAGCTCAGAGGACGATATGCCATTCAGGAAAGATGGTGCAGCTTCACTGACTTTGTCCTTTAATGCCTACCTGCAAGGATCTTCTGCATTCTGTATGTATGACAGATGATCATTCTTCAACCACTATGGGAGGTGGTTCTCATTATCTTCATTTCACATGGTACACTCCCCAATGCATTTATATTATTTGCCCTACACCTGATTAAAAAAATCAAAACCAAACACAAAACACAGAAAGAAGTCTCAAAATCCTAAAGCAAGCAAACCCCACTCTCCCATTGTTTGCCACAAATCAAAACATCTAAAACAACAATAAAAAGCTTTATTTCAATTATATATTATTACTGTTGTGCTCTACTCATTGATTTTATTAGCAAAGAATTAAAGTGTATTATAAGGTTATTTGTATCATTTGAAAAGCTGGGACTTTTATCTTATTCATCTCTTGAATGTGTAACTATGTTTATTTTCAGTATAACCACATTTGCTTTCATCAGAAGGGAATCTGGCTTATTATCTCAAATGTTATTGCCATAAAGTAAGTGCCCAAAAATCGCAGTAAGAAATGCCTTCTGCCTTTCATAAAACAGAGATTGCTTTGTGCTAATGAACTTGCCTGTTAGTGGAAAAATGAAAAGGGTAAGAAGCCGTAGCATCCTTCAAGAAGGAAACAAAATAAAGCCTCCATATATGTTGCCATGACACTTTTGCACATATAATGATTTCTGTCTATGCTATCCTAGATATCAAAACCATTTCTAATGCTGTTGCTTTAACAAAGCACCCAACTTCTACAAGGGGAAAGATCTTTTACCCCCAGCTTTTTCACTAGTGGTTCACATACAGCATGTCTTCAAAGCCCCATCAAAGCCTGAAAAACACAGCACTTACTCACTGATGATTCCACTATTGATTCAAAGGCATTCAAGTTATTATTAGTCTCCCTCTATGGATGCATCATCACTAGTACTATCTGACTTCCAGTGGTAAAAGTCCACCTCTGTGAGACTGAAATTGTCAATATCTCAAATCAAAACAGTTGGCTTGAGACCAGCTTAGATCGATAGAGCTGATGGATGATGCACACTCCCACCCCACTTAGATTGGTAATATAAGCAATTTTAATGTTTTTTTCATTCTGTAGTTCCTACAGTTAGCCCAGTCACTAACTGAGGGATAATTGGGGTTGATGGATTATTACAGTTAGCACTGTGCAGCTGAAGCAAGGTGACTCTTTCCCCACACTTGTCTCCAACCCTCGTTAGACATAGGACAGCCTGAGCAGCTGCTGGATTCAGCCCGTGCCAGATATGAAGCAATTCAGCTCTACCTTTTGCTTTGTGATCATTACAGCAGGTCAATGTTGCTGCACAAAGCAGAAGAGAAGCAAATGGAAAGGACAAAACAGACAAGGAATAGAAAAGATTGTAGGGTTGAAGGAAAAGTCCACCATCAGCTGCTGTGTTCCTTGTCATGTTCCTTTTCTCCAGCCCTCATTTGGTTATTCTTAGCTTGCCCTCCCTTCACAGCTTGACACCGTTGAAGTTTCTATGTAACTATTTATGAATTAAATTTTTTCTGTAACTCTTCTAACAGTTTAGGAACATAGAGTATCCGGAACCCTGGTGAGCCTGAGAGGTAATTTAACCAGATTCAGAATGGATTAGAAAATTTATTTTTGGCTGAGTATAAAAGGTAATTCCTGAAGACAGAGAAATTGAGAAATGTCATTGTGAAACAGAATAACTTCTGATGCAAAAAACCTATCTTTTTTCTGCTTTTAGAAACAACAGGCGTGAGTTAATTGCATTTTAATTCTTGTTTTTTCCTCCTAAAAAAATCACTTAGAATCACTATTTTCATCATATACTGATTATTAATGATTAAGTGTAGCTATTACACTGATTCTGTTTGCCACAGGTCAGATGCTCTCAAGCTGTGGAACTATGTTAGAAGTAAGAACAGAAATATCTGCGCACTAGGAATATCTGCAACACCTGACACACTGCCTCTAAAACAAGGATTTTGTACAAGGAGACTAATAAAAACAATTTTAAAACCCCCAACCTTCCCAGTTTTGGAGGTGCAAGGTGTCTATGAAGGCCTAAACCAAGCCAACTCCAACTCAAATCCTCCTCCAGTTGCTATAAAAGAGGCTTTGGATGCTTTGAAGTCCAGGACCTAGTCCCAGCTTTTTCTTGGGATTGATGCTCTAAGTCACGCTACAAAAGGTAATCATAGAAACAAAATAGTTGGGTCTTATAATGGGCATCAACTCCTCTCCAGCAGTGCCCAGGTGCAGACCAAAGACAGTGGAAAATCAGATTTCACAAAGGAAATCAGATTTCACAAAAGCACTGGGACGCATTTGCCTGCAACAAATGTTTCCATTGAGACACCCTTCTAATTTGTAACATGACTAATTTTTAAATGGAACCAAAATCTGCAAGAACAAGTCCTTTCATCTCTAAAACTTAAGCCTCAAAAAAATGTTTTTCTCCTATCTCGAAGACTCTGCCAGCCACTTTCATCAACACTTTAATGCCTTAGAACATCCTTGATCTTGCTCCTATAAGAGCACTGCTTTTTCAGTCTAATGCAGACATTTAAAAAGGTAGCACCTTATCAACATACTACGTGCATAGTAGGAAGCTCAGAAGACTTTCTCTCCAGAAACCTTCTCTACTTCTCAGTTTTCTCTGCTGAGTTCAACATCAATAGCTTTCCACAAAATGGCTTGCCATTTTAATGTAGTTGAAAGTTCACAAGTAGCAAAAGTCTTCTAACATGAATATAGTGCTTTTCTCTTCAATCAGCAACAACCCCCACCAAGGCCTCTGTACTTTTTTTTTTAATTTTTGATGTGTATTTCAGAACTGAGAAATCAAAGTCAGTGCTTTTCAAAATGAGGTCATGCATAGCTCCAAAATTATTTTCCTGCCAGACTTCCATTTTCAAATAAAAATAGAAGAGGAATTTATTTATGACAGAGGAACAGTCTCTGTTCAGGGGTAGAAATTTTGTTCATTCAGACATCTGAAAACAAATATCTGGCTCCACAGGGAAGGCTGAATTACAGAAAAATATCAGTTCAAAATTCAAAAGCAAGAAGTCATTGCTGGCAACTGGAAAAAGGAAGCTAAACAGAGAATATTAGGCAGCTGATGCTAAAACAAGTCCTGCCAAGCCCCAACAGTAATATTTCACATTCAACAGGTTGTGTCCTCAGAGGCATGCAATAGTGCACACTGGAAATTTCTGCATAGAACTAGAGCTCCCACTTCAGCCTTGGAGTGTTTTACTTCAGTCATAATGTAATAACTCAATTTTATAGTGCACTTTGACATTGTAGGAGAAAGTAATTTACAAACAGGGGGACATGATGTGCTCCAACAGGAAGCCTACTAACTCACAGCTCCACCTGATTTATTAATTTCAAAGGAAAAAGAGAATGGCAACTGCAGCCATAACGAGTGTTTTACTCTCTTTTCAAAGTCTACCACCCGTTAATGAAACTAGAGAGAAAAACTTTCAAGGACCATAACACACTAAGATGCACTGTACACCTCAACATATCCAACATCCCAAGTAGCGGCGGCAACACTTGCTCAGGCTCTACCTTGAAACAGCTTATTTTGTACTGTTGAAAAACATTTATGTGTAAAAAAAAAAATGGGTGAAAGTATCACCAGCAAGACAATTTCCTGCTAGATCCCAGAGTAAAGTGTGTCTAAATAATGCCAGTGGTGGGTTTTGCTGTTCAGCCCTTCATATCCAGACAACATCGTTCCTATCATTATCCCCATCACACTGTACTGAAATAGTTATTTCAATCGCATACAAGCATGTATTATGTTCTTTTCTCAATCTCTTTAATAGTGGAATCAAAGCCAGTTTTGCTGTCTGACCTTTCTTACTGCCTTTGCTGTTTTTCAGCTCTTAAGATAGCCATCAACATCCTTGAGAAGCAGTTCCCAAACAAGCAATATCTGTGAGGTCTTCTCAGAGCTGACTGGAGATTGCAAGAAGTAAACATTCATTACTAGTGTGGTACAGTTTTATCTTCCTTCTAGGTTAGATCTGGGTGTCAGTAGATCCTTATGCCAATAAACAGCCTCCTGAAGTCCTCCTAAGGTTAAATAACTTCTAAAACTCACTCTGCATATTGTCACTTTCCAATACTACTTCAATCCCTTTTAATTTTTGTTTAAAAGAAAATGCTAGAAGTTTCAGAAGTTTTCAGTGCACTCTAAGTTTTATGCATAGTGAAGGTTTCTTATCCATCTGTTTTAACTTTCTTTTACAGAAATGTTGGCCCAAAAGGGATCTATTTATTCCATCCTGAGTAAAGTAGCTTGTGACTATGTGCAATATTGACAAACCACGGTGCCATGCTGATTATAGTATCATAGTTGGCTATTTGTACATTGTATGAAATGCTCAATCACTATTCAGTATCACAGAGCTAACAGGCTGTTCAAACTCTTAACTACCAAAGTCAAATACTGACCTCAATAACCAGATGTGTTCCCAACTGCAGGAACTATAGACCCTTTCTCCTTAAGTAACTCTTTCTCCATCTTTCAGAAGCAAGGAAGAGACCAGCAAGAATCAAGACAACAGTTATTACTCTCTAGAGAAATATAACAGAACTCAAATTTTACTAAGTTCCTAATGAAACCTGAATTCTCTTCTTCCCCTTGAGAAAAACCCAACATAAACTTAGTTATATACAGTCTAACCTGCTCAACAAATAAAACATACAATTTAATGGCCTTTGTTGCAGCCATGGAGAAGCTTGATAACCAAGTTGTATGTCCACTCACAGAGGATGATTCTGAAAATCAGCTGAAAATGTAAGGTTTCATAAAGTCCAAAGCTTTAATTCTTCAGCCCTGACTTAAGTGTCTTTCTTTCCCTCAGTATTTCCACCAGTTTAGCTATTAAGTTCCACTTTCAAGATTAAATTTTCATAATGACACTATTTTTTATAGTTCAATTTTCCTCCTTAGTGATTTCAAAACAGAATATTTTAGACTGTTGTTTTACCAAGTGTAAAGTCTTGCAAACTGTAGAGCTTTGGCCCCCTTACTGTTTGATCGTGCCAAAAGCTATAGCTTACAGACATGCCAGAAATATGTTGTCATACTTCAAATAGCATCTTATGTTTAACATGATCATTCCAACATAAGATTTTGAGGAACAATTGTCACCTTTGTGTCCAAATTCAAACAACACCAGAGAGATCCATATTGTAGACAAACATTTACTGTTCTCTGAGATCAGAGACCTATTCAAGGTCAACTGAGCAACAGATTTGAAACAAGAAATTTTGACTATTTCTAGAAACCTTGGCTACATAGCTGGCAGTTTGTTGATTAGCAATATTTTATTGCCATGAAGTTATGCTAAAACCATGACAGACATTGCTGCTTCTGTACAAACCGTGCATGAGAAGCGATTGTTGTTCCACTCAGGAACAATGTGGTAAGGCACAAAAACAATAAAAAAAGAAAAGATTCCTATATAGCCATGAAAATAGTGCATTACTTGCTTAAAAATTTTAGATAAAATTTTAAATACATGCAAAAAGTAGATAACACAACCTTGTAATGATTGTAATAATTATCAAGTAAGCTTTTTGAAATTTTAAAGCTAATGGCATTGGACCTTGAGCAGAGACTAAGCAAAGAAAGCAGCAATTGTAGAGCAATTAACCTTGTTCTACTGCTGTAACATTTTAGGATAACATTAAAAGCCACTTGCCATTTTAGACCTTTAGAGAATAATGAAGGACTAGGAGATATTATTCAACCAAGTGAAAATTTTGCTTAAATGTGTATTTCCCTATCATTATTTGGAGTGATTGGATCCTACTTTGAGCTCAAAAAACAACCTCATGCTGGTGTAAATGGCTGGTGCGATAGTAAACTTCTGTTACAGGTCAGATTATACCTTGTTTGGACTGGTTCATTTAACTCTTCACTTTAAATAGTTAGATATCTTTAAAAGATAGCTAGACATATCACAGTTGAAAGGGCAAGTGCAAGGGACTTCATGAATAGAGCACTCTGGCTTGAGAGTCTCCATTATTATTATATGAGAACCAAGGCAGAGAGGAAGCAGCAGAAATGGTATTGTGTTTGACCAAAGCAAAAACTTCATATTTGGGAGGCTTTATACACAAGCTTGGATGAAATACACAGCTATTTGCAACGAAACATATTAGCAAACTTGTTGCCAGAAAGTTGCTCCAGTGCAAAGCACCTATACATCCTGAGTTGGTCTCTCTTCTGCCTCTGATCCCTGATGACTGAAGAAAGAACAGATATAACATTCATATAAAAACTGTGGGAAAAAAAGGAGATACCTAGGTGACACCAAGATGAAGAAGTAGCAAAATACTCTGGAGGACAAAGCCAGTATAACTGTGATAAATTGGACAAGTGGTACAAGAAGATGAAAGACAATAAAGAATGAAATGATTGATTTTTCTGCTGCTAAATCAAACACCTAGCTGTAAAACAAGGACCACAGCCTCCAAGGACTGGAGTGTCAAGTGCACAAGAACTAAGTAGGAGTATTTGTCACCAAAACCACCATCTAATGCAGATGAAATTGGGTAGATGTGCTGCATGTATGACAGGCAAATGGTCCGTTCTACTCCACACTGGTGACAGCCATCACTGAGTCTCCAGTTTTGAGCACTACACTTAGAGAGACAGAAAAAAAAAGAATAAAATAATACATCAAGGTGCTCATTCCTGCTGCTACCACAGTATGAGAGGAGTCAGGTTGTTTGGCACCTGAAGGGTTGGCTCCTAATGTAGATGCCATCTCTCCCACGCTTCCCATTTCACCCAGCAGCAGTGATACATCTCCATCATCAGACATGCTCTATCTCCCCTTGCCCTCCTGTGTGTTTGATCTCTGCATAGGAAGTGTTGAACTATTTTATTTTCAGTTCTCATGTAAGTATGACTGTACCTGAATTGTACTTTCCAGACTGGAAATACATATTGAAATCAAGGTGCACTCTTAAGTCTGAGTACCCCAGGTAGATTCAGCTTGCTCAAATGATGAAAAGTTTTATGATAAGCAATGCTACTTACCAAAGAGATTAAATCAATAAATTTATGTTTAAGCTTTCTTGTGCTTAATCCCCAGCAGGGGGGTAGTTGTATGTGTTGGCACACATAAACAAATAGAAACAAGCTTCCTAGACTACTATAACAGTTGGATTACATACTACTAGAAAGGTAGTTCTGTGTTTAGAATTTGTCCAACCCTTCCCTTGGATTGATATTCATGCTGTATTCATCCAATCATGCAATTCAGGTAAACAGCCTTGAGGGAAGAAAAAAAAATTACTAAAGACACTCTGGTTCAAATATTTAAGTGCAGCAGCTTCCCATCCAATTACATTCTCATGCCTTGGGTCAAGTTCTATATCAGATCAAGTTTTTTGTGCTGTTCTGTACACCATGAGCATTGTAATAAACAGCCCTATCTTTGAATTATATGCCATGATATTTCATTAAAAAAAACCAAACCTACTTTGCATGGAGCACTATTACAATAATTCTATACTCTAGTTTAACTCTAGTTTGTATGAACATGTCAACCTACATGTTCCCTTACTGCACGGCTATTCTGCTAACTGCTTAATTGTTATGGCGAAATAAATTTTAAAAAGTGAAATCTCACATGCCATATATTAATATTTTATGTTTTATATTCTTCTTGGCTACCTTACTACTGAAAAAACATCATCCTAGCATATGACACTAATTCTTGTTGTGACTTTTGTCTGGCTTTGCTTGAAATATCTAAAACCACAACCAAAAATTTGTGCATTCACTGAAGAGCAGAATTCTGCAAGACCTTTCAAATAACTGTATTCCACTTAGCGACGCCATTGAGATGTGAAATACATGCACTTCTTTACACTATAAAACAACCTATAAGATTTGTTTTTGAGAAAAAAAAAAATCCCTTCCATACTACCACAAACTTGTTTCTCTTCATGTTTGAGGTTTGTTATACCTTTCCAGAGATATAGAGCAGCAGAGTCCAAGACCACCATGTTCCTCTTTGTGTTCATGTTTCAAGGAACTAATGTGGCTCAGGTATTACCCCAACATTTCCAGAAGAAGCATTATCTATTTTTCTTTCTAAATTCAATGTTAATCTAAATTATAGCTATGAGTATCTTCAGAAAAATAAAGAAAAATCAGAAACAATGTTTTGAGGGGGTCAGTGTCCACCTTTCACTGTGCCCCATTTTTAAAGGTATCCCCTACCCCCACATCAGAGTGGTTTGATGCTTTTCTCAGAGAAAGGGAGGCAAAAGCAGGTGGGATGGGAAACCAAACACATCCTCCTAGTCCAGAGCCAGCTAGCTCAGTCCCTAGACTGAATTTTTCAAGACTGAACCAGTAATGCTTCTCTACAGGGAAGTAGTGAGTAGGTCTACATTTTTCCTGTCTGTCCTCCACCTGTGGATGCACCCTCTAAACTTTTGGCAAGACTGTAGCTACATCATAAAGAACTAAAGATGTAGCAGTAGGCAGACGCCAGGAATCCATCCTGGTGGTCTGACCATTCATAGTGCTACTTTTTACCTGTCCCTCCCCTGTTCACCCAGGACTGGCCAGATGTCACTGGTCAGTCATTTGCCTATTGGCTCATCTCTCGCCTTGCCCTCCCCCGACAGAGGGCATAAGAGATCCGGACGAGAGACGAGCTGGACCACTCTTGCCAGGTTCACCATCTCACAGATTGTTCTATGCACGATCCTTTTCCCTCCGTGAGGGAAAATAAAGAACGCTGATATATACGCAAGTGGTCCGTCTGTCTTTACCGGCAAACAGCCGCCACCGTTCCACCCTGGACCGGAGCTCCTGGAATAAGGAGCTACTGAGGGCTGGACGCGGTGGTCCAGAGGAGTCCAGAGACGAAACAGCAAAGATACATAAACATAGTAATGTTTTCATTAGCTCCACCCTGCCTTGTATAATTTGATCCAAACCACCAACACTTCAGGGAGGTTGAGCACACACTGATTCAGAACAGGAACAGACATTCTATGAAGGTATATGCTTACCTTATCACACAGAATAGTTAGGAGTTGGAAGGGATCTCTGGAGATCATCTAGTCCAACTCCCCTGCCAAGGCAGAGCCACCTAGAGCTGCTTACAAAGGAACACATCCAAGTGGACTTTGAATGTCTGGACACTCTCCAGTATCACAGAATGGTTTGGGTTGGAAGGCACTTAAAAAATCACCTGGTTCCAAACCCCTTGCCATGGGCAGAGGCACCTTCCCCTAGATCAGGTTTCTCAAAGCCCCACCCAGCCTGGCCTTGAACACTTTTTGGGATGAGACACCAACTACACCTTTGGGCAACCTGTTCTAGTACTTTACCACCCTCACAATAAAGAATTTCTTCCTAATATCTAATCTAAACCTACTTTCTTCTAGTTTAAAGTCGTTGTCCCTTGTTGTGTCATGACATGCCCGTGTAAAAAGTCTTTATCTGTCTTGTTAGTCCCCCTTTACATAGTGGAAGGCCACAATAAGGCCACTCCAAAGCCCTGTCTTTTCTGGATTGAACAATCCCAATTCTCTCAGTCTTTCCTCATAGGAGAGGGGCTTAATTCCTTTAATCATCTTGGTGGCCATCCTCTGGACTCATGTCAAGAGGTCAATGCCTTTTCTGTGCTGGGGATCCCACAGCTGGATGCAGTATTCCAGGCAGGATCCCATCTGGAATAGAGCAGAATAGATGAGCAGAATTCCCTCCCTCACTCTGCTGGCCATGCTGCTTTAATTCAGGCCAGGATGAGTTTGGCTCTTTGGGCAGTGAGTGCACATTGCTGGATCATGTCCAACCTCTCATGCACCAGCACCTCCAAATCTTCTCAGCAGGGCTACTCTCAGTCTGTTCATGCCCCAGCCGGTGTTGATACCGTGGGTTGTCCCGACCCATGTGCAATACCTTGCACTGGGTCATCTTAGAAGACATAATAACCCCATGGACACACTTCTTGAGCTTATCCATACCCCCCTGAATGGCATCCTGTCCTTCAGGTGTGTCTCTCTTGTACTGCAGAGCAATAGAACACAACACTACTAGCTTCTTATGAGTGTTTTTGCAGTACCAGACCAATATACACAGAATATGGCAAGTCTTCTGCCATGATTTCTGATTTTCTTATGTGAATGCTGATTACAATCTTCTAGTTTACCTTATGGCCTTACTCTTCTACACAGTCATTCAGCATTTGGGCTGAGCAAGTGTAACAAGTTCTAATAGACACTGGACACCTCACAGTATCTGTCACTGACTTTTTTTTAAAAAGATAAACCTCTGTCCTTACATTAAGAAGATCATGGAGAACTTTCCATTTTGGTTTTCTCTAGCAATACAGAAAGAGGTTTGCTAGGTTTGTTGTTGCTCTTAAGCACAATGACATTTTAGAGAAAGCTGGGCTGTGCACAAGAAAACTGTGGAGAAGTTAGGGCTTTCTCAAAAAAACCTGCAAAAATCCATTTAAAAGAATAGCTGACAGAACAAAAAGAATCAGATACTGGGTAATAGCTAGTTGAAATGCTGCTTCATTTTACAATTCTCTAATGAGGTGCACTATAACACAGTGACCGAAATAACTTTAGGTAATGGGACTACCACTATTAATCTACTTATAAAGAAGGTGTTCATTAATTAGGGTGGACAGAGCAATCACAGGGTTGCTGAACAAAAGCAATACCAATTCACAGTGTTGACAAGTATCTAATTAGAAATTAATGGCAGAAAACTGTCCAAATATATAAGCCCCATCTATCAGAGAAGCACATAGCACAGGTGTACATAATGAGAGAATCTAAGACATCCATCTTCAAAATAGATTCAGGAATCTGTTTTAAAAACATTAACCCTTCATTACACAACTAGCTCAAAGCAAGAGCCTTGTTAAAACTCTCTCATTACTTCAATCGTGAGTCCTTGTAAACCTCCACATTTCTACTTACTTGAAGAATGACATCCCCTAATCCACCAAACAAGAAAAAAACTCCAAACTACAACCTGGCGACCAAACCCAAACCAAACTAAAGCACAAAACCCACCCAAAACCATCAGTACACAATACATAGGAGTTACCAAGCACTCTGAGCAAAGATTGTCAGGAAAGAGGATTTTTGGAATTCCTCAATATTTCTCTGTACAATAAAGAGAATATAGTCTAACCCAACTTATTTAGAAGATGCCTTTACACCTTGGGACAGCAGGCTAAGAAAAACTATTTATGTGAGACTAACCTAACTAGTTGTACATGTGCTTAAATATCTGGATTTGTTTGGGCTTTTGTTTAAACTTTGAGAAAGTTGAATATCTGACAGTGGTATTTTCTGTCATCCAGTTCAAGCAGGTCACAACAAATACTTCACAAACAGTTTATTCATCTGGAAATGCTGATATGCTTTAAAGATGGAAAGACCAAGGGCTTGATAAGCAATCATATTGCAGTGCATATCTTACCTCCTCAACAATTTTTTATTTTTTAATAATAAGCCACATTTATTAATCCCATATCTCCTAACACATCATGTGGAACTAAGTAATTAGTGCAACATCTTTCATAAGCTATGTTAATAAACCCTAGCATTTCTGTGCATGCTTTGGGAGAAATTCAATAAACAAAAGGACTAAAACTCCCAAAGAACATTTGAGAAATTAATGTCTGAGGCAATTTGTCTTCCCTCACAAAAAACTTTAAGCCTGTCTTTCAATCGTAATATCCTAGAGAAGGAGGGAGATCCGACCTGACGTCTTTGGAGATCTGTGTTCTGGGAATATGACTGGGCCAGACTGCTCACCTTTGGGGACCACAAAGGTATGTTTATTCCTTCGAGGTGTCCCTTCTCAATATGGTCAGGGGTGTCTATCCTTCAAAAGACCTAGACACTGACAAAGCCAAGGTCCATCAGGAAAACAGTATATATTGGCAGTGTTCATGACTTCAAAATAGCTTGAGGCACATCTCTCTTGCTCAGACTCGAGGTACACTTTCTCACACACCACTTACGGTCTGTACTTGTGAGGAGTAGGATTTTGGCACTGTCTTGATCCCTCTCCTGACTTTGTTCCTGTGAAGATTAGGATTCACAGCAGATGACATAAGAATAAGGCATGTGTGGTGAGGCACCTGGAGAGAGTTTTGTAGATCCTTTGGACTAGTCAACATTTTCTGGCTGTATTATACATGCAGATGTCTGGGTGCTTAGCCCCAGAGGTTTTCAGTTCATGCTCTAGTTTTCTAGGGTGAACAAGAAAGGCTTTGTTTCTTCTTTTTTAAACTAAAGTTTTCTTTTTAGTAGAGGGTTTTTTTCTGATCTTTGGCTGTCCAGAACTTGTTTCTACAAGTGTAATAGGTTATTCTCATGGGCAGAAGCAGCCTCTGCCATAAGGGGGAGGCAACACTCAGGCCAGATTCTGAAGGTGGCAGACAGGTAGCCTACACCCCTTTCGAGGTACAGACAGGCTACAGCTGCGTCCCACAAAGCACACAGCTGTAGCAAGACTCACTTGGCTCAGGTACTGGCTTTTCATCTATCTGAAGGAAAAAGCTGACAAGCTGGTGTTTTTGTTTCAGCTGAAATAGAAATTTTCTTCTATGTATCTGGTACAGTGCTATGTTATGGATTTAGTGTGAGAATAATGTTGATAACACACTGATGTTTTAGTTGTTGCTAGGTAGTGCTTCCTCTGAATCAAAGTATTTTCAGTTGCTCAGAATCTGCCACAACACCGGGAGGGAACACAGCCAGAACAAGTGACCTGAACTGGCCAAAGGGGTATTCCATACCATGGAATCTCATTCTCACTATATAAACTGGGAACCACAGACAGCTGCTCAGGGACAGGCTGGGCATTGGTCAGTGGGCAATGAGAAATTGTATTGTGCTCCACTTGTTCCTCTTGAGTTTTGTTCCTCTTTTCATCACAGTTATTATTATTTTTTTTTGTTTCTATTATTAAACTTATCTCAACCCACCAGGATTACATTTACTTTCGGTTTCTCCTCTTCACTGGGGATGGGGCAGTGAGCAAGCAGTTGTGTGGTACTTGATGGACAGCTGGGGTTAAACCATGACAGCCAGGTAAGTTCTCCTAGCCTTAGGAGGCCTTTTGGAGGCCAAACCACTCTGCAGTTAGCTGAGTACCACTTACACTGTAACCCAAATGCAGATTTTACAGCTTTTTACCTTGTTTACAGAAGCATGCAGTAGGAAGACACTCAGCTTTCCAGCACTGTTGTTTACAAACAGGCATCTTAAATCAAGTCCAGTAAATTAATCCCCCCCTTGCTGTGCTTTGCACATCTTTTGCAGGCTACAGAATGCAGTGACCTCCAGTCCTGGCTCTGTGATACTTGGTTATGAGAAAACCAATGCAGACTTGTCTCCTGCTCTCTGAAGCTGAGCAGAGAAAGGAGAGGAACTTGTATTTTCCTTACTACTGTAGCCCATACTGCGTCATGCTTGAAATTAAAGGTGGGGGAGAAGGCAGAGAGAAAATAGACAAACCACTAACTGTGAATGTGGTCTCACCAATTTAGTTTTTGCATTAATGTGAACTTTTCCTTCTGTTTAAGTGCCACACAGTTTTGCTTCATTATTTGCAGCTAACTGTGATGATAGAAGATAATGATTCTGTACTGTAAATTAGATCCTATTATATGAGTTGTTTCAAATTAGTATCTTGACATTAAGACAATGTTATATTTTTAGAAGTAGACAGGAAATTTGCTCTTTTACTTTGGAAACTGTAAGCAAAATTTTGCTTTTTTTCAAAAATGTGTTCATTCATGAATGGCTAAACAAATCAATTTCCCCATGGACATGCATCATTTATCAAACATACTGGAGAATCTGATCCTGCAATCCCTGTCACACAACAATCTCATTGAGGCCAGTAAGGTCATTCTCAGAGTTACAAGACCAGGCCTTTGCATTTGCTAACAAGCAAGCAAGCAACAACTATTTTGCAGACTACACTGAATCCACTCTCCCAAAATATCCTGAGTTTCCAACAGTGACCTTTGGATAAGCCCTCACTGCTGATCTGTCCTGACAATTTGGCAATAACCTCCAGTCTCAGCATTTCAGAATTAGAAGTAGAGATTGAGAAGATGATCTGTCTCTCTACAGTATGAGAGCATGGTATATTTATCTCAGAGATGCAGCTCATCCTAAGAAAAAGGCACATCTAGAAACAGCTAAAAAGGGGGCAGAGAAATAACAAAAAGAAAGGAGATGACTTTGAAAGGCAACGGAGAATAGAAGAAAGAGAACATGAGCTGCAGTCAGACACAAGAGCAGTGGTGCTGCCTCAATCATTTATTGCTGCATACAAGCTGTAGAAAGTAAGGGGTGAAAGCAGGAAGGTGTGTGGTTACAGCCATTCCTGTACATAAGTGCTCTGACACCACACCAGCAGCTGCTACTATCAGGAGCAGTGGTAACCAAGCAAATCTTCATGTGCATGCATGTTCTGATGTAATCCCTTGCACCTATTTATACTGGAATACCTACGTAATTTCTATTTGTACTACAAATCAATGTAATTTGGGATAATTGTTTTCCTTCCCATCAAATCTTCAGGTGCTTCTGAAAATACTCACATGGAGCTGCATAGTTAACAGCTATCCAGGCAGCACATATTTCACTGAATTAACATCTCCAGATGACCCAGCACTGTTCTTGAACAAAGACTTGGAAGCTTTATAAATCTGACCATATTTACTCTACCTTCAGAGAAAAAGTCAGTTCTCTTCTATGGGCAATGAAGACATAAGGGCTTTTGAAGAGTGCTCTAGAGTCCTTCAGCAAGTCACTGCCTGTGGAGCTCATCTGAAAGGCCCCAGAGGCCATGAAGGACAAGCAGCTGAATGTGAACCAGCAGCATGCCCTGGCAGCACAGAAGGTTATACAGCAATCTTGGGCTGCTGGTATCAGAAGCACAGTCAGCAGATCAAGAGAGAGGATTATCCCTTTTGGATAAGCATTTTTTATATTGCGTTTGGAATACTGTGCACAGATTTTGGGTCCCCCAACACAGGAGTTCAGCCAAGGACCACTAGGTTGGTCAGGATTAGAGCACCTGCCATCTGAGGAGACGTTGAAGGAACAAGGTGTGTTCAGCCTGAAGACAGGACAGCTCCAGGGGCATCTAACAGGAGACCCTCAGTAGCTATGAGGTTACCCAGTAAATGGAGGCATGCTCACCACAGTAGTGCAGAGTGGGAAGACACTGGACATACGGAGCTGTGAGAGGCACAGACTGGGTTCAAAGGGAGACTTTTGCACCCTGAAAACAACTGTGCACTCATTCAGATTAACAAGGGAGGCAGTGCAGGATATGCCTTGAGGTTTTCAAGACCAGAAATCCTGGAGTAATCTGATCTGATCACTCTGCTCAAAGCAGAAGGCTGGACCAGAGATCTGCTGAAGTCCCTTCCAACATCAACTATCCATCCTACAATCCATTTTGTGTGCAGTCCCTGCTCTCAATGCAATCATTTTTCATATGTGTCCATGAAGCATAAACTGGCTTTGAAAGGCAACAGTACTCCAGCTTGTCACCCTCACAGCAACTCCACCTCCATGTCATAGTCCCACTGCTTACTCAGGTGAGGTCTGCTCAAGCTGGTAGCTAATCTTCCTTTGGGCTGCACAAGTAGGTCTCTGGCCTAATAACAGGGGCAATACCTTGAAGCTGAGAGCTGTCAATCCTGGAACAGAAGGGATTTAGTTCGAGATCTCCTGCTTTCCAGAGAGAAGATGGACAGAAATGGCAACAACACTGACTGCTGTAGTGTTGGGTAGGAGATGAACATGAAGCTACCTGTTTCTCTAGCAAAACTGAGAGACTAAGTGGACTTTAGGTCTGCCTCAAAAGCAAACTGGCTAATAATGAACAAGAATACCTAAGCCTGGATTGTAAGATTTCCTCAGCAGCTGAAGAGAACGACCTGTTGGATTTGAAGGGTCATCACTGCCAGATGACACCATGAATGGGCAGAATGAAGAGCTTTCTTGGGTGCAAGAGGCAAGATTTCACCTAAGATGGACTTATGCCCCTCTCTCAGCAATCCATAGCTTTCAGTGGTTTACGGTGGAGGAGTTGTCAAAATTCAGTGCTTATGGCACAGCAGAGCTCTCAGAAGAAAGAAAAATCTCATACTTATATTTAGCAAGTGAGCAATGAAGCAAAATGGCATAGCAAATGCTGACGGTAGTGGTGAGGCTGTGGGGGTGGGAAGGGGGTGTGAAAACTGGCAAGAGCTTCAGAAGAGCTAGTTCTGGTATTTCAGTTTAAGAGGTAAAGGCTACATGCTCTGCAGCAGGTACCGAAATTCCAGTGCTATAAAAATTTAAACATCATCCAAGCTTTATCCCATCTCCCACCCCTCTGTCTTGTTTGAAAAATATTTACAAGGGGGTGAAAGGCAACCTTCAGACGTGTGACCATAGCTGCGTACTGATGGTTTCTATAAATATGGGTTTGCTGAAGCACTAAACTATGTTCTGCTGCAGTATGGCATTATGGCTTCTGCTCAGCAAAAGCTGTTCCTATTCTCATTTCAGACCCCTGCTAGTGTTGGCATCTGGCTCTCAGTTACATGACTTTTTTGCCCTCCATCATCAGAGCAGAGAAAAGCAAATACTCTCAAGTCAAGCTTTGGCTGTAAAGAACAAAATTTGGGTTTGTAGCTCAGACCTACATAATCAACAACAAAACAAAAGTGATTTAAAATTCTGATGATTCCAAGCTTTATTTTGGGCACGGCAAATAACTTTGTGCTTAGTCATCATTCATTTTGTGGTTTTGTCTGTGTCCACTCAGTTCTCTGGGACAAAGTGCAGACAATTTGCATTTTATTTCCCCTCCCCGCTTTTCACAGCTTACTCCTTCCCTTTTTTCAATAGTCCTGCCACCTGCATGTGTGTGGTACACCTATTTGAAACCAAATTGCCCTAAGATACAAGTATAAGTTTATATGCACAGGTCTTCAGCAGTGGCAGGAGGCTTGCAAAAGAGTGCATGTTTTTTTCTCCCACAAAATCATATCCCTTTTACACCTTCTCCATACTGTGGAGTGGCAAGTCCAGTTCATGTTACAAAGAAACAAGCTTGGTTATCCTAAATATAGGAACGGGGTTGCACAGAGATATGTGCTGGAGTAATAATTTGCATTTTATACCAGTAGGCTCAAAACAAAATGGGTGAAATATCCAAAAAAAGTCTGCAGCTACAGTTATACATAGAATCAGTAGCCAGGAAAAATGTTTTTGCTTGATTGCTTCATCATCTTCCTCCATTTAGAACTCAAGTGAAGTCAATAAAGCATGCAAGTGTAAGACTCAAAAATTCCATTTTACTCCTCCTGTTCTTCTCTTCCCTTTTACCACTACTAAGTTCTCTGTTTTTCCCTTGTACTTTTCTCCTTTAAATGAAAAGAGAATTTATCTTAGCTTTATTTCAGCTGCAAAAGGAAAAAAAACCCCAAAATAATATTTTTCGTGCACTTCGTTATACAGCTTCTTCAATTCATACCCCGTAGGTTCACAAAACCTAAACTGATCACCATGCAGATTATTTCAGACTAAATAGTATTCTGTGGTTCTGGATGTGTCCACCCATTGAATAACCTCATGCCTGACCTAGAAGCAAAAATTACTTCCAAATTCTATTTTTCTAAAGGCCTTCCTGCTTTGGCATCTATGCTGACTTGCATTGGTAATTTGGGGAACAGCCAAGAGGGAGATCAGTTTGGTTTTTCTTTTTAAATCTTCTTCCCAGAAGCATCTGTTTCAGACATTCCTGGAAAGAGGCTGTTGGACAAGATGAACCTCTGGTCTGACCCAGTACGGCTGTTCTGCATCCTCAGAGGGCAGGAGTTCATGTCACATTTAAAGGGCTTGCAGCCAAACAGTTCATTCCAAAGAGCGTTGAGATACACATTTGAATCAAAATACAACACAGGCTGTGAAAGTCAAGGAATTGGAAGACCTGCCCAGGAAATGATAAAGGCATTGTGAACAGACATGTGCAAGGAGCAACTAAAAGCAAGAGAAAGTGGTGGTAAGGAAGCCATGAAAATTTGCTAATCTAAAAGTTTGGGATTTAATCAGTGACTGCAGTTTTACTAATTAGACTTCAGTATTCCCTTCCTCCCAGTTGTGTTGTTCTTTTAATGAAACCTATTCTAAAAAGCAGCACTATTTTTAAAATTAAAGGTTATAAGTATACCTCTAGATTTCAGATTTGTTAATGCTATTTTAATCTAGCAGCAAGGAATTACAGAAAAAAATATAATCCAAAAAAAAGAGGTAAATCATGAAAAAATGCAAAAGAAAAACAGCTCTACAAATTCACCCTTGAAATAAGATGCCTTTTCTTAGCTGTGAGGATAATTAGACATTGAAAGAGCTTATCTGGTAGGTGGTAGACTCAGCAGAGGCTGGAGTCTTTAAAGATTAAATATTTAAAGAGATAATTCAGTGTAGGAAATAATCCCTAGAAATCCATAATGTAAAGAAAGCCCCAAAGACTAGATGACCAGAATAGTCTCTCGTGACCATAACATCTGAATATGTAGATAACACAATATATTTCCTCCTCCAGTAACCGTGCAGTGGACAGTTTCAGACACTTTGGGGGCAGCAGAAAAAAAGAACTTTCCTTTCTCCTGAGCTTTGGATGGTGCTGTCACACAGGAGGTTGCAGACTTATAACCCTGCAGAGAAATCTACGCTTGCTTCAGGCACCCACATACAGGGAGAAGAAAAGGCTCACCCAATCTGTGTCACTGGGAGGACACACACCAGAACTTCCATGTGGCACCTTCCCCTGCCAAGAAAACCAGCTGGCTGAAGGCTGCATTGGGCACTGTAGTCTCTGACTAAAGGGTATGTTGGGTTAGGGTTTTTTTAAGAAGTCAGACTCCAGCATAATTCTCCTTCTCATACAAGCTGTATATGCCATTTCACCAGCTTTCCTGCCATTCTGGGAGTCCTGAGCATTGGGAACAGTCACACTTGCGCTCTGCCTGCGAGTTTCCTTTCCAGGGACCAAACTGTACCGGGCTAATGAAAGTATCACAAGTTAGGTCATCTGAGGGAAACTGGACAGCTTAAAGCTCAGAAGCCGTCAGGCAAACCAACTGAGAGGTTTTTGTAATTTAAGACCTGAAAAACCTTTTTAAGCTGCAGGTTTGCTTTTCACTATAGCTTTCCTACAAATCATGAGCAGAGCAGCAGGAAAGCACAGTGCTATTCTTATGAATCATTCTCCTGTTCTGCTGCATCTCTATTTGTTCTTAACATATGACATTAAGGCCTTCTCAGAGTGTCTAGAATCACAGAGAAAATGACAATAATATCTTATCAGTCTCCCAAAGTATATAAATAACATTTCATACAAGTCTTCCCATAGCATAAACTTACATAGTTTTAAAAAGAAAGCCCACAAAAACTTACCTGCCTCACACTGTTCTTCAAAACAGTGCAAAAAAAAAAAAAAAAAATCTCTTCAACACTCTTGGGAAAATGAGTATGTGAAAGATTAACATGGTGTGAAGCAACTGTTCTCCTGGAGCTACTGGGGACCTAAAGATATTTTTATCCTTTAGAGCTGTGGGTTTTTTCTTGCTGCTTTGGAGAAGGGCCACTGTCAAGCCCAGGTTTTGCTTTCATAACAGATGCAGGCAGCAGTCAGCCCAAGACTCCACTTTCTTTTCCAGCTGTATCCCTCAACACATCCCCAAGCAAGGGCAGAGTTAGGGAAAATTGGTGGGGCTATCAAGGGACACAACTGACACACATTTCATTTCTTCAGGAGCTGACTAGGTACAGGGAAGCACTTGGGTCAATGGTAAGAGAAAGCTCTATAAAAAAAAATGGTTATCTTGCACCAACAAATATTAGAGGATACTTCTACTTTAAGCAGCTTTGACACTGGAACATCTTACTGCCTCATTGTCCAGGTTTATGTCTGCCTCAATTTCTGTAGCTCCTCTAGGTCACATTGGTGCTGGAACACTGGCTTGTCTTTCCACAGCAAGATGAAGTCCAGTGCAAGCCAGTTTATGGCACTATTCCAGCCTCAGCAGCCTCATGCCAAAGCTCTTGGGGCATTGCCCTTGACAAGAAGCTCACAAAAGTGTCCCCTGACAAGAACAACTAAATATGTGGGGTGGGGAAGAAGGATGTTGTTTCCCATGCTAGGTAGACTCCCTCCTTTGGAAAGCTGCTGCTCTCTTATTCAAAATTTAAAAAGACCAGGTGTTGGTAAACATGATCTCCTACCCTTCAACGAATGGACAACTCTTCACATTTTTTTTAAACATCCAATTATTAAGCTCAGTGATTACTTTTGCTAAAGACTGTGGTAATCACAGAACATTCAGTACTGCAGTCAACTTGACTCCAAGTCCACACACTTACATCCCAGCCCCACAGAAGCAAAACTCCATTCATCTTCCCTTCAATAGCAACAAGCACCACGATTGTCCACAGAAAGTAAGTTTCTTTAAGTTCTTAAGGGAAGAAATGGGAAAAATATCCAGTCATCTGGCAGATATTAGTGATGTGCTCTGCTGCACCCGTAAGTCATATTTTGCTGTCACATACAGCAAGAGTGGGGCAGCTTCAGCAGATTAGGGCCCACCAGTTCATATGGTGCCTACCTCCACCTCTTCATATCCCTTGGAAAGGAGAATATGGGAGTTTTAGTCACTTCTATCCTCCTGCAGCTTAAATTTCAATTTTTAGGTAAGTGATACCCAGGAGAGAGTTGCAAATCAGTTTTTACCAAGAATACATGGACTAAGAACAGAGTCACCAGCAATTTGGATACATCTTCCTTCTAACCAACTTCCTTCTAACATCCCACAGCAGGTAGGAGTTGCATACTTCTGTAGTTTCCCCAGCAAATATATTCAGCCATTTTACAACTCTCAGCACTGATCTGTCACTGAAAAAACCATGAAATATCAAACAATTCTTACCTGTCTTTCATTTTTATGAAATATAAAGTTTCCTACCTTCCTAAACCAGGAGGAATTTCTATTTAATGATTATAGTTACTGAAAACTTAGTGCAAGTCAAGTTAAAACATTCTCTTTGGCTTCCAATTTAGCTGCTTGCTCAGTTGCTTTTTATGACCTCTGAAACTGGCCCAGAATCTAGATGAAGTTTCAATTTAATCTTTTTTACCACTGTAACCAGTAATATGATGTTAGTGTCTCATCAGAGGATGATTCCATTTGGTGCATCTTTCTTCCATCCTCAAAGAGCTCCTACTGAGAGTTGTCCCACTTGCTGTCTATGGAATGGGTCCTTTCATTATTCCTTTAGTGATTTTTGAATGGCCACAGCCTGGTTCCCTGAATGGTCTTGACCCGGTCAGGAGTTTTCTTTTTGTCCTCTCCCTGCAATCACTGGGGCTTTGGCACCCCTGTGCAGTTTCCTCAGAGTAACCCCCAGTAAAACTATGTAACTTACTGCAAACTTGGTAAATGGAAAGTATTAGGACAAAGATTAGAACAGATTTAGAATTCCAAACCCTGACGTTGACCTCAAAAGTTAGAAACTGCCCTTGCCAAGCCATCAGTGTCACTGCCAATAGCTGTGACAGACACATGTCCCTGACACTTTGCAGCGAGAAGCAGAGAGAGGAAACACTTTATCATACAAGTGCTTATTTGCTGCACACTCTTCTGTGGCTGACCACCAGTCTCCCAGTCAGATGTGCCTGCTGACATTTGCAGTTTACTGAATATTTATCTGTTAAAGGGAGATGCTGAACATGCTGAAAATAACATATCCACCAGAATTTTCACCTCTAACTATGCTGTCTCTTTCAGATACTGATCTGTCTTGGATAAAGGCTCTGCAAGTTTGAGAGAATTTCTGACAGCCTTTCCTGAGCAAGTATTAAAGCAAGTGAACTGGAGACCTCTTGTACAAGTCCTTTAAGCCAGAACATAGGAAAGAATAATTAAGATTTGCAATACAAGTTTTTCCATAATGATTTGAGTTAACAAGGTTAAGAAGAGAAACAAAACTCACAATCAGCTATTTGCCACAAGACTAAATCACAAGAACTCAGTCCTAGTAGTTCTGTGACTCATTCCATCTAACTTGTGTCCAGAAAAATCTGCTTTCTGTAATACATGTCTAGATTCAAGTGCTTGAGCCAACAGCAGGTGTGAATGTGGCCAAGATGTTTTCTAATCACAAATCCAAGTTGCCTGGTGATACATATTCTCATTTAGCACATGAAGCTTGTTGACACTACTTGCAAACACATTTCTTAAGTTTACTCCATCTTATAATTAGCACTAGTTGATGAAGAATCTGCAAAAAAAAGCTTTTCCTATAAGTGTTAGGAATCCTATAAATGGATTCCACAATCCATGGTCTACTTATTGTCTTCCTTAGGAGTTTCTTCCTAAATTTTGTCTCCAAACTGGGACAACAAACAAAATAGAGTAATGAAAGCCTAGGCTAATAGTATTTCATATTTACTTTGATAATCAAGTTCTTAACACTGCTTTCTAAAACACACCTACTAAACAGCTCAGGCCATTGCATGTCTAGATATTAAATAGTCCTGATTTATCAGACAAATAGCCAGTAAATTCAGCAAGTCTGGGCCCAGAGACTAATAGCTTATGCCAAAGGAGCCATATCTTCTCTACAAAAGTATTTTTCCAGTAGACCACTAACAAGAAACAGTCAACCCAGCCAGCTAGGGACTCAAAATGACCAGCTGGAGTTGATAATATTGTACTGTTGATTTGAAAACATAGCAAAGAATCTCCAGGTTCAATGTGAGGATGTCCAGCTGTGTTTGCAGTCGGGAACTAGTTAATCCTCAGTAAAAGTCTATCTGGAAAAACTTGTAAGGCCTGTGCAATGATGACCTGAATTTCATTTCTGACTGGATCTTCATATGCATTGTTTCCATTGACAAGATCTTCTAAACACCTGCCTGCTGTTGAGTTTGCAACACTGTCTTCAGTGCCTTTGCCCTGCTCTGGGTGCGCAGCCACTGAGCCTTATACAGCTCCCTCCACTCCTCTGCACTCCCTGCTCCTTGCCTCACCCACTTAACGTTAAGATGGGAAAGGTGCATCACCAACCTATTCCCTTCTGAGGTTCCTTAAGCATTCTTCTGGGAAAAAACTCAAGCGTCAGTTTTCTCCCCTTCCTCCTTTCTGACCCTCTACCAAGCCCTGATCCTTTCTTTTAGCTCTCTTTTTTCCACTCCTTATTGCACTTCAGCTCTGCTTACCCCGCCTCTGCAACCTGCTGGATTTTAGCAGCTTCTTCCCAGCTGAGCATTACTTAAATATAGTGGGGCTGGGGAGAAATCCAAAGAAACAAACCACAAGCCAATCTCTGCTCTGTAGACACTGTCAGTCTCAGGTGCATTAGCAGGGAAAACAAATGTTTTCAAATAGGGGGAAAAGAACTCAGTGACATAAATATAAATGAATTAGTAAAACTGAGTCTTCAGATGCATCAATGGCCTTTTTATAATTGCAGACCACACCCTAGAGGGCAGTCACATAAAAATAAATAATTTTTTTAAAGTAATATGGCTTATCTATTGATAGTTGGAGTGAGAGAAGCCATCTAAGACAGAAGTCGATACAGAACAGCTTAAGCTTTTCAATCTCCTCTTTCATTTATATTTGAGCTGTATATAACCAGGGACATGCATCTTAGAAAAACATTCTTCCAACACAGTGAGATTACTGCTGTCTGGAAATTTTTTCAATCCCATTTCACTTATAGCTTCTGACAATGTTAGTGACAGCCATGTCACAAAGCATTAGGTGAAATTGTGAGAATTAATTATATACTATTTGTTTAACTTCTCTTGTCATCCATCTCTGCTCCTTCTATTTGAAAACTCATTCGCTCACCTAAATCATCTTCCCTTCACACTGTGTGTTACCCAGTCCCATATTTGCATTAAGCATTTATCTCCTTTTCTTCAGGAAAGGAGCAAATTTGAAAAAATGGAAAACCCTTAAAGTGTTTATGCTCCATTAAAACTTAATTCTGCTTTTAATCGCAGACCAGAGTGTTGATAGATTAATTCATATTAAATGGAACTTGAGTTTCTGTAGTCCCTTTTTCTCTAATGAGACTAGCAAAGAAAGAGGATGCTACTAGTTGTGAGCAGGGATATCATTTTCTGGTCCCACTATTTAATTCTACCTTATTATAGGGGTTCAAAACTGTATTTCATTCTCTAGCTCCCATTTCAACTTTCATTAACTACACAGTCACAGTTCACAGAACAGAATTGGAACTATTACTACAAGGGACACAGTTATTGAGCAAGGGAGAGGCAGATGAGAAATGCTATATTCCCCACTTCTTAGAACATAGCTGTTTGGCTCAAATGTTCCTTTTACCATGCTGGACTACTTCTAGACCCCACGTACAGGTCCAACATTTACCTTAAGACAAGCTGTAATATTGGCATGCCTGGAAATATCCGTTAGTGTGATTTTCTATTCATATGATTCCTCAAAATAAGCCCCAAGCACAGTACCATTGAAGTATTGTCAATACACCAGGCACTTGTAATTAAAGAAAACCAAAACACCCAGGCATCTACAAGCACACCTCACCTCCACTAGATGTGTTTCTATTTCTTAGAAAGAAATCCAATCCTGATTAGACCAAAGAAAGAACAAATATTCAGCCAAATCAGACTGTTTTTCAGAATTAAAAGTAACATTTAATAACTGTATGCACCAAGTTATCTTTTTAAACATTGCAATTGTTTGAAGACATGACATAAGTGCAGAAAGTTGTATTCTCTAAATCCCTGCAACGCCAAATCCTTCCCATTGCACTTGGGAGGGGGGAGAGAGAGGACATGAAGGCGAGTCACCATGGAATGAATCTTTGCCATGCTATATCACAGCTGTACTCAAAGCAAACCCACACTTGCCACCACTCACTTTCTGGGCTCAACTCCTGAGGTGCTTGCTCTGGGGTCACTGCAGTCTCTGGAGCAGGCAGTGACACCGCCGGCTGCCGGGGGCATCACCACACAAGTGCTGTCCTCGATCACAGTTTGCTCCCATCCACACATAAAAGAACTTTCCCATGTTAGCAACACCACATTGACAATGGAGACATCATCTTGCCTGCCAGTCAGGCAGCTGCTCCCACTCCTGCGGAGCTCTGCATCAGCAAAGCCTGCCTGTCCCTGCCCTCCACAGCTCACACCACACTGGACAGGGCTGCCTGAAAGAGGTCCCTTGGCTTTCTGCTCCCCTCGGGACAGGATGGAGGAACCTTTGTTTATTGTGATATCTTTGTCACCCTGCACTTTCACCAGCCCTCTGGTTGATGTCTGACCTTATTTCCCTCTGCAGTAGGATTACTGAAAGAAGAATGTGACAGAGCAGATCAGGCTGTGTGTTCTGCCGAGGACAAAACGGGTGTGGGATGACCAGACCTTGATTGTCACACGGTTTTTCTTAGGCTCTTCCAGGAAAAGTACAAGGTATTTCCAGCAGAACAGTTCAGTCTAGCAGAGGCCTGGTTAAGCCAGCAACCCTTGTGATGGTGTGAGCTTCTGCTAAGCCACCCCATAACGCTAAATTTACTGGGCATTTATTGACTGTGTTTTGCTGCCCACCAGATGTGTGTGAAAAACATGCACTTCAGCTGCCCCAAGAGGCTAAACTCTGCAGGCAGACTGGAGCTTTTAAGGCTTCGCTGAAATATTTAGTGAAGATAAGTGTTCACCTGAACACGGAAACACAGAGTGCTGCTTTCCCTCTGGACAGGAGGTGGCAAATATAAGGGGAAAGGTAAGTGAAAATAAAAAGAAAAACCAAAGATTAACTGTGGTTTTGTTGGTGGAAAGGTACCTGTACTTCAGCCCCATCACTCCTGCTTATACGGTACCTTGCAGGTTTACAACTGTCCTGGTCAGTTGCAAGTAGAAGCAGTAGTGTACCTGGATGCAGAAAACAGCCTGTAATTCCAGGCAGTGATCCCTTGGAAGCAAACAGCAGGAACTAATAGAATAACACAAGAACAAGCCCAAGTGACTCCATAAACAGGCACCTTAGGCGTACCTAGTAGGGCATTAAGATCCAGGCCCACAATCCTCACCACTGCAGCACTTAGATCACATAGGCTCACTGACTACTGTGGCAACATCCTCCAAATAGTTTGCTTTTCCACGTAAATAAAGAATGGTGATTGAGACAGTAATTATTTAGTGCCTTATGCCAACCTTCAAGAGAGAGGAAAAGGTAAGGTATGTTCAGCAGTATGGTAATGTGCAGAAGGAAAACCATCTGCAGTGCCAAAGGCAGTGGAGCACACAACCTGTAAAAACTGAGTTACAAGTAACAAATAAAAAAGCATAGAAGCATCTGAAGTGACTCAGAAACCCATTAAAAATAAAAAAGTTCCACAATACTGGTCAATAGAAGAAATTAATTTTCTGGTTTGGGTAATTTAAGTAATAATTATGTTTTTGATCAGTCTGCCAAGTGACAAATGCAAAACATAAATCACAACAGACTGAACTTGCTCAGCAGCACTAGGAAATTTCCCTCTTGGAGACAGAAGAGAGGGGGAAGCCTCCTTCTCTAATAAAGATGAACTGGAAATCTTTATCATAGTCAGGTCAAAATGCCATCTGCTTTGAAAATGCCATTTTGCAGGTTTTCTGTATCCACATTTGCTTTTGAATTAATCTGTCTTGATAAAAGATCTCCTCCCCTCTCATCTTCCTAGGTGAAACTTCCAGATTCTTCCACTTCAGTTTCTGCAAACACTTGCAGACAGTGTTACACCAAGCAGCTTTAATTATCTGTCAGTATCTATCAGCAGCAACTATCAGGACAAGGAAGATGGGGAATGGGAATATTTACCAAGCTGCAGCCAGCAGTGCAGGGTAGGTAACTGCTGGCTAGTTTTCAGCCAAAGCCCCACACCTTTCATCCCTCACCTCACTAGACTGTTGGAGAAACACTTGGATGAGCACCTTAATGTTTCTTTAAGCAGCACAAATTTGCTTACAGCATACCTATACTGTGAACTATATGGCATTAACAGTTCCTTAACAAAACAGAGGTACTCAGTCATTTACATCCCTGGTGAGAAAGGGAGGGGAGAAGGGGGCTCTCAAAGGATCATGCTGTGAATTATATCAGGTACATTTCAACAGCATGAACACTAATCAAAAAAGATGTACAGAGAGGTGAGGGGCTGCAACTGCATACAGCAAAGCTGAAGGGATTTCAGTGTAACATATACTTTGCTTTTGGTTACCTTAGTTATTGAACCATCTATCTAAACACAAACTGAACAGACAATCCACAGACAAATCCCCAGTGTGATATTTAAAGGCACTTGGTGTAAATAATGCATAAGAATAACAGTGGAGCCTCTGGCCAGCACAGGGCAATTCCAGTTACACATTCGCAGACTCCACTCTCAACCTGCTGTACAGAATCCAATCGCAGTTTCTGCACGGAAATATTTGTGACACTTCACTGCCACCAAGAGCTTCAAAGGGCATACTGTGCCATTTCTTTTTTGAAATAGGCGTTTTCCCCAGCTTCAGGGGAAAAGACATTGACAGACAATAAAGAGCTAATGCTATTTTGGTTGGAGTCATTCTTTTTCTTTGTCACTGCAAATGTTCCCTCTCCTAGCCTGTTATAACATTGCATTACAGAGAGAAGAAAGTGTTCCACTTCTAGGGTTTCCTCTGCTTCTGTTTAATGTCAGTGACTCTTATTTCCGGTGCTGAGATTGTTATGATTAAAGTGTATTAGAACTTCCAGAAAGAGGCATCGAGAACATATTATTTGTACTGGAGCAGAAATACCATCAGCAGGAATTAATTGTAGCCATATATGTCAGAAGACAGGAAGGTTTGTACAGCAGTATATCCAGCTGTTTGGTAGCAAGTCCGACCCAAAGTCAACAGATGCTTTATGAAAAGGATGCATATATCTTCGCAATTTGCAGTATACAGAACTCTCATCCTAATTACATATCCAACATGTCTTGCAAGGCTGCAGTAGCAAAAGGGTGCACTCTTACTTTCCTACCCATTGCTCAGGTATGTCTTCTCTCCTCACTTACCCAAGTGAAATGAGGGCACAGAAGTTACCCCAGTATGTTTGGTCTGGTTCACCACTCTGCTGCCAGCATTACCTCCAAGTTCATTACATAAACACCTTGAAAGGCAAACATGTGACAAAGCACTACAGCGCCCTAAGAACCAAACCCTTCACAGCTACTGATTTTAAGTTTTACTTTCCAAAGAGCAAGTATCCTGTCTTTGTTAAGGCAAAGAGGAAAAAGTTGGAGAAAGTGCCGGTTCTCAGATTCAATGCTATCTGGGTTCTTTTGAGCAAAACCAAAACCACAATGCAACCCTTTCATTTCTTCCTAATCCTCTACTTGAATAAGTGACCTTGTAGATATCAAATAGGTGTTTCATTGAAAAGAATCATGCTCTTCGCAATTGTAATATTTTTGCTATAATTGAGAATAACACAGAAACAAAATTTCTGCTCTCTGGAACATACCACTGTTTCCTGTGAGAATTTCTACCATGATTTATAAACCTAATGGTACAGGACACAAAAATCACTTAGCTGTATACCCCAATTATGCATTTCTAGAATAAGTAGCAATCATTTAAATGACAATTGCCCCTTCTAGGACTTTTTAAAAAATTTGATTAACGCATAACAGCTCTAAGAATTTCCTCCTTGCTTAAGCTGATAAGAGCCTCATTGCTGCAGTCTAGGGTTTGGAGCCATTCAGATGAACTCATATTTCTGATATTTTACAAACACAATAAGAGGAAATAACTTTGAATGTTACTTAATTAACCACAGGTCAAGTAATCATTAGTTGTGCAAGTGATAAGAGTAAAAAGCCACAAAGTACATGAAATAACATCATCACCTTCTGTACATGTTGGAACAATGCCTGAGGGCTTCTAATAGAAAACCACTGTTACAGCAACTCACAAAGAACTTGGCCTTATCCTTGAGAAGTTTTTACGATTCAAATGTGTGAGAACAGCACAGGAAACAGGTTAAAAAAAAAATAGGACAGAAGCAAAACAAGTAAAGTTATGGCACCCAAGTATCAGATTTTTTTTTAAACTTTTGCTCCAGAACTCACTTAGAAAAGGAGCATTTAAAGAAGAGATAAAGCCTAAAAAAATGTAGGAAAAGAAGGAGAGTAACTAGGAGAAGAGGAGAGTCAGCCCTTTACACAGGAAGAGAAAAATGCCTCTCAGAAAGACAAACAACCCCACAGAACAGCCCCTGCTAACCACAGGTATTCTGAGCACAGTACTGGCAGCTATGGTACTTTTTCCTTTCCATCTGTGCTTGCCAGTGATCACAGTGTAGCTTTTCCCCAGATTGCTCCTAAACTTCAAGAACCAATTCATTTAAGAGAGAAACAAGGACTACCAAGCCTTTCAACAGACACACATCCTGCTCTCTTATAGCTGTGGGTGGCAGAGAGGTGACTGGTCCCATCTGGAGCTTGTTGCCTGAAGTAGGCCTGCACACCTGCTTGCCTATCCTTCACAGGTGGGTATAGAGCTCATTGTGCTTACTAAGGAAAATATCCTGAATAATTCAGTACAGACTTATTATAGAAATGTTGCAACAATGAAGTCAAGTGATTAAGCTATGCTTAATTAATATAAACCCATAGAGCATCTTTGTGCTCCTTATCTTTTCCTTCTTTGCTTTCCTGAGTGATAAAGTGGTGGCGTGTATAAGGGATTACCAGATGGTGCAAAAAGGGTGAACAAGTGTAGGCATGTAAGTGCATTGAGAGAGGGATAGCACAGTAAATGCAGTAATATCTAGATTGTGATGCTGAAAACACTGTGGGGAAAACAAGTGTGAGCCTTGAGCTCTGAAGTGTGATTGTCTTACTTTCCAGAGAGGAGCAGAAAGCAGTTTGCTGAGATTTACTGCTCTAATAAAACAGAGGTTACACTTCAAGTCTCTGACTGCAGCATGCCCAGATGTTTAGCTTACAGGTAAGGTGCAATTAAAATCTCTCAGGGTGGGTACCACCAAGCTGTAAAGTAGCATGAGGTCTTCATGTTGCCTGTGTACCTGGGGGCCGCACTCTTGTGGTGTGCCTGCACCTGCATTTAACTGGTACCCCAGGGATACCTCTGCATGCTACTTTAGGACCTTAGATGGTCTCTCCCAAAGCAGTGGGACAGTGTGTGATGGAAAGCAGGTTGGACAGCCCTGCACAGCACAGCACTGCAGACACAAATGGAAAAGCAATAGTGGAAGCATGAGAGGAAAAAGTCAGAGTCAGAGCTGGGACAAAAAGTGCACAAAGTCACAGCAGTGACAGTTTGGGCTGGCCTAAGTGTTTGGTAGGCAAGTGCAATGTAATGTACATTATATCAGAGGGAAAAGAGGCTTCATGTGGCCATCACTCTAATATGAAAACTCTAGGTGTCACATAAGCCACTAATATTTTACTCCAGCTGAAATTACAACCTCAGAATGTGGTTACTTGCTGATAATTGGGCTGTGTCTTCAGCCACTGTAAATCTGCATGACTCCGCAAATGCCAGAACAGTTGTGCTGATTTAAACCAGCTAAGTACCTGGCCCTGAACACTGACCAAAGAGATATCCTGCGCCTGCTGGATTTATGGCCATGCTGTGTTAGCATGAATGAGCTTACCCTTATAAGTCACCTGTTTGTGTGGTACCGATGCTTTGAGCCTGGAGCTAGCTGGGCCATGCCTGTGCTGTAGAGTTGGTGTTCTTAACTCAGACCAGAGTGCCCTGCTTGCCCATGAGCCATGTAGGAGGCAGGGATGCTGTATCCTGAGGCCCCACTGGGAGTCATCTGAGGCACGTCCTCAGTCTTGGGGCTACCTGGTTCCCTCTGTGACCCTGTTCTCACCAGGCAGAGGAGCATCCCTGCCCAGCCCAAGTTGTATCAGTGCTACAGTGGGAGCCAAAGAGATCACAGGGCTGTTGTGTAGCACTCCACAGTATGTGCATCTGGGTCTGGCCATTAGTAAATATAACAGAAGCATTAGATATTGCATAAAAAATTGCACTTTCCCTGGCTGTTTTCATCTCAGGGTCCTCTGCATAAAGCTGTCTTGGTGCTGTGCCCCCTACAATGCCTATTTACATAATAAATAGTGGCTTCTGCTCTAACCCAAAACCTAGGCTTTTTCTCTTGGCAGAAGGAGGTCCAAAAGTGCGCATTGCTTTTGAAATCTGTCTCTGAACATTTCTTTTAGGAGCAACCACAGATCACGTCTCATAAACAGCCACATTTCAAAACATGTTTCATATTTGTTGGTTCTAATCTAGTTATTTATAGAAATGCCCTTTTCCTGTGATCCATAATCTTCTCAAACTTCAGCAGTTTCTTGCTGTGAAAAATGATTCACTCTGGGCTGAGTGTATCATGGTAGCTGAATATTTGTTCATGGTGGTGCATTTTTTATCCAGAAAACTAAGTCTGGAAATGATTCCTGGAGGAACAGTTTCCCTGAAAAGCACTGCCAGTAGGCTAATCCAGTCCCCAAATGTTCAGGATCCTCCTGAAATTAACTGGAAGTATTGTAGAAGGATGAGTAAACATCATTAGCATATTCTGTCAAATATTTATTGCATCTATTTTATTCTTATTGACAGATTACGCAACAGATGTTTTAAGGCATTTACACCCATGAAAAATCAGCTCTTTGAATTTACAAAGTTAATTCTAGTGGTTGGATGGACCCACACATGCTTAAATTGACAGTCAAAATGAGAACTGGAAAGCTTAAATGCCTGTGTGAATGCCTGCTATATCTTTGTGGTCCTCGAAACCAAACACAGACCAGGTTGCCTGTGGGACTGCAGCTATAGTCCTTCCAAGACAGGGGGCAAGTGCAAAGGAAAAAGTCCTTGGGAAGGAAATTGATCCCAATTGTGGTGAACTTAAAGAGCCTCATTCAAATCTAGTTTACTGCAGAACAACATCAGTGTGCAGACAGTCAGAAATTCCTTTGAAATTTTCTATAGCATATTTTTAATAGTCCTATTCAAGGTAATAGCTTATAAGCAGTGGCTTTTTCCCTTTGGAAGTAGATTTTTACCTTGAAGTGGAGAAAGAGGTATATTGTTTCCCCATTGGGAAAGATCCCACCCACATATTTCAAAGGATGGAATTGTTTGTTACAAGAAATCACTCGGGCAATCCATATTAACAAGTTAATTATGATTCAACAAGTTTTCCGTGGCAGCCTAACATCAATGTTAATTTCTTTGGGTAAGTTTTGTTACAAACTAGTGTAGCATGGTAAATGGAAAACAGATCATTGCCAGAAGGGTTTGCTTTGTCAGGTGTCATCTTAATTGGTGACAAATGCAGCCTCGTGGGGACGTTAGATGCACTGAGCTGGGAGCAGGGGAAGGTTTCTCCCTGTTGGATTGAGCTGGGTTATATGACCCCACTGCTCTGCAAACTGCAAAAAGGAGCATCGCGAGCCGGGTATGTTTCAATCGATAATTGGACTCATTAGCGTAGCATGGTGAGTTGGCCTCCTGTTTACCTGCAGTTGGGGAGTACTGAATTTGTGTCATTTCTGATTTCTCCCCTCCACATCGCAGCTGCTCAGTGTAGATACTTGTTCACAGGCAATTAGAGAACCTAAGACAGGAGTCAGAGTGAAAGGGAAGACATTGTGTGTTAATTGGGTTTTTTTCAACTAACTGACCCAGTCATGCAAAGGCAACATCTGAGATTTGTTGTTGCTGTTGCTATTTTCACCACTCACATATCTGGAGCAGTTTTACATTGAACTGACTTAAAACCTATACCAGACATGCAAAGTTTCAATGATGAAAATTTTTGTTCTTTGGGGGTTTTGGTGTGGAGAAAGGACCCACTTCTCAACTATATTTAAAATATCTAAAACATTCTACACCAAAAAATATTAACACTGTTTTCTAGGATGAGGAATATGAACATATGAAAATATGTTCATATGAAAATGTACACTGAAATAATGAATCAGAAAAAAATTAACATTTTTTAGGAAGGAAGGGAAGGAAGGAAGCGAGGAAGTGGATTTGTACTGTGCTAAATTTCCCTAATATTGTCTCCTAGATGAGTCTTTGGTGGCAAAGTCTTGTTTCCTATCCAGCCTCTCAAGTTTTGCAGGAGCACTGAATGTTTGAAAATGCTACAAACCTTGTTTTGGATGCATGTGATCTTCTTCCAGACATGTACAGGCTTTATCTCAACAGCAGAACATGTATCTTTTGTCCAGGTACAATGAGGATGCACTACTTCCATGCTGTGCCCTCTCAGTCCTCCCTCCATCATCTGGAAAGCCACTAATTCTCGCCATGCCCAGGGACGTGTGACTTCTGCCCTGGCAGTAAGGCTCTTTCATCAGTAGAAGGGGGATGGCCTTGTGTGAGCAGCCAGATCAAGCAGAGAGGCTGGAGAATTAACAATCAGAATCAGTGGGTTTGCCAGCAGCTATTTAGATTAGATTAGAAAAGGTGTTAGGAGAGATTAGCTGGGGATGGGCTCAGAGATAGTGATAGGGGTCAGTGGGGACATTAGAGAGCACCCAGGGACAAGACTTGCTGGACACTGTCATTCCCCAGTCTCAGGGGAAAGGTTGTGTCAGGTATTGCTCAGTGCCTGGGAGGAGGAGGTGGTGGACACAGCCCCAAGTGACCATGCCCCCATAGCCTCTGGCTGAACATTACTACTGCACACTTGTCCCAAACTGTAAGTTGTCCATAGAAATCAACTAGTCTGACACCTTCAGGGTCCTGAGAAAATTCACAGCAGTTCTGTGAACACATGGCAGTGTTGAGCACATCCCTGGTGGACCTGTGTTCTCCGGACTTGCCCATGGGTTGGGTTTTACAGAACAGGCAGTTTTCTGAGGGCAATGTACTTTCCGACTGGCCCTATGTGAACAGGGGATCCTTACCTTCCACACTGGCATTGTCTTCATCAAACAACAGATGATCTTGACTATGAACATTGACTGACTTGTCATCTGCTCCCTTAGCTGCTATTCCGTGTTGCTGGGGGTCTGCCCATGCTGCCATCCCATGGTTGCAATTCTGCCCCATCTTTGACTTCATCTGGATATAATTGTCTTTTTCTTTCCTCTGCTGCTCTTCCATCTCTCACCTGGAGTTGTTAGAAATGAGCTTGGAGTGGAGATGCACTTGGCATGTTCTTCTTGGTCCTTGTAGACAAATGACTGCTGAAAAGAGTCCTCCATTTTTGATTCTTTCTTCAAGGTAACATGCACCTACTTCTTGGTCCTGGATCCTCCCTCCCCATTTTCTCCTCCTGAAAGCTTCACAACACCCCCAACAATTACAGTAACCAGATCCACCACAGGGTGAGACATGAGCCTTATGAGTTTGCAGTTTTCCATGCTGGCATCTGTTCTGGAGGTTTAATCCTTGCTCTGCATAATACACTCATGTCTCAAAATCCACCTTTCCTCTAGTAATGTGGAACAGCATCAGGAAGGGTGACTTTGTGAATAAGGTGATCCTCAAATCCAGAGGCCAAGGGTAGCATGACAGGTGAACAAAGGGCACTCTGCATGGAGGAGAAGCCCCCATACCTGTAGGTTGCATGCTCTAAATAAAGATGCCTCACAACAGGCTGCCTTGGGAAATAAGGCTCAACAGACTGGGAAGTAAAATGCTTTAACAAATTTAGTAAATTGAAAATGTAGAGAGTAATTTTAAAGAACCTTGGCTCTGCAATGAGCATATAATGAATATAAATTCCAAGTGGACAAAGGTGATAACAGGAAAAAAGAAGGACATGCCGTAAACTGCATTTGCCCTTTGAAAAAATGCAGATGCTGCAGTGAGCATCCACAGGACTGTGAGTCACTTTGTTCAAGCATCTTCCCAAAACAAGGGGGCACACAGAGGCCAACAGCTCTGAAACATCACCAGCTCTTGAGGGGATGCAGCCCCACCAGAGCAGCATGCTATCTCCACCCCTGCACATCTGATTTTTGAACAGAAATTAATTTCATAGAGCTAAAAGACAATAAATCAAAAACCACAACGAAACCAAGAAAACAAAACAAAACAAAACAAAACAGACCCCAAAAACACCAAAGCCCAAATGAAACAAACATATTGCTATAGAGAACATAAAACCTTTTAGCATGAGGTAGGTGGGTTGCTTGGACCAAAACAAGCAAGCACTTTTAAGGATAGCAGTTTGGAAGGGGAAAAAAATTTCAGTATTTGGGACAGTGAAAACTAAGTTTTCAAAGTAACAGAATAACAAAGCTTGAAAACACAGTAAGTTTTGCTGATGAGCCGCACATTTTTATTGGACTGTTGTTTTACCACTATAAATAAATATTTCCGATTTCATTGACAGCACAAGAGCTGCCGGGCTTGCTTTGACTCCCTTTACGCTTTACCGTCGTTTGTCAGAGGTGCTGCCGGCAGTGCCGTGCTCGCTCCTCGCTCAGCCCCGGCCCGGCCGGGGAGCGGCGCTGCCCCCGCGGGCGGGCGCGGAGACACCGCGCCTGCGGTGGCGGCAGCGCGGCGCCAGGTGGCGCTATCGCACCGCCGGCCAACTCCGCAGATCCCGCGCACCCGCCTGGCATTGCCCTGGCACCGATCTGGCAACGCCCTGGCACCACCCAGCATTGCTCTAGAACCGAGCTGGCATCACTCTGGCACCGCCCTGGCGCCGCCCTAGCACAGAGCTGGCACTGGTCTGCACTGCCCTGGCACCGCCCCACCCGCATTGCCTGGCTTTGCCCTGGCACCGCCCAGCAGCACTGCAATATCCAGCAGTGCCTGGCACCACCCTGCCCCCGTGGGCATCACCCTGGCATCAACTTGGCAGCACCTGGCACTGTTGGTTATTGCCCTGACACTGACTTGGCACCATCCGGCTCTGCACTGTCACCACTCTGGCACTGCCCTGCATCACTGCAGCATTGCCCAGCATTGCTGAGCACCACCCGGTGCCAAGCCTGAACTGCCCTGGCATCAGCCGGCAGCAGCCCGGCACTGCCCCAGCATTGCCTTGGCATTGCCTTGGTATCACTCCTGCATTGCTCCAGCACTGACCAACAGCTTCAGGGAGACTCTGCAGGACCTGTTCATTTCCCTCCGCATAATTAATACAAACACAATTTATTAAATGCATACATTGCTTTCCATTTTTAATCCAATGAATTATTCAGGACGAGTACTTTATTAGGCTGTTTGTCTTCTCTCCTTCCCCCTTGGGCTGGGTCTCTCATATTTATCACTGGAGGGATACAGCATAATCATTTCTGTGGAGAAATACTTGTCTGGGGACTGATTCTGGGTTTATGCTGTATGGGCAGGTTTTCAAGTAAAGTCAAATTTTTCTTCTTCCAGAAATAGAGGTGGGGTACCTGACACAAAAGTTTTGTATTGGAAAGTTGAAATCCAGTTCATCACTCAGTGTTTTTAAAGCAATCCGTTGGTCTGTGGTACTTCATGTGACTTTTATCTTAGTGCATCCACATAAATCATGAAATCATTTAGAATGGAAAAGACCTTTAAGATCATCAATTCCAACTGTTCAACCCAGCACCGCTAAGTCCACCACTAAATCATGTCCTCAGGTGCTGTACCTACAAGTCTTTTAAATCCCTCCAGGGATGGTGACTCTACCCCTTCCTTGGGCAGCCTGTTTCAGTGCTCAACAACCCTTTTTGTGAAGAATTTTTTCCTAATATCCAATCTAAACCTCTCTTGGTGCAACTGGAGGCCATTTCTTCTCATCCTGGCACTTGTTACCTGAGAGAAGAGTCTGACACATACCCCACTCACTAGACCCTCCTTTCAGTTTATAGAGAGTGATAAGGTCCCCCTGAGCCTTCTTTTCTCCATTTCTCCAGACTAAACAACCCCAGCTCCCTCAGCTGCACTCATAACAGTTTTGCTCCAGACCCTTCACCAACTCCACTCCCCGTTTGAGGACACGCTCCACCACATCAATCTGTGAATACCAATGAAGTATGCAAAATAACTACTTTCTCCCTGAGCAAGTTGTTCTTGCTTTTCTAGTGCAGAATCCAAAGGGGCTGTAAAAGATCTGTTGCTGAATTAGGGGAAAATCCACAAGGCTGGGAAACAGTTTGGTGGGATGATGTTGTCAGCAGTGCTGGGTGACAGCAAACATGGGCAGACCCAACTGCACAGAGCTCAGTGGGCTTCTGCTCTGTGAATTTCATCTGGCCTTCCTAGACTTTGAGATGCATTTCAAGAGAAACAAAACAAAAAAAAAGTTAAAGAAACAGGATTAGGAATTAAAATGTATACAACTGTTTATATATTTTGACATAATCTCTGCAGTTTGTTTCCTGCATAAGTTCAGCATGTTTTTTCAACAGCTTTATGAAACATGATTGCTTAAAGTCACTTGGCTGCAACTCTTTCCCTGAAGAGAAAGATTTCTGAAATGCTTCTCAGGGTCATGGTGGAAACAATTTTTCAGCACAGGATTGTGAGGGCTTCCATGCCAGAGCAGCCATAGAAGGAGCATCATCCTGCAACCTCTTGTTCATACAAATACTAGAAGATTTCCAGAGGCCCCCTACCAACTCAACTATTCCTAAGTGTCTGTCCCCTTCCCATTGCTCTGTTCTTCTGCCTCTGGGAGGTTTTCGCTCATTCTCTGTGCCTGTTAAAGTTCATGGGACCTGAATCATTCAGTGCTGCCCTTTCCCAGACTGAGTCCAAAAACTCTACAGCTAAGCAAGTCTTGAAGAGTTATTTCCCAGATATGGTGTTGAAAACATCAGTCCTTTCAGGAGCTCTCAAACAGCCACAGCAATGACCCTTCCCAGCTGGGCTGCCTGAAAATGCCCACAGAGGACAGCTGAGGTGTCTGAAACCTCAACAAGGAAGGGCAAAGCAAAGCTAAAAGGTCTAAACACCAAAACTGAATTTCAAAGGAAAGTGAGCTGGCCCAGATTTATGCTTATGAAGAATTAAACAACCAGTGCCAGCCTTGCTTACACAATATATATCTCCTTAGGAAAGTTAAATACTCTTACTAGCTTGCTATGGAGAGATCAGCAAAGATTTATTCTTTCTTTTAAACACATAGTAGAATGGTCTTGGTATGTATATAATCAGTAACCCATAAAACCTTAAGGGGAATTTTTATCCCAGAGACTCATTTCTGTCCTTAATGATTTAGTAGTAAAACTACAATCAGACTTGGGACACATGGGATTGTGAAAAAAGATTTAAAACATTTTTCTAAATGCCTAATGACACAGGCTCTTAAAATATTTTGAGAAAGGAATGCTGGAATCCTTTGAAGTGACTTTCAATTAAGCTTTTAAATGAATTAGAATGTTATTTCTGTATAACAGCTAGACCATAAATTTAGTTCCTAATTAAATACTGTATGGAAACTTCATGTCACATGTCACTGCCTGCAAATTTATTCGCTGTTGGATTTGACTGAAGTTACTTAGAGAGATGCTCTTTTCTCCTTCTCAGAGGCACAGAAACTTCCCTCTGGGAAAACAAAGGAAAGCTGCCATTGTGCTGCTCTATGGAAAAAATAGCATTTTCATTACTATAATAACCCAACTCACAGATTTCTTTTGCAGTTCTGATCAAGATTTCACTGGAATTTCTCTGTCATTGTCCCCCAAAGCCTGTCTCTCTTCTCTGGAGGAAGCCACCAGTGCCTAGTGCCACGTTATTCCTCAAAGGGTTAATGAAATTCATTTTTACTGGACCGTTTTCAGTCGTATCATACTTTAAGAAAAATATGAGCAGCTTGCACTATATTATCACAGAAGCTAAGGAGCAGGTAATGCCAAGTCTTACTGGCAGCATTATGGGGCAATGCATTTTTAATAATTACCCAGTATTACAGGTATAACTATTTCTCTGAACATTAGGCCTGATAGCTCTTTTGTCTCCTTTCTTACCCTTTATTCCTCCATCTTGTTAAGCATCTCCTCAATTTCTTCACCTAATTTAAATTAAAATACCATATTTTTGGCTGTAAAAATAACCCTACCCTTTTCATTTTGTTCTCTCTGCTCTGATTCCAAATGACATCAGTTCAAAGCAAAAAGTTATTGTACACTTGAAATTTTTTTTCCAAGGTAACCCTTATTATTCCCAGCATTTAGTAATGACCAGTTACATGAATAAGGTTAATAGTTCACTGGGACAAAGAGAACATAAATTCCTCCGTTTCCTTCATAATTTGGTGATAGTAGTCACCAGAGAATCACCTGAGGCTGGTTTTTGAGCTGTTTAGTTAAAGAAATGTGTCTCTCTGTGAGCCAAGCTGCTGTGCTTCTTTCCCCTGGGCCATCATTTTAAAGCTTTGTGACTGTCTGGCCAATGTGAGTGCAGCGTGAGCAGGAGCATGGCACTGGGCGAGGGACACAGCACAGCACAGTCCCTGCCCCTGCCTCTTGCAGCTCCCTGTTCAGAAGTAGATCACCACCTTAAGATGGCATTGCAGCATTACTTGACCTGACACACCAGCCTGCAGCCTTCTCCAAAGGTGACTGGGTGATATATTGCTAAGGAGTCATGGAAGCATTGGTAGCACACATTATTTCCTCTCTGCTGAGCAATGCACTGTGAACTCTAGCCTGTATTTCTGTCTGTGCTATCACAAGCCTGCAGGGTCTGGGACACCAAAGCTACAGCCATGGGTTTATGCTGCTGAACATTACACTGTCTACTTGCTCTGCCTTGACCATTCAGAAGGGCTTTGCATAACATTTCCAGTTTTTTAACTTAAATCTTCTAATGAATCTGTGATTTAGGATTCCCCATATTAACCTTTATATAGAGAGTTTCAACAATCACTATCCTTCATCCTTGAAGCCAAGGAATAAAACTCTGCTCTTGTTGTTTTGACCTAAAAGCAATAGAGTACAGATGATTGTTAATATTTAACTGTACCTTTTTTTTCATGAGTAGTATTTACCCATACTCTGTGGGGGTAAGACAGGCCTGAAACAATCAGAAATTGGAAACTGTCCTGTACTTCTTTTTTTAAAAAAACAACTGAGCTGGAAACAGAACTCCTCTCTGTCACTACCATGCAATATAGCCTAATTTTGGAGGTGTGTAGTAGACACTGGTCTGGATACTCAAGCACCCTGAAACAGATCTTTTTCTTAGAGATGCTGTAGGCAAATATTGTCTCAAAATAAACCACTCAGTTGGAGGTTGTCCATGCTTAGATTGTGATGTAAAGCCTCCCAAAAGGTCTACATAGTTGTTGTGCCTGATGGCAACTATTGCAATCTATGTCCCACTACTCTTACTCATAGGTATTTTTCCTGCCTCGCAGGCTTCACAATTTTCCTCCCTTTACTTTTAAATTTAATTTTAATATGTTCATAAGCCAAGATTTCAAAACTGTTGACTGATTCTGAGTGTTTGATTTGCCATCTCTCTAAGGCCCTGATTTTCCTAGTATGCAAGGCCAAAATCTCGTGATTCTCAGACCACATTAAAATGCCACAAGTTAGACAAAATGCGTTAAAAATGCAAATGACAAATGGAATCACTAGCAGACTCATAAGTGAGATGAAGAAATTTTATTACCAGAAGACACCGTTACTGGCCTCCATTAAAAGAAATGTTCAAATTAAGGTTTTTCTAAATACATGTCTAAAGAGCTCTCAGAGCAACAGAAATGGGAAGGTGAAGTTTTCTCTCTGCATTCATTTCGGTTTAACAAAAGTCTAGCAAACAGAGAAATTAGGCTCTTGCAAAGTCTGTGAAAACAGCTGGCTGCACAGACCATTCAGGTGGAGTCTGCAGTGGGACTTCCTACATTACTAGACACTGGAGAATCCGTTTAAGAGAGAGATTTGTCCAGATGCCATTATTAAGGAATAATAATTTTTTTGATACATCAGCAATAAGACTCCAACTCTGAAGTTAGTTCCTATTAGCACTGTGCTTTCAGAACAGCTTTTATTTTCTGGCTTTACAATAGTCCCTTGCTCCAGAATTTTTCCCCTAGACAACTTCTGAGAAGTCCTTCTGCTGGCCTGCATTTGGATGTTATTTTGCTTTTCAGGGTAATGCAGTGACTTTGTTGGCACCCTGTGAAAGTCACAGAAATGGAGGTTCCAGCTGTACAAAATCCACTATGTAAATGAAATGACTCCTCAAATGTCTCTCTTCCCATTTCTGAAAGGACTCAGCTTCTACCAGAAATCTACAAGTACATCAATCTGCTTATTGACTACTCTCCTGCCACCTTTTTGCCTGAGGGCAAATCTTTCCTGTCATGATATGTACCCCTCACTTGGGTTAGCAAATCTCACTAACCACAGGGTGGTGTCCCCCATCCTTATCATGGAAAGCCCTCTCCCCTCTTCCCAATAGCTTTTACCAATCCATCTTCTTGTGCTTCCAAAAGGAAGAAAAAAACCCCTCTCTTTCCCTCATCCTCTGTGTATGTCATATATCAGAATTAGAAAAAAGGATTATTCAAAAGAGTTAGCCCAGTGGTGTCAAAACAGTCAAATTATTTTAATGTTCTGTTTGGAAAGCATTTTCTGCTGGAAGATTTATGATCTTTTATCTACAGAAGACATTAAAAATTATTCAGAAATGTGCTAAATATACAAAATTAAAATGATGATTTGAAGTATCCTGTGCTATTTCAATATGCAGTGGCAAGAAGTGGAAAAGGTGTGTTGATGTGGAAAATTCTTAATTAACATTTGAGTAAATATCTTCTGTCTGCCTCCTCCTCAGGTCACTGTGCAAGACTTTAATATCCTCATGTATTCTCTGTGCTATAAATCCTCAGTTCTACATCAGGGAGTGTCATGTATGATCAACAGTTTTTTATTATAAATTGTGATGGGTATTATTGAGCTACTTACCAACAGGATACTTGCCTCTGACTTGAAATGAATATTAATAAAGCTGTTAGTCCTCTGTCAAAAAAGCAAGTACCTTCTCAGTTTCAGTAACTGAGCACAGTAATTGTCATCAGTATCCCTAAATGTCAAATTCATTATTTCACCTCCAGAGCAGTGGACCTAAAAAGTGATTTAACATAGTTCTTAAACATCAAAATTATTTCATTTTATTTTGAGGGAATTTGCAAGCACCTTCTCTGTTTGTCAGGTGTTGGAGAGATGTACCAAACACCACTGAAAATCTGTGTTTTCCTGATTGGTTTTCTGTGCTAGCAAGGCTTCAACTCGTTTCTGATCTGTAAAGACAACTGTAGATGAAGAACAAAAGTCAAGGGCTTGAGAGGTACCCACCACATAATTCTGTTGATGTTGGTTTATTTCTTTTTTTTTCCTGTGTAAAATAAAGGAACATATGGCTGGTGATCAGGATTGCTACCTGTTGCTTGTTTCTGTCAAAAAGCTTTTTACTACCTCTCTTCCAGCTTTGCAGTCCACGCTAAATTTTCTCGAAGTGATGGTTACGCGTCCCAGAGGTGCAACCAAGGGCATGTGGAACACACTGGGGCTGTTGGAGCAGGCTGGCAAAGATGGGATGGAGATGTGGGAGGCTGAACTGCAGCTGTCAAAGAGGCGTGAGACAACTCATACCACTCCTGTCTCTTCTCAGTTGGATACTCCATAGGAATCGGAGACAATTGCTGTTAGAAGTACCTTAATCTGGGAGAGTGGTTGAAGTGCTCAGGAACAAAAAAATAGCCTCAGAAATGATGGTAGGAAAGGCACTCAAAGAATCACAGAAAATCTTCCTCTTCTTTCTAGACAGTCAAATTTTGAATCCAATTTTCATGTAAAGTGACCTAAAAATGTTTCTTTTGCAAGACCCCAGACTACACTGTAAAAACATACACAGAGTAAGCAGGGAAAACTCCAGATTTCCCATATTCATAGATCAGAAAAAGGCATTCATAACACAGGTTAAATTAGGGATCTAATTAATGACCAATTAATGTGCTTATTGTGCTCAGAGAAGCTATACACCTTTCAAAACCTCAACTATTGCCTCATTGCTTGGTGAGAAGCTCAACATGAGCCAGCAATGCACATTCACAGCCCAGAAATCCAACCATATCCTGAGCTACAGCAAAAGAAATGTTGCCAGCAGGTCGAGCGAGGTGATTCTGCCCCTCTACTCCACTCTTGTGAAACCCCACCTGCAGTGCTGCATCCAGCTCTGGCATCCCCAGCACAGGAAAGACATGGACCTGTTGGAGTGAGACCAGAGGAGGGCCATGAAGGTGATCAGAGGGATGGAGCACCTCTCCTGTGAAGACAGACTGAGAGGACAAGGGTTGTTCATCTTGGAGAAGAGGTGGCTCTAGGAAGACCCTGGAAGGCCTTAGAATACCTTCCAGTGCCGAAAGAGCTGGAGAGCGACTTTTGATAAGGGCATGTAGTGATAAGACAAGGGCGAATGCCTTTAAACTGAAATAGGTTAGATCTAGATTAGATATTTGGAAGAAATTCTTCACTGTGAGGGTGGTGAAGCACTGGAACAAGTTGTCCAGAGAAGATGTGATTGCCCCATGGCAGGAAGTGTTCAAGGTTGGATGGGACTTTAAGCAACCTGGTCTAGTGAAAGGTGTACTAGATAATCTTTATAGGTCTTCTCCAACCCAAACCGTTCCATGATCCTATGATACAGCATCAAAAATAATTTTAATATTAAGAAAATATTTAATTTTTAATATTTGGTCTGAACAGTACTGAAGTGAGGAACACTAAACATGGCCCATGAGCCACTAGTGACAACTGAATTGTCAGATCAAAAAAAGTGCTTGGGGTAGAAGCAGTGGTCTTGCATCCATATTTGTAGGTCTCTTTTCATCCCGGGAAATGGTTCAGAAAATGCCAGGACTGTGAGGGCAACCAAGGCTGAGGAGCAGGAACTTGGTTAGAGCTGCATCAGCCAAGTGGGCCAACCAAACCAGACACTGCCATTCCCTGCTCCATGGGAATATTATTCCTTCAGCCCCAGGTGCATCTTGCTCTGCAGCAGGCAGCAGCAGCCTTTCACCATCCTTATAACTGGTACACTAATTGTGCCGTTTTGAACAGCTCTAATATGAACCAGACTGCAGTCACATTGAAAAAAAATTTATAAAACATGGCTGTGTCTGAAACCTGACTACAATCTAACTTCTTTAAATTTTGCCTGATACTGATATCACAAGAAACAGTTCTGCAGCAGCAGAGATTGATCCCATTTCCCCTCTTATGTCAGGGAATAACCTTAGAAAAACTTTCAAATTGATGGTAATTCACTAGTTTCAAAGGCCAGACAAAATAAATCTTTAATAAAAAGGTTTGTCCCAAGAAGGAACAGACAGTTTAAGGAGCTTAGACCTCCAAATCGTCAGCCTGTGTGCTCTCTGTAATTTAATACTGGGGATGTTGGCTAACTTCATTAAGAGGATGACAGTGAAATTGAGATAAATCATCCTGTGGTGAGGGAGGGACCAACACAGAGAAAATTATAACCAGCAGGATAAACAGGTTATATTATCACACAGGTGACTTTCTCCCACTTTGGTGTTAAAATGAGTTTCATTAAAACAATATATGTATTTACATTGGAGCCCATGACATTGTGAAATTAAGCACTTTGTATAATTCACACAAATGCATCTGTAGATGCTGGACCATTCTTATGTCTAGTTCTTGACTATTTTCAGCCCACTCATTGAGTGTGAATTTTTTAATTTTTGGAGTAACTTTACAGTTGAAAAAATTACTACTTTGATTTTTACATCTTTACGAACCAGTATTTCAAAAATATCTTTACTAAATCTGTAACCCAAGTAATCTCAGAATTGTTACTTCTATTATTAGCTTGTGTTAAGTTTGAAAAAAAATTCACTATGAAAAGATTCCCATTCTCTACTATCTCCTGATACTCATGCTAGGCAAATAGTTTTGAAGACTTCATACATGGCTATGCACTTGGTGGCCAGAAAAAACCCCAATGTTAAGAGGGTTAACCCATTTCATAGAGTTTAGTTCTGTCTTGTAACTGGTGTTTGTTTGAGGAGTTTTTTTCCCTGCAGGGAATATCAGTGATTCGTACAAAGACTTTTCCTCCAGAAAGCTGAGTCACTTCTTTTATTAAACACATTCAGTATAAACTGTGCATTTTAATAACATTTTTTCTATATTTTGATTAAAATTGCACTGAGTAAAATTCAATTCTTCCTACCTAGAAATAATTTAAATTTAAATAATTTAAAACTTTATTTCTGGCCTTGTAATGGCAGCTTTTCAACACCAGCCCTGCATTGCACCCCATTTGTTTGTGTCCATTCCTTTTCAGAGGCAGACTGCTTGATGCTAAGGGAAAGGCTGCCCTGGCTCTGCTTTTATCTCATCTTTAGTCTGTTGGTGGTGCACATCTACAGGAGTGTTTCCATTCCATGTTTTGGAGGTGGCCTGGGAGGGGTAGGTCTGAGTTGTGACTCTGTTTTTGGCTGAGTCTCTCTCTTCTGCTCTCATCTTCTCCCCTATGCACTTCCCATGGATCACTTTCCCCTCTGGATGGGAGTCTCACTGGAAGTACGATTTTTCACTATGGATAAACACTGAGCATCACAACACAGTGCCCCATCAGTCACTTCCCAGTGCATCATGCAATGCTGTGCTTCACATGGCTGCTGCCTCTGACCCTGCACTTATGGACCACAAATACAGCTTTAGCAAATGAAACAATTTAGTCAATATATCTAAGGAGGACACACACTAAAAGGAGTTCTACTCCGTGTTCAGTCCTACTTCTGGACTCTGTCATTGTGAATTTACTAATTTCCTGAAACAAACTTCATATTTCAGCATAAAATACAGTAATGTAAGACTGAATGAAACCCAAGAGCCTTGTCTGGACTAGGAAATCTCTTTCTAATAGTTTTATCCCATTTGCATTGAGTTAGAATACATTTCCTTTAGTACAGGCCACAGGAAAATATTCTTTTTATAACTGATTGATTTAAAAGGGTTCTGCTCTACATCACCGAAGTGGAATAATACAGACCTGTTGTTGCATACAACCTGATTTTGCAATAAGAGCATTAAACATTACCAACTGCAGTAACTGACCTGTCATATCATCTACTTAAAAAAGACTTGAACAGTTATTTATAATTGAAATTGCAAAGTGGAGAGCCACTGGCTATGTCTGATTGATTCCTTGCAGATGGGTGCTTATGTTAAAATTGGGGCAGTCACAGGGGTTACATGTACTCTTTTCTGCTACCACCAGCTGTGATGGGTCTCCTGGCTCCCTCTCATGGGCATCTCCCTGGGCCACAAGCTGGCCTTTGCTTTCCTTGGGCAGGGAGAGCAGGTGGCTGGTCCTCTCCTGGCTCATGCATGGGAAGAGAGTCTGTGGTGAGCCAGTTGCCCAGGACTGTGTCCAGATGGCTTTTGAATATCTCCTGGGATGGTGACTTCACAGTCTCTCTGGGTAACCTGTGCCAGTGCCTGGTCACCTTCACAGTGAAATGTACACAACAACATCAAATAATTATAGAATTAAAAAAAAAAAAAAAAATTAAAAAAGAGTCTGAAAGATTTCTGGAAAGGTTTCTAAACCATTCTGAGGACAGGAGCAGCTGTATCTAGGGTGGCACTGCCACAGGAACTCCCTACAATTCCCGTGCAGAGCCACTGGTCATGCAAAAATGCATGAGACATCAGGGAGTTCTGTGATGTGGCATGGCACAGCATAGCAGAGCACAGTGCTGCCTGCATGGCTGAGGAAGCTGCAGGGCTTTGTGATGGAAATGACAAGGGAAAGGAAGTGCTTTTGAGGTTAAAACAATGTTTAAAGGGAAACCTAAATTGAAAACTAAATTGAAAACCTTTGCCAAAAAGCCCTCTGAGATACTGACCTTTTTTGGACTGCTTGACTGCAAACACTGAAGAAATAGCCTTATTTTCTAGCATCCACAAAAAACCAGAGCTATATATGCTGTCAAAAAAACCCAACTTCTTTTATTGCTGGGATCTCTTTGTAGAAAGGAATTCAAGACTTCTTTAGCAAAGGCATATTTTCCTCTGATGTCAAAATTCACAGAAATATAATATATTCTTAGGAGTTATTAAAATATTCATAAGAGTTGGGAATATTTACAAATTTAGAGAATGACTACAGCAATTTGACTTTGGCAAATCCAACATCAGTGACAAATAAGGAAGGGAAGAATTTTCATGGGAAAATATGGTGTCATCATTTGAATTTTCAATCATTTTCCAACTGTTTCAGATTGCAAGTAGTATTTCACTTAAAAGCTCAAAAATCCCAAGCCATACCATCACTGAGTGGTTACTGCTGCATTTGCAGCTAAAGCATCTTAACAAATTTTCTATGTTCCTGGGGTTTCTGTCTATGCATCAGGTAAAAAATGTATAGCTGTAATTTGTATTTTATACATTAAAAGCACTGAGAGTAGTGTCCAGTGAATAAATAAATTATACTACTATTTCTTTTACAATATGAGAAGTTACTCTGGATGCTAAGGGCAATCAGATCCTGTATTTGCTGCAGTTTGTAATGCATTGTTTGAAGAGTAAGCTTCAACAAAGACTAAGTAACTTCTTTCATTGTAGATACATCTTTTGGCTAAACTCATACTTGCAATGGAGAAGAAAAAGAAGGAAGTGTAATTTGTTTGTGTATCTTGGTACTAAGTAACAAGTTTGATTCCAGCTACTGTTTCTGATTTGTGTGTGTGTGTTCCAATGTTTTAAGCATTAGTGAAACCTGATAAAAGTGGGGAATAACATGTCTGTATGAAGAACAATGTATGGAGTGAATGAATTCCCATGTTTTAGTAACCGTTTGTTCTCTCCTTTTTGTAAAATGTGTGAATTTTGATTTTTCCTTTCCTTTGTGAAAGTACTTATGTAGACAGCGTTTGCCTTTTGTAAATATTTGCTTATATAGCAAATATTGCTGTCTAGGTCTCAAATAAAGAGTGCTCCTGTAATTTATATAAAGAATTCAAAACCTTCAAAAAAACACCCCCATCTCCAGAAGCCCAGGTGTACTGAAAAGTCTTGAAATGAAGTAAGACTTGTTACAAATGAGCCCTAGAGTAATTGACTTATATGTAGAGTGTGTAGCTCAGGCATGCTCAAGGAGAACTGTTTTTTCCTTAAGGCATCTCTCAAAATCAAGCCTTCCCTGTTATTTTTCCGTGGACTCTTCATCTTGGAGCAGGAAGGGGTGTCACATCCTGAGACCTTTCTGTCAGGTTTAGTTGCATGGGCCACCAGATAGAAAAGATTTCAGGAGGCACAAGTCCTGACAGCTAATATGAGCACGTAAACCTCACTTTCTTAGGAAGTCAGGCAAAGAAAACTTCACCACTGACCTCAGATGATCATGTAGATGGGTAACTTGGGTTCAGCTGAGCTCATTGTGCTTTGTTGAATGTGGTTTGTTGCCAAGATAAGGACTGTAATTTGTACAACGTGAAAGCAGCAGTTGCAGCTTTGAAGTCAGTGTTGGAAGTGTAATTGGGTAAAATCCAGGCTTCTTTTCAAGATGGTGAGGAACCTGCCAGGATTTTTAAGAGCTTGGGTTCATTAACTGCAACTAGGTTCAGAAATAAACGTAAATGTGACTAATATTTTCTCAGCTCCTAGGAAAAATATTCTACAGCTCATTCAAAGTATTGCTTTATTTACATGACTCTTCTAAAATAATAACAATAATTTTAAAAACAGGTAGACTACAGCTTCAAAATGGGAATGAGCTAGACCCAGTGTCCCTCCAGGTGCTGTTCTTACGGAAACATCACGTACCTTTAATGCAATTAAAACATACACACACACAATTTCTAAACCTCAGCTGGAGCCTTTGGCTTTTTTTTCTTGATTTGCCCTGAATGATGCATAATGGCTAACTTGGCAGGCTGCCTTTTTGCAGAGAGACAGGTAGAGCTAGTATGTGAAAAGAGATGGCTTATAAAATCCCTTACCCCATTTGCCAGGGAAAAAAATTACTCCCTATCATTGATTTATCTTTAGGAGGTTCATTTGAGAATATACGTAAAACCAAGAAGCTCATATGAGATTTTAAGACCACTATGGATGATTGAGAGTAAGACCTTAAGAAGTTCATTTACAGTACCAGGAAAGTTGCCTGTCAAAAGTAAAGCCTACTGAATATTTATCAGCTGCTCCTGCTCTGACATGTTCCAGAAAACACCCTTCGAAATCTTTGTGTTTTGAAGTTACTAATGGCTTCTGAATCTATCCACGTACCAAATGTGAACACAAAAGTGCAGCTGCTCTCTCACCCCTTGATTTCTTTCAGCTGCAGACAGAACAAGTTTTCTTTTTTCCCAGAAAAGTTAATGGTTTCCCCTTAACAGCAAAAGAAAGACTTTTTTTAAAAAAAAGACAAAGACTGGCACCAACCTGTCTGTCTCTCCCACAAGTACAAGCAAAAAAACTAGTCATCAAACCACCAACAACGAATAGTAGTGTGAAAGACTTTTGGGACTTTTGGGATGTTGACTATGAAAACAATTCTGACAGTCTGGCATATATGTTTAGTTGTGAGTTTCATGTCACATAATATGACAAGATTTCTGCTGTCATGCATCGGCCCTAACCCTAAAAAATTAATGGGGAGTGTGATTTGACCTATCACAGAGTGTTCACAGCAAAATTACTCTCTTTGGGTTTTGGGGTTCTTTCGTGCATAAAGTAGGCAAGAAAGACTGAGCAGTGAGGATCTGCTCTGGTCTGGGCAAGTGTCTGTTGGCAAGTAATTTATTTTCCCAAAAGAGACTGCTGTTTCATTTACCCCAAAACATACCATGATTTATGCTATAAAGGAATAAAGATTCATAGGATGGATCTGTAGGAAAATTGCTTCCTCAGAGCACCCCTGTAGATCTAGTGTCCCCTCAGAGTTTGGGCTGATGTTTTCAAGGGTTTTCCGTACCCACTTATGGCCTTTTTTCTTGTGCCTTTCAGTGTTGGTGGTCTGGTGGTGTCCTTCTGTATTTTGATAAGGAAGGTAAAGTAAAACAGGAGACCAGGGTCCCCCAACCATGTTGCCTCATTGCTGCATGCTGGAAAGACTGGGGAGGAAATAGAGTTTTTAGCTCTGCTCTTGTTCAGCTAGGGCAAAACCTTGGCTTCATCATGTCCCTTTATAACCCTGTTGTTCTCCATGTGACTGCACTGTTGGAGTCTCAGTCCAAGGCAGAGGCAAAATGACAACAGGAGAGACATAGTATAGTCTAATACCCAAAGCAACAGTCAAAATAAAGAGAAGTTGTCTGTCTCCTGTAGGTGTCTGCAAATGTACACTGAAGCCCTAGGCTGATGCATTGTTCCTCTAGAGAAGCATACTGAGAGGAAAATGGGTTTCTTTTGGCCTTCTGCAGAGCATTTGCCATCTCCCTGAGTGATTACACATTTGTCATCACCAACAACATGAAAATTCCTATGTGGAAGTATTTTATGCCTCTGCAGATATGGGTGTTTGAGCGAAATGAAGTGATCACAAAATAATAAGGAATGGGGCAATTACCAGCAGAACTCATTTGTTATCTGTTGTCGAGCCTCAGTAGTGGAGGAAACAGTCATCTGGGCACCTTAATGAAATGTGACAGACGTTTAGAGAGCGAGGGCTGATATTTCCTGACAGCATCACCATCTGCGCTCTGAAAGCTGTAGTATCTGGACATCATAATCTGTTACGGGCTGCTTATTATTGTATCCCCACATCGCAGGGCACACAGGGGTTATCTGTTGTCAGCCTTGTATGCAGTTCCCTCACCTCAGCTACGATCCTAATCCTCAGTCTCTCACCATGCTTCCTAGTTGGATGTTTAGGTTTCCAAATAATCATGTCAATAGCCTCAGATGTAGATATTTGAAAGGGAGGGGAAAAAAAGACAGAAAGAAAAAGTCTTCTAGCCTGCCAGCAGGCAAAATAGATGTTAACTTAATTCTTACCAGGGCAGATGGAGTTGTATAATCTGATTTCCAAGAGTACGGAATTTTTCAAGAAAGTAATGTTTTAGTATATATGATAGTAGAGCAGTTTTTGAAGCTTCAAAATTCTAATGTGGCAGTAGTTTCTACAATCCTACTTCTACACACAACACAGGTACAGGGAAAATTGTTAAAGAATGAAAGATGCAATAAAAACAGAGGGTTTTGCCTAAACCAAGGAGAAACCTGTTGCTTCAAATATGCTGGAACACAGAGATTAAAACAGAGACTACAGAACAAACCCAATCCTTTTTTTTTAAGCATTTTTTTCAGAACATCATTTGTAAAGATAAAAAGTGACCTTGAGAGACAAAAGTACACCCTAATTAAAGGAAAGGGGAAAAAAAAAGGTAGGGAAAACCACCCAAATAACCAAACAGTGTGGGTTAACTTTACCTTGCATAATTCAGTATTTCCTTGCATTATAAGGAAGAGGTGAAAAGGCTGAAGACACAATTCAAATTACTGAAGCAGTAGTCAAGTTACCACTTTTGCCTTGAAGAAAATGCTTTTTCTTAGGTGAGTTATCCTGAAGAGTGACCTTGAATTTCCAACTTGTTTACTAGAGTACTGTGCTTGTTTTCCTGCCTGGTAGTGAGGTAGTGAACGTGGGGCACTCAAAGTCTTAACTTTTTCTTTTTAAAATTAAACAAAACCAAACCAAAGACCAACACATTTCCACAGAGAAAGGGTCTTGTTTAGCTTCTCTGTCTCGTGGAAGAGTACCCTTATCCTGATCATGTAAAAGCCCAGTGTCTTCTGCAAAGTTTTTTCTCAGAGGCTGCCTTGAGACATGTTTCTGAGCACAGTGATGAGTAAGTTGTCACCTGACTGACTGATCTTTGAAGCCACATTTAGTAAATAAAAGGAAGAGTTTGTACACTCCCTAAATGGAAACCGCTCTTCACTTGGTCACATCCCAGTGTCTCAAGTGCTGAGAAAAAATGGAGAAGTCAAGACTTGTGTTCCTTCATCTAGTTACCAGAAGGACTTATGGCCTTGGGCTGATTTCATAGAATCACAGAATCCTTTAGGTTGGAAAAGACCACTGAGATCATCGAGTTCAATGTTTGACTAATCATGACTTTGTCAACTAGTCCGTGTTACCAAGTGCCACGTTCAGTTATTTCTTGACTATGAAAAACTCTAAAATTGAGGATGATGCAAGGATGCACTGGTATCTCAAATATCCCTGTTTTGTGGGTCATCTGATTTGACTGATTTCTGGAAGTGAATATATGAAAATAAAAAAACATGAGGTCAAGAGAAGAGCCACAAAAGCAGTTCAGCACTGAGAGGGTCATTTTCCCAAACACTGCAGCTCTGATACTCCTTGCAGGTTTCAGTGATTGAAACAGAGGAGGACAACAAGGCTCCCTGTTCCTGCCTGTAGATTTAGCAAGTGCAATGCTCTGTAAAACAAAGTGGTTGTATAAAAGTATCTATAATTCCGGGAAATATGATGAGAGGAGTTACAAGATCTAACAAGTTTTGCTTAAGTTTTACTTTATGCACATATATGAACTTCTTCAGCTGGTAGAGTACTAAGAAAACTATTAGATCTTCAGCAATATAGATATTAGACCAGAAAGTCTGCTCTTGTACTACAGTGGGTAAAAAACCAAATCATGTATGTTATCAGCTGACATCAGCTGGGCCTTACAAATTGTGACAAGTCAGGGCAAACTGTGTTCCTGGAGCAGTTTTTGCCTTGGAAGGAAATATTGAGGATCACTGCCTTAAAGGTAAACCCTCAGCAAGAGATAGCAAGGAAGCACTGGCTAACAGAGTTGTCCTCCTTGGAAATAAACACATACAAGGAGCTGTGGGAAAGGGTCAATATCCTACCAATGAGGCAAAGAAGATTTATTATATTCACTCTCCCTTTTCTGGAAGCAGATGGCTTCTATGGTTCATCTTTAGCTGAGGATTTTTAGAATGGGCTGCTTCATGGGAAAGAAATGAGGGGGAGTATAGTAGGAGTTATATTCACTAAGCAAATACAGGAGAAGGGCATCTACTACAGCAACTGGAGACAGGAGCTAAACCTTCTGGGATGCATGTGCACACAGAAGAGCAGCTATTCGCTCCACAGGGCAGGAGCAAACGGGTCACCTTGACAAAAGACAATTCAAAATCTTCCAGAGACACAAGGAGGTAGCATTTAAGTCTTCAGAGCAATACAGTAGTGCTCATTTTCCACCTCATATCACGAAGCAAGCAGTTACAGTCTTCACTAGCTGGTGCTTCTAAATGGAATTCAACTCTCAAAGCACACATGGAATATTTTCCTTAACGCTATCGGGAGTGTCTTACTCTAACATTTTAGAATCAGCTTAGCTCAGTGTAGAATAGCTGGGTTCAGTTTCCAGCTTACTCAAGAGTTAATTTTCTTTCTTTCTGTACAAGTTCTACACCAAACTACTGTCACAGTGTGTGTGAATGATTCATGATGATTTGCCCCATGTGGCCTTCTGCTAGAGGCAACTAAGGAAAAAAAAAAGCCACGAAAATGCCAACACAACTACAACCCTCTCACACACTTCCTTCTCCTTAGAACACCATTTATTGTTGTTACTCACCTTTAGTGAAAGCAAAGACAAAATCCACACCAAAGCAGAACAGATAACACCACAGGGGTTCTAATCAAACCCAAACTATAATGTGAACTGTTGTTGTTTTAGTGTTAAAACTAGCAAGCTCGTATAACAAAATCCAAGTAGCAAGTCACTAGAGGAAAAGTGATGAGAAAAGAAAAGCTGCTTATGTTAATTAAACAAAGAAAATCTGCCTGGCAGACAAAAATAGCTTAGAAGCAAATGAATTTCAAACATGTATCTATTTCTTGGTGTTCCCTGAGCACACAGATAATATGTGTGCTCATGCATTCAGTCTTAGGGATTAAAGAAATTGCTGGGCATGTTGACTAAATCCAGGGAAGATGATCTTCAAAAACAAAAATCCATACATGTCCACCTGGTGTTGTGAATGAAGTTCTGGAAGCAGAGAATAGATACCTTACTTCTACTTCTTTTGAATGGCAAGGATACACCACAAATTAAAAACCTATTAGGCCTCAGAGACCCCCTTGTTTCTGGAAAACCCAAAATAGGGAAAGAGTTTCTGCCAGACCTTACCATGAGGTACCAAAACCTAATGAACAGAAACCCCATTCATCAGAAACCGGCTGCATCAGTACTGCTGCTGACTCCTTACTGAGGGAGTGAAGAAGACATTTACCAGTAGTTCAGGTTCTTCCCCTCACTCCCAGAAACTCATTTGATAACTTGATCCCAGTGTTGCAGGAACCCATCAAGAAAAATTAGGTTATGTCAAGAGTCAAGTTTTCATTAATTTAATTTCTTCTCAGACGTGAGTGGATAATCAAGAGAATGGGTGAATCCCACATACTTCCAAGAATTCATTTTACTTCCTCTTATATTTTCCACTAATTGAAATCAAATTTTTTTTAAAAAAGCCTTCAGTAATGACACATTAACCTGTGTATTTGTCATTGGCACATATTTAAAAAACAACTGCAGCATATTTCATGTTAGTCATATTGAGAAGGGTTACATAGCAATTGTATGTATTTACCATTACATACTACTGTCTGAGACACTTAAAAAATGTCACCAGAAAAAAAAAAATTATCATACATGACTTGAGTAGAGACAATAAGATTTTTAGGTGGTTGTTTGCTATTGAATAAACATCCAAGAGGTTCCAACTCATAAATATTATATTATCACAGAATGCTTTTATTTTTCTGAATGATAAAATTAATATGGCTGTTTCCAAGTCACAGTTGTTGGTTTTATTTATTTTAGAGCAGGGATTTCCCGTGTAACCACACAGAACCAAAAACTTGATGTACAGTGGCATTTAGTAATCTGTTACAACATCCTGCTGTGGCCATGTGAATCTCCATTTAGGCATTGCTGCTTTATTAACCTTACAAAGAAGAGCGCAATATGGTAATAAAATTGTTATAATCAACCTGAATGACAACATAGCAAGGATAATGCAGGATAGCCACAAACACACAATTCTTCTGTTCTTCTGGAGTTGTGATAAATATAATTTCACATATTTGTACAACATTTTACTTACCACTGTAAGTGCTAATAAGTGGTGAGTTTGTTTTAAATACCTATACATACCTTTTTGATTGTCTTGGATTTCTAAGATATGATATTTTTTGTGCTGAATAATGCTCTCATTACTACAAACCTCATGAGGTTTTTACTTCGTGAGATTGTTTAGTGGATCTGAAAATTGCTTCCTCTCTTCTGACAAGAGAAAGCAGAGACATGTAAGGTACTAAGAGTTTCTTTAAGAGCTCTTTTTTATTTGTAGTAAAACCTGCATCACATGTTATAATTTCTGTAGTCTGTGTTTTCTCCAGAAAATATAATCTATCAGTGAAGATACAAAAAATACCCGCTTTCATCATGGAGTAAGCATATAACAATCCAAGGTTTCCTACCATTTTTGATTTTCCAAGATATTAGACTTCTGATAGCATTGGTATTCTGACAATGATGGACATGACTATTAAACAGTTGAGTAATAGTGTGCCTAATAGGACTAGGACAGTAGCAAAGGGACAGTAAAGGGATATTGTAGAAAAGCATAGTGGGAGGAGGAGTGGAATAGGCTCATATAAAGCAATGGCAAAAGCACAGATTCACTGGTTTTTGAAATTTTTCTTTCTCTGAAATGATTAATCAAAAAAAAATGGCATACAAACAGTTTCAAAATGACATGAAGATTATTAACATAATTATCAGGAACAAAAACCAACCAACCAACCAACCAAACAAACAAAAAACCCCAAACCCAAATATATTTCAAACATCTGGTGACAAAAAGCATTAAAAAAATAAAATAATTTCAAAGAAGTGGAAATGTTCTATGTCTCTATTTCCTGCAGCATTGGAGGTGAGTCCATGGCAAACAACATTTTGCACCACAGAGTATCTCCAACAGATTTACTCTCTCTCATCCACCAGACTTGTTTGCTCATCAGCCTCAGCCCTGAGCCTTTATTTATGGTCAGTTTTCTTAGGCTCTCAGAAAGCACAGATGTAAAGAGTGTTTAGAAAAGAGTTACCTCCCAAACAAAGCCGAACTGACAAAAAAAGCTAATGGTAAAAAATTACTATTACAAAAACACATACATGCCTCAATACCCAACTACTTTCACCTTTCAAAGCTTGTTTGACTGTAAAAATTCATCCAGTGTCTGTAGAAGTGATCAACCTTTGTACTTGCAATCTGGGTCAGTTTTCATTACCAGATGATTTGGAACACTTTTAATTATTATGAATTCTTCTTTGCATTTTTAAGTGAAAGAAAATTGAGCTAAATCACTATCTTGTATGAGTCAGTGCTGTTAAATTTAAAAAAAAAAAGAAACCAAGCAGATTACAAAGACTTGATATTACAGTATGTGGTTGTGACTAAGCCTCTGTCCAGGAAAAGGAAACCCAAAATTGCTTAATACAAGCAACAGGACACAGTAAGTAATAGCCAATTACTTAACGCACAGTCTCTTTGAGGATCATCTAGTTGAGTAGAAAAGCCATAAGAAGGTTTTGCAGGGCATCTTGTTCTTTGAATTTCCAGGTGTATTACTACAGGAATTCATTTGAAGCAGTGCTACAAGCCATTTCTAGAATTAAATATACTGTTATGCATTTCAGATGTATAATAGTGCAATCATCATTATACAAAAGGAGCATAAAAGTGAAGGGTACATTTATTTAATTTGTATTTTCAGAAACATCATGGTTTTCTTCAGCTGTATAGAGCAGTTAAAAGGATAAGCTCTGTATTACCAGCTTCACGCAGTGCTATTTAAGGTGAATCTATGTAACAACTGCAAATATCTAAAGTCACTTTACACCCAGCAGGTGAGAAATACCTACCATGACAGAATTCAGATACAGTATATTTTCATCCTTAAAGATATGAATATATTCAACCCCTTTTTTTTTAAAGACACTTCAGTCTTCACTTTCTGTAAATCAAGATGCAGCCAAGTTGCAAAACTGAAGAAAATGCTGGCCAACTCCTTATCATCACATCAGTTCTTTTTCTTCCAATATCAAGAAAATGAAAAGGAATAGTTGAGGCACAAGTGATTTTTATGCAGAAGTATAGAAGTATTTCAATAAGTAGACTAGAACTTCAGTACTTCTTTTAAAAAAAGACATAGATCATAGGTATATGATCATAGTCATAGATCACAGTCACTGCAGTCTTACTGGATCACTTTTTTTTCCCCCCAAGATGAAAAAATAAACTGTTTCACAGAGCTTACCAAATCCACTTTATACTGTCATTTCACACAGTTCATGTCTAATCAAAGCCACGTACAAATACATGCTTCAAGGGAGCCTGAATACATTCTGCTACACCCAACAGTAAACTATTTCTTCAGCGAAGACAGCTTCAGTGAACTCAGTAATGCAAAGAGGAGTCCGTCCAGCTGGACTGACGTAAATGTTGCAGGCAGAACTTAACATGAAAGTGCACTGGCAACAAGCTTTTGAGGATAAGCTCATATCATAAGAGCTTGTGCTTGAAACTACTTTTACAGCTATGGTTATTTTTTCTGTTAAGAGGCACTGCATAAATATGGAGTCATTCATCTAATGCACTTAATATTTCTCAGCTGAGGACTATTGCAATTTTACCCTATGTCTAGGTGTGATAATACTTTGGTTTGCTTTACAGCAGAGCACTGCACTATCAATACAGCTGATACTAAAGAGAAGGCTGAAAACACTGCAGACAGGAGTCAAAAACCCCAATCTGCTCCTTTACTTCTTTTCATGCTTCTTGGTTAGTTTTCCTCTTTCTAGTTGGAGGCTTGTGCTGGTGTTTGTTTGCTTCTCCTTTTGCTGGCTCTCCTGGGAAACTTGTTGCACTGCTCGGAGGATAGCAGTCTGCACAATCTGCTTGCTGGCGATCTGCAGCTTAACTTCATCTTGCTCCGTCTCTGACTTCTCACCTGCCAAAGCCAAAGACAGAAGAAAGGGAGCTAAGAACTTGAGGCTACTCCATGAAAACATGAAGGACAGGAAAAGAGGGGGCAGGGGAACAAAATCACAGAGTGACTGGGGACAGTTTATTACATAGGAAACCTGTCAATACTGAAGATAGTGAATTAGGGTGGAAAGTGCCTCTGCATGCTCAGTGCCACAGGACTGAGTGAAGGAAGAGACTTTGAGTCATACAGCTCAATTACCCACTCCCCAGCTCTGGGAACAGCTGTGACTTCACAGCTGAAACAAGCACAAATGCGTTGCACAGTAAGACAGGAAAGGAAGGTTTTCTCATCCAGCTGTGAATCACATCCTTTTTGACTTGAGCTGTGCTTCTGGATAGGGAATTGAACTTTATTTTGCAAGCCTGACATGTACTCCCTCACCACCATACAGAAAAAAACACTGCTTCATTAACATTTCTTTTTACTTCAGATTGAAAACCCTCATCCATCAAATTCCAACTTCAAGGTACAAAATATTGTTTAGTGCAGTTTATTAACCCTTAGAAAGATTTTCAAAACTATCTGCAAAACATTAAGAAAGGTTCAGATTGCTGTAGGTAAAACAGAGAACATTTTCTACGGCGATCTGACAAATATGTATTTTTATGTGAAACTTCTTTGCTTTGCTAAATTATTAAAATATGGATAAAATGAAGTAATGTAGTGTGACTATTGACATCTTGTAATGAAGAAGAGTAGTTTATGTTACGAAGTTTCTCTTTGTATTTCTGAAGTATTTTGACTCCTAACATAAATGGCAATTTGGTCAATAAAGAATGCTCCATAGTGGTCAAAGCTGATACTGATTTAAAAAAATTCTGACGTACACCTCTTGGCCTATAGGAAATCAGTTGTTAATTGAAATGCTTAGACTAGGTGGATATTGACATCATTAGATTTGATTTTAAAGGTTTTAAAGATACTCATCTCAGTTCTTTCTTAATTGACTGTTACACTCAAGTCTTTCATTAAATAGAATTTGTACTTTACTGTTTTAATGACATATATTATGAATTGTATCCTGAGAGAAATCAAACAGAACAAGTTAAAGGTCAGGTGCTTTTATGAGAGGTCCATATCTGGAATTTTGATAAATTCCCAATGTTCTTTCATTTTTTTCAAGGAAACTTAAGATAGAAACAAAAAGAGAATCACTTGTTTCCTTAGGGAATATGCTATTAAGATGCCATATGCTTGAGGGAAAAGACAAGGTCCTGCACCTGGGTCAAGGAAATGCCTGATGTCAATGCAGACTGGGTGGTGAATTTTTTAAGAGCAGTTTCATGGATAAGTACTTGGGGATAGTGGTAGACAAAAAGGTGGAAATGAGATGGCTTGTGGCCCAGAAAGCCAGTTACATGCTGGTCTTTACCAAAAGAGTGTGGCCAGGAGGCAAGGGAGGTGATTCTATCCCTGTGCTCTGCTCCTGTGAGACTCTGGAGTACCAGGCCTGGATCTGGGGTCCTCACCACTGTAAAGACATGGACCCATTGGAGCATGTCCAGAGGAGAGCCACCAAGATGATCAGAGGCTCACAAAACTCTCCTGTGGAGGCAGGCTGAGAGAGCTGGGGTTGTTCAGCCTGGAGAAGAGAAGGCTCTGGGGAGACCTTATTGTGGCCTTTCAATATATAAAAGGGACTTAAAAGAAAACTGGAGGGGGTTTTGTTCATATTATATATGTTCTGGCTAAAAGCAAAATAGAAATTGTATTTAATTCTATTGACATTAATAATTTTTTAAAAAACTCTGCAACTGTACTGAGATGACAGTTTGTCTACAAATAAAAGGGTAAAACCCATGACAACTCAGAAAACGTGTTTTAAATTGAAAAAGCTGGCTGAAAAGAATCATTCTTGGCACAGTCAGCTTTCCTGATTCAGTTTTTTCCACTCCTCAGCACTTGAAACAGTCTTTTTCTGAATAGAATTAAATGTTACTTAACAGATACAGTACAGATAATTCCTTACTACTTAAATATTAACTCACTTTTTATCACACAATGAATTAATCTTCTTGTTTGGCTGAAAAAGATCAGTCAACACAGCTGACATTCAGAAGATAACGTATTAACAAAAGAATGGAGAAACATGAAATTCTAAATACAAACATGTATGTTGGCATTGACATTGAGGTTATACGAAATGTGAAAAATTTGCCAATCCCCAAAAGCCACAAACCCCCAGAACTTATCATTGAAAACATACTGTCATTAAGCACATCACTGTTGAAAATTACTCAGTTTGCTCTCCTTAGGGATGCTTCTTTATTTATTTGGTCCTTGCCAACTACTCTACAAAAAACCTGATGTTTAAACATTATTTCTTTAGGAAGGTCATCCATAGCAACACTCAGTTGAAAAAAAAAAAAGAGTTTCCCAGTGCATATCTCCCTGGGTTTTTCAGTTGTTTATTTAGGAGTAAAACCTGTCTGAAATCGCCACACAGATAAGTGAGATGTAGATTATGTCTGCTCAGCTCTAGCTCATTACATGATTCTTTTATTTGCTGAGATAAACAAGAATAGAAAACCCTAGACCTCTGGACTACCTCTGAGGGTTTAGGTATGCACAGAAAGGAAATAAGGCAGCTCAAATAAATTTAGTTTATATTTGTGTAAAATAGTTTGGATGATAGCAACTCAGGTAAAAACAGCTAATTGGCTTCAGACACAGAGGGAGTCAAAGATGTTGGTCTGGGGTGATGTGGCCAACGAGACCATTGGCAGCTTATGTGGACCATCTAAATTAGAAAGCAAGTGAAAATAACAAGAATTTTTGAGGATGATATCTGACACTGTGTTTGACCCAGGTCTGAGTCTGTGTTGGGACTATTATTTGTAGGAGCCGGACTGCCAGATATGTCAAGCAGTCAAACATAAGCATCCAGCTCCCCTAGGCGTACAGTATCTATTACAGCTGTTGGATCTTGTCCATTATCCGATAGAACATGATCCTGGGCAAATGATTCTGGACATTTGAGCAGGAGTTGGACAAGATGACCTCCAGAGGTCCCTTCCAACCATAAACCTGCATTCCTGTGATTTTAGCTGGTTAGGCTGCGATAAATCAAAGCTTGTCCACTTATGAGTAAAGAGCAATCTCCCAAAAAGCATGCCCACTACATCCTCTTCTTCCAATTATTCATTTCAAGGAAAGCAGTTAGCTAGTTGTTTTCTGAGAAGCGCATTTATTTATTGATATGCTGGACCTACTGTGAGGAAGAAGAAAGGGATTGACTAAGGAAAGCAGAGATGACTCATTCAAGAATCCTAAAGGAGTTGGGCTGGAACATATCTATCTCCACCTTGCTGAAATACAAACTGCTGTGGACATCAAGGCAGAAATTTGAGTGCCTATAGAATTAATCGGGCACTTTAAGAACTGCATATTTTCAATCAGATGAAAAAAAGGCATCGCTCCTGCTGTCTAAGTATTTGGTGTTTAGCTAATCAAAATAAGAGTTACTAGGGTGATAAGATACAATCAATTTTTATCTATCATTTTTTAAGATTTGAAGTATAACCAGTTAAAATTCCATCACAAATAGGTCACTTCAAGTAATTTCTGGGAAAAACTTGAACAATGTCAGAAACACATTCTGCCTATTAGTTATCCTTGTCTAAAGATTACTTTTTTCCTCTTGATGGTAGAAAATCTCTACTTGTTCTCTATCTTTAGATGCTCACCCGTCATATCCACAACCACAGTTCTGTAAATAGAGAACTGAAATATCCGGGTTAAATCATGTTAAATGCAAGGCAGCAATTTTATCATTAACACATGATAAAGTCTCTTCAGCATGTTTTTATTACCTTGTACTTCACTTGGTAAATTTTATACGAACTAACTCAGCAGATGAAAAGTAACTTTCAAACTCTGGTCTGGTTCTGCAATCCAAAGTACAGCTTGAGAGATCCAAAAAACATCAAAATCTTGGACCGGCTGCAGGAATCAGTCACATATTCCACTTCCACCTAAAACTAGTGCCATGTATCAGTGCCTTGAAATTGGTTTGCTTTAGGATGTTCCCCATGTAGGAAAATATGGTAGCAGTTTGGAAAAAGATTAAAAATATTTGAAGAAAATTCCAAGTATTCATTACAATTAACAGAACTAATACTAGTTTAAGTTCAAGAACACCTTGTGTGGAAGACTTTACATCCTCTGAGATATTTCTAGACTATGAAATATACTAGAAAGGTATAAATGGAAAAAAATAGCTGTAGAGAAAATGCATTTAGCAGATCAAATATTTAAGAACTTCACTCTGGTTGCACACGAGCTTTTCTCATTTATACACTTCACTTTCTTCAAAGTATCCTGAGTCACTTCCTTTCCAGCCTGCAATCAAAGTAGCCTCCTGCACCTTCTGTTGATATCCCCTGTGGCTATTTCCTTTCAGCTTGCTACAAGTTAAATTTATTACACCTTATAAACACTTCTAATAAGTAACACTCAATAATGGGTAATTTGTTTGAACCAACAGCTACGTTCTCTACTGTACCTTTTCATAGGATTGTTTGGAATACTATCATGAAGCTAAACTACCACAGGCATGGTCTTGCAAAGATGCAAGTCTACCCCAGATCCACTAATGCTGTCAATAAACACTGAGTGGGAGAGTTACAGACCTTTTAATTCCCCTTTCCTCAAAGCTTTGTGTATTCTTTCTGCAGGTTGTGCAAACCACTTTGAACTTATCCATATCTAAAACTAAGAATAAAAATCCCATTCCCCTAAACAACCTTCTGATCTATTTAGAACTCGGAATTACCCAAAATGCATTCCCCTGTTAGCTGCAATTTAAATTTATGCAACAATTCTGAAGCTGAAAGAGCCAAGAAGTAAATACTTTTTTCTTCATATTTACATAAGACTATGCAGGTATAGTCTTTAAAAATTTACCATTAGTTTTAGCAATATATTGTTTTGAATTGCAATAATAATTATAATGTTTTCTGCAGCACTGCAACATTACAATTAATTTTTATAATAAAAATTGATAACAATTTAACAAAAATACTGATCTCTGGAAAATCTATTTCATCTATATTGAAAATGATTACTATATTTTTTATAATCCTGCTGACAGTACTAATGAAATTTTTAAATGGAACGAAAGTATAAGTAGAGAAGACTGTGATGATTAGACTTCATCAGAAGGTTCAGTGTGGATACATGAGAATATATGGAAAAAGCTCTATGTTATTACCTAAACTGTGTTTATAAACTGTAGATATTGTAAAACCTTACAGAACCTGGCAAACAAAGAAGTTTGTAATGATATAATGTATGTGTATATGTTGTAATAATTAACAGTAACATTCTTTGCATCAATATTGATAAGTTTCTACTATAAACCAAGTTCAGCTCATGAACTTCCCTTTGGAATTAGGCAGTGACATATCTCTCCATCGTGTTGCCCACAGCATGGAAGTTCCAGGTGAGCCTCCTCAGGTGAATATTTTGTAACCTGTGAATTGAAGTGGTTAAAAAATCTCCTTCTTTGATGTGCTTTACAGGTTGGTGCTGGGATTTCAGCACAAAAAGCCTAATTTGAAGAAGAGATCTATAACCAGGAAATGTCGGTGATTCACATTAATTACATCCAGAATGAATGAACACAGCAATCAGCCAGGGCTGAAGGCTTTCCAACACATGCACAAACCAACTTTACACATGAGAGTCATTAAGCTACTTACAGGATTAGAGACCCAGTTTGTCTCAATGTCAGTAACGATGACAGCTCAGAGACCTCATGAAAAGGTCCTACAATGAAGCTGCAAATTTAATCTTAAAAAGAAAAAAAAAAAAAGGCATTCTTAACTGCATTAGTTATTCTGTTCAGTACCCTTTCCCATGCTCTAAGATGGAGCCTGGTGAGGTCCTGACTAATAGCTGTCAAGCATCAGGAGGCAATACTCACTTACCCTGATTCCTTGAGGAAGAAGGGAGGACACTGAACATATCAGAAATGCCAAAAGTACTTTAATGTAGGATCCTGTGTTCTTCCAATTCCCTAACCTGCTGTGTGCAGGGGATTGCATCATTGACTTTCACTACAAAAGTTAAGATTCAGTTCAGTTTTATTTTCTGCCCTAACCTCATTCCCAATTCCTGCTGTTCAACCAGCATGGAAGAGGAACGGTAACATGAAGGGGGCCAGCACAGACTACTTCCCTCTTCAACATAAATTTTAAGAATGAAGCTGGAATAACTCTGCTCTGAATACAAATGGGGAAGGAATATAAGGGCAAAAGAGAAGAGCAGAAATGCAGATAAACTGTCTTGAAGGAAATACTAATATCTTCGGAGTAATACTTCATTGTACCTTTTTATCCAGACATTAGCTATATCTCAACTCAGGCTTTGTAATTTTTTTCCCACTGAGTTTTTACTCTTTCTTAAGAGATAAGACTATCTGGAATTCTCTTTGGGTTTTTTGCTATATAAAGCTATCTTTTTAAAGACTCCAGCAAGTTATTTCATATTATTTGAAATATGCCAGTGAAAATTATTTTTTTTCAGATTAAGAGATTGCTGAGACCTATCTATTCATAGGCATTTTTTCAACATTTTAGTAAGATTTCTTGCCATAGTTCCATAATATTAACTGAAACCCGACTACACACTTCAATCTATATATTTTCTAGGTATTTTAACATATAGCAATAAATCCACGCCTTAAGGACTGTGTCTTTTCAGCTTTGAAGACTGAATGTAGTTCAAAATATTAGTCACTGACAATTCTGCCACACCCCAACCCATAAATATGACACTCAGATTTTGGACCCAAAAGGAATATTTCTGGATTCAATACTGCAAACTAAGATTAATTTAACAGGGTTTTTAAGTCTTAGGCTGGAGTTCAGTCTATGAAAAATAAGATATTCCCGAAAGAGCATCTGGGACCAGCTGCTTCAAAGTTGATGAAAAATTTATATTCTCTTCATCTGCACAATTTTCCTACTTCTTTTCGAAAACACATTCCAAATACTAAAATAAGAAACCTCTCTACATCAAAAGCTGTGATTCTTCCAAGGCGGGAGAGGTCCAATGGCACAGATACAGGTGACCCTTATCAAACATATCGGTTTGGGCTAGAAGGGAGTTTAAGGATCATCTAATTCCAAACCTCCTGCCATGGGACATCTGGAACTTCTCTGGGCAACCTGTTCCAGTACCTCACCATCCTCACAATGAAGAGTTTCTTCCTAACATCTAATCTAAATCTTCCCTCCTTTAGTTTAAAACCATTCCCTCTTGCTTTTTCACTATCTGCCCATGTAAAAAGTCACTCTCTCCATTTTTTATAAGCTCTTTTTATGCATTGAAAGGCTCCCTGAAGGCCTCCCCAAAGTCTTCCCTTCTCCAGGCTGGACAGCCCCAGCTCTCTCAAACTGCCTTCACTGGAGAGGTGCTCCAGGCCTCTGATCATCTCTTTTTCCCTTCTCTGAACCCACTCTAAATGGTCCATGTCCTTATGTTGAGGATGTCAGAGCTGGATGCAGCACTCCAGGTGGGACCTCACCAGAATGCAGTGGGGGACCCATCTCCCTTGACCTGCTGGCCACGCTGCTTTTGATGTAGCCCAGGATATGGTTGGTTGTCTGGGCCAACCATAACGTAAGTGCACATTGCTGGCTCACATCCAGATTTTCATCCACCAGTAGCTGCAAGTCCTTCTCCTGAGGGTTGCTTTCAATGAGTTCTCCCTGTCTGTGCTCATGTCTGGGATTGCCTCAACCCATGTGTGGTACCAGATATGTGTTTGCACTGGACTTGTTGAACTTCATGAGGTTCTCAAGTTTGTCCAAGTTCCTCTGGAGAGTATCCCATTCTTCTGCTGTGCCAACTGCACCGCTCAGCTTCGTGTCATCTGCAAACTTGCTGAGGGTGCACTCGATCCCACTGTCCATGTCATTGATGAAGGTATCAAAGAGCACCAATCCCAAGACAGGGTCCTGAGGGACACCACTCATCATCCTACCCCCTCTGCCTTATGTTTTTCACAGTTCAGGTGCTCAGAGACTCCTATCCAAAAAGAAAAACTTAAGCACAGAAATCTAGATAATATTTATGTCGGTCTTCTGAATCTGTATCAAAAAACCCATTTTGATCCGCATTGAAATATAGTTCTTGTGTTAGAAGACTTTCAGTATTCACCACTGCACAGCATAAGAAAAGGGCAAGTTTTCAATGGAGGTTTATTTTGCTAGCTGCTGTGTTTATATTTCTATAACTTTTTGTGGGTTTTAGTCTTAAAGAACTATGTACAGATTAATTAAAATTTACAATATCTTAACCTGAGTTTCTTTTTTAAGTGTAGAAAATAGGGAAAAGGTTACATAGCCTGTAAAAAGCCAGCAAACCAGTTAAAATATCCTGCTACATTTTAGATATATTTCAACTTATACCAGATTATTCAGAATCAGAAATTGTCTGGCCAAATGTCAGGTGAAGCAGAGCCCTTCTCTAGCTCTAAAATAAACCCCAAACCCCACAACAAAGACTCCCAGGAAAAAAAAGCCCCCGCAAAAAGCCCTAAATTTGTACACGCACAACAGTACAGAAAAATTTCCCTGCTTATTTTAGAATGTGAGTGGAGTATGAAAGCTGTAAATACAGCTATTAGCAACTGAGACTGACATTTTTATATATATACAAATATACATATATGTATATATATATAGATATATATATAGAATCTCAGAATTACAGAATATGCTGAGTTGGAGGGGATCCATCAGGATCATTGGATCCGACTCCTGCCCTGCTCAGGACAAGAGTCACACCATATGCCTGAGATTGTTGTCCAAGTACTTTTGAACGCTGTAAGGATTGATGCCGTGACCACTTCCTTGGGGAGCCTGTTCCAGTCCCATGACCACCCCCTGGATGAAGAACTTTTTTCTAATATCCAACCTAAACCTCCCCTGACACAACATCAGGCCATTCCCTTGGGCATATACACATACATGTATATACACAAAGTCATCATAGAACGTAAATCAAAGATTTTATAAACCTAAAAGGCACCTTGAAAGAGCAAGACCCTTTTTTGTTGGTTTGTTGTTGTTTTTTTTTTTTTTTAATTTCATAGCTGTAATCTTGACAGAACCTCTCTTTACAACAGGATGCCATCACATGTGATTTTCCACTCTTGGAACTGATTCTCTGTCTTCTCAGAGAAATATTTTCTGCTCTATTAAGAAAACTTGATCAAGACAAAAAGTAATGTCAATCTGCAAGTATTTAACAGAACGAGTAATGGATACGCAGACCCTCTGTACTGATAAATTGTGAGTGGATTCACTGCCCAAAGACAGAAAATATATCATTCTATCAAATATACATACTACAAAGTGAAACAAATGCAAGCAATCCATGGGAAATTACATTTGCCTTACCATTAGAGAAATACCTGAGTAGAATATGGTTCAATTTACTTCTCCAGGCAAAAAATTTCAAACCCTCTTGAAGAAGGAATACAGCATCTTCTGGTAACACAACTACAGGATTTGCAAGGGCTGGCAACAGCAACACAGAGATCACCTGTCCTGACTTCCCTGGCAAGGCATTCTAAAGGAACCTGAAGTATTTTATGGCTATTCAGGTCAGCTTTTCATTTCTGCAAACATCAGTAAAGGATCTGCTCTAACTGACATCCACTAAAGTTCTGTAGAAACTTTCAAGTTATTATGCAAAAAACACAATACAGATGGGCAACTAGCAGTCACAAAATTTCACAAAGCCCATAAATAAATTATAAATATATTGCTTGCAAATAATTTTTGCTTAAGCTACTGTTTGTAACATAAATTAGTTAACATAAAGATGTGTATCATGTCCTTAACAAAATCTTTAATAGACAAGATTGGAGGTATAGAAATAAATCTACCTTTCACTGCATTTTACTGTAAGGGCATTTATTTCCATTAGCACAATGAAACTTATAAGATTGGAATGATACTATTTATGTCTATGACAAGTACAAGAGAACAATTCACCTACAAGAATAATGACTCGGAGGGACAAACTCTAGAGGTCAGTGTAGCTCATTCCTTTTCTGCATTCACCATTTGACTATCCTGCTCAATAAACTGTTCCAGTAGGGATGTTAATAAGGACTGTATCACTTATTGCCACTATCCCACAGCTATGAACAACTCCTTCAATATAGGCCTTACACAGCCACTGTGATAACAGAATTCTTCTCACACCTAACCTGAATAGGATTCATTCCAGTGACATGGAAGTGAAAGGTGCAAGCCTCACTTATTCAAGTCTTCAGTTCTGTTAAAAATAATTTGAAAAAATAAATTCTGTGCCATTTTTTAACACCATATTGATTTGTACTTTAAAGAAAGATTGCACCTAGGACTGTTGATTATTTTCTTAAGTTTGCTAATTTCATCACATTTCTGAATGTCTATGAACTAAATTTCTTTCACCTCACTAATGAGATCTGCAAGTGGAGTTTCACAGCAGGGGAAAGATCAATATGTTACCGGGAAGAGGTCAGCACAAGAAACATTTTTCCTCAACAAAAAAGAATAAGGAATTTCCTCCTATATGATTTCTTCCTACCAGGTGGAAAACACTTTGAACTATTCTGAAGAGTTGTAAATGCATTCAGACACTTTTGGGTGGGAACTGGCCTCCATACTCACTACCTGCCATAACAAATACTGGACAAAGTTTCCATTATATCAGACTGCATACAGTTGGCAAACAGTTTTATTTTTCACTTTCAAATTATGTTCTTCGCATGGACTTTGTCAACATTAAGCTATCAAATAAGAATCCTACATGTATATACTTTTACATCTTGTATTAGGGATTTTTAGGGGGAGACTGCAGAACTTAGAACATTAGCAGAATGTAGCACAGCAGTTAATAAGGACAAGAATGGCGTGCTTCCTTGTTCTTATGGATGAAAGACACTTCATAATTGAGTGCCAGAGTACCATAGACAGCACAAACACTGGACACAGATCACAACAGGTTACCTCCAAAAAAGTAAAGTTATTGGCAGCAATTTTTGCATTCATGAACAGGTCTTTCCATACTGTCTTTATCTGGGCATTGTAGACAGGGATCTGCAATAGTACCTGTAACACTATAATCAAAAAAAGAAAAATTCTGTCAAGAAATTTTGTCTTCATGTTCTGCAACACAACAGGTTGTTGCTATCCCAGCTTTTCCACTGGAGGAGATCAGGACTATTCAGACCAGTAAGCACATCTGTTTCAGTGTGCAGCTGCTATTTCTTCAATTGCTGTGTAATGAGATTCCTAAAATGTTTGGTACAGGATGCGCTTCTGATCTTCAGTGTCATTATACAAGTCTGCTATGCTGCTCCCAGCTTAAAAATGTTAAGAACAGCTGTGCTGCTGAAAAGCTCGTTAAAAAGCTACTGGTGTTGCTGTTGCATGAAAAAGGCATTGAGCAGTGAATATTCTGATTTCTCTAATGTCTATCTTTAAATTTTGTGTTCATGCAATTTTTTAACACAAAAATATTGATACAAAAATTAATTCTATATCCTCCCCCTTCTTTTAGGACTACAGGATATTGAGTAAAGCATCTGAGTTTCTAGTTATGGAGAAACTGTCAGGTAAAAAGAATTCTTCAAATGACACTGACAAATAACAAGATTCACCTGAAAGACGAAAGACACAATTCAAAGCAGATACAAGCTTAAAGAAAGGGAGTGTTTGACTTGAAATAAGCTGTCAATGTAAATGCTCCAATCTTTCTTGAGGTATTCAGTTAAAAACAGATTCCTTTCTATAATAAACTATGTCCAAGAAAAAAAAAAACAACTACAAACCTATTCTAACTCAGCTTTGTACTGGATGAAACAATGATGGCCTGCAATGATGAGGCTCTTTAATTTGATTATTTTATTTATGGTTTTACAGAATAAGGGCAGTGTAAAATTCTCAAAATATAATAAAATAATCACTGAAATGATAGTCTAGTGAGCTTTGCTTAGAAAACCCTTTAGGTAATTCAGATACCCTTACAAGGTTTCTAACTTTATTCCTATGTTAATTTTAAAAATGCAGGCTATGGCTGTGATATATCAGTACATACATGTAAGGGTAAAGGCCTAAGACATAAGTGTTTGAGGGATTCAGACAAAATAACATCAGAAAAAATTCTTGAAGCATGAGAAACACCTTTGTATTGTGTTTGTTCAGATAAATCATAAGTAAAGAGTATTATTTTTCATCTTTGCACTAGAAAAATATTTTAGGGTTGGAAATTATCATGGAATATGCCCAAGACAATGTTTGCAAAAGTAAGTGAAAGTCTGCAAAGAAGCAGTTTGATTAGTAACATTTAAAATTACTGTTAAATCTGGTAAATACTGATATTGGAAGTGATCACACAATTGTAAACTAATGATATGCTATGAGAAGAAAGCTTACTGTAGTCTGGAATTTTTACAAATGTGTTAGAACAAATAAATGTTTTAATACCTCTTTATTTCCTAGTTCACAAGGGCACATATTTAATCTGTGGAATTATTTATAGCTATCAATATTTCATAGGCTAATTTGATATTGATATTTTTTTAAATTCAGGAATACATTATCTTCTAAAGAAAATTTAAGAAAAACTTCATAAGAAGATCTGCAAATTCAAAAATTATTATTTCTCTCTGCTTTTTGATCTAATCCAAACCCTTGAAATTTCATGCTTCTCTACTGCAGTCTCATATGCACCTCCATCTTTACATGTAGTGTAAAGTAACACATTTTTGTCTAGTTCTCAAACTGCCTAAAGCGGTTTAGTTCAGGAAAAGTAAAGAAGCTAAACCTTGCAATGTGTACCTTGTGTGAATTTCATGTATCATCCCTACTGTAAGGGCAGCACAACATGTGTGAATTCTCTAGGAAAAATGAATGCCCACACATCTCATGGAATTTGGATTGCATTTCCTATACATCAGCATATCACTAATCAATCAGCACAAGACAGTACAATGAAGCTCCAGTCAAATTAAACCAAGTAAGGAAAATACATACTCTTCTCAGTTCATTTTTCTGGAACAGTCTCAATGTTAATTTTAAGTGGGAAGAAAGAATATAAACACATGAAGAATATAAAAAATACCTTTCTGCATACGTATGAATAGCAGTACACTGTCTAAAATGAGCCATGAAGTCCAATTTTGGCAGGGAATACTGGCCATTTTATAATAATTTTGATCTATCTCAGTAATATTCAGGCTTCTTTTGGTGTTGTTTGGTTTTCTACTTTGTTATATTATTTTTGAACATAGTAGGTGTAAGTTTTATGGAGTTGAAAATTAACAGGAAAGTATCTATTCAGTAAATAGTTAGTAGGTTTCACCTTTTAAAAGTTATTTAAACTTGGTAAGCTGCTTCTACTTAACAGTTTACAAATATAGCCCATTAACTCAGAGTTCTGAAATAACACATTCAAGACCTTAAGAAAAAGACCATCTTCCTATTCATCTGCAAAATCTTGTCTTTGTTGTCAGATAAATGACTTCCATACTTTTTGTTTCTGGACGAGAATGTTCTCTTGATTCTTGTTTTGTTTTCACTTTTCCATCCCATCCTGGAAGTTTATCATTCTGATCCTAAACATTTACAGCTAGATAAATCTTTTACTTCCTCTCCCCTCACACCCCAACAAATAAATGGAACAGAAAATTAGGTCATTCATCACAGTGAGATAAAATCAGAAAGTTGACTGAAGAAATGAAACTCAGTTTCTTAGTAAACTTATAGTATTCTTACATCATATGGCCTTAACATTATCAAGATGCTAAAGATGTATAAACCTCTTATATTTTTTTTTTATATCTGGAGAAGAGATAATGCCAGGGCAGAGCTGATTTGCAGGGAAGAAAAGCAATAAAAAATTGGAATCTACTCAGGCTTGCTCTGTCTGAATACAATAGATTATTTTATCATCTCTTTTACAAATTTCCACTTAGTTGCCCTACATTTTTATGGCAATATTTGCTAGGAAACCCTGGGCTTTTCTTCAAGTAAAGGAAAACTGAAGAATGACTACATAAAACAGTTTTGGACAGAGGATTTTTTTTCCCCTGTATGGATTAGTGTTGTGAAAAGAACAATTCATGCAGTTATTAATGAGATTTGGGGTTTGTTCTTTGCCAGCCTTTGGAGAAAAAACGTGCATCTTTTCATTATTTTAGAGGTAATCTCTTCCTGCAATATTCCAGTCCCATAGAGCACTTCAAAAACTTGTATGGTTAATGGTGACAGTCTGACAGACAAAGTGAGTTCAGAAAAGAGCCACTAATACTGAAAGGTGTATTACAAAAAGCAGTGGCTGGTTCTAGTAAGATAAATAACTTGGTCCCAATTTCAGAACACTATATAAGTGAACGTATCGAATTAGAGAGCAGCCAGGCAGTTAAATAGACAAAATTAACGAGATTGTTGAAAAGAGATACTATTTTTTTCAAAAAATTAGACTCCATAGAGTTAGCAAAGTTAGTCCCAAGATATTTTTTTTAGATGAAAGTGCACAGCTTTTGGATTCTTACCCTTTCAGAGACTGAATATAGAATTTCAAGGAAGGCAAAACTTTTGTTAGCTTTGCAAAACAAAGATATTAATAGTTATTCATTGTCAAGTTGCAGCGGTTACTTTCCCTTTTCTATTGACCCACTATTTTTCTGAAAGTTATACATCTTTAACGAAGTTATTTTCAAGTCATTTCCCTACAGAAGTTATTATGCATGAATTACATTCATACCCTGGAGCTACTGGGCCTCTCATTCCTCTCATGCCTTTCTGAACAACCAGCTGCCTATTTCCAAGCAGAATGTACCAAATCCAATACAGATTTGCTGTAATATCGCTTCTTCTAGGGGCTAGCACAAAAGTATACTATGCACTAGAGATTCTGCACCGTTATGCAGTGGGATCTCACATTAGACATGAACTGACAAAATCTTCAATTTTATTTCAGTAAAAACTAGACTGAACAAACTTTCTGTTCTCTTCCATTCAGTTATTCAATTTGTTTTGGGGGGGAGGAGGGAGGAATTAAAAATTCTAAATTATCTCCATGAGTTTCAGGGATGGTCTTATTGGCATCCAGTGGTGTGGGTGCAAAGGAGGACTCACTCTCCAGTCACTGCAAGGCCACATCCCCCTTCGTGACCCTTTTGTGCAGTCTAACAAGCACAGTCCCCTGCATACTTGTATAGGAGGCTCCTGTCTCTGATGAGAACCACAGGGGTGACCCTCATAACCTCTGGATCCACAGCTAAAGAAATCTGAAGTTAAACCACTTTCTTTGAACCTATCTGCCTCTGCCTGCTGGCAGCTCTGGCTCACCCATTACCCCCTCCCCGCAGCAGCTCTCCGGCATGGCCGGGGCCTTCCCGCTGGGCTACCCGGCTGGCATGGGGATGCAGCTGCCCTTACCTGGAGCGAACACCATCGTGCCGCCCGTGCGGCACGGCTCAGCACCTCGGACAGATCCCGGCCCTGCAGGGAATCAGCACCTCGGACGGCCCCCGGCCCTGCTGGATCAGCACCGCGGACAGCCCCTGGCCCGGCCGGGAATCAGCACCTCGGACAGCGCCCGTCCCGCCGGGCTCAGCACCACGGACAGCGCCCGGCCCCGCACGGCGGCGGAGGCGGCCGCGGTCCCTCCCTCCACAATGCGGCGGGGCGGGGGGGGGGGCCGGGCGCCNACACACACACACACTCTCACTCTCTCTCTCTCTCTCTCTCTCTACCAGGGAACCATCACTGCCATAATTCCTTGCTCTGCAGTTGCAGCAGGGGGAAGGGCGAAAAGGAGAAAGGCAACAGCGATCTGCCCAGCAGGGAGACTGGCTAATTGCTCCTAATTACCTCTCGACAACAGTCCCGCTGCCTGACATTTTGGGGTGCTCTGCTTTCACCACAAGCTGACAGCCCTGGTAATAGGTTCCAGCAACACCATACTTTGTCACAGTATTTTCACTTCCAAAAGCTGAAGAATTTATACTCTGATTTCACAGGCCTGTTAACCCAGCTGTACCCAACAGCAGCACATCCAAGAGGCAACATGAATGTTTTGGCTTATAGAAGGTGACATAAAGGCAAAACAGTAAAGAAAATAATGAATAGTAATAAAATAAAGACAATGAGGGCAAACAGCAGAAGACAATTTAAAATTTCCCACCATCTTTTATGCTCAGATTTCCTGTGGATCCTGAACTTCAACAGCAGAAGTGAGAAATATACAGCCAGGTGGGACAAGATTTAGAAAAACTAGCTCTCCTCATTAAGCCTAACTTGCAAGAGGGATTTTGAAAAACATTATCAGTGCAAATTAGAGAAAGTACTTTTTTAAAAAATTGCATAAATGTTTGCTTGTAAATGCTTGCATGTAAATGTTTGCAATATGCAATACATTTTTCAATCACATTTCCATAGCCTAAGATATTCTCACAAGCTTATTTCATTCTTTTCATAGTCAAGCATTTCACAAACACAGAATTCCCCAATTAACAGATACTGGAAGTCTCAAAATAAGGCCTTATTCTTAAAATACAGGCACAAAAACCCACTGACATTAAATAATGTTGCTTATTTACTTCAGCAAGACCTGAAAAGTGGTGTCACTGTCAAAGTCAAACTAATTGCCTGGTGGCGTTTTTTCTGGTTGTTTTTTGCTTGGTTGGTTTTTTTGTTTGTTTGTTTTTGTTGTGGTTTTTTTTTTTGGTTTTTTTTTTTGGCATGTAATATCATTTCTCCTTGGGAATGCCTTACAGATTTATCTTCACTTACCATTTCTAGTATTCAGTTTCTGGATATTCCTTTTATTCCCCTTAGCAATTCCAGCTTCTTTATTGCCATTTGTTTCCCTCTTCTGTCTTATATTTCAGGGATTCAGTTTCATTTCTCTGAGATGGCAATGGAATTAATGAACATAAGCATACCTCTGGTTGCTCAGGAATGGTGTTCCCTTTAAGAACGTGACTTCAAAAATCTCTATTCTAATCTTTCCTCACCTATCATTATTCTCATTCACCTTAAGTATGGAACTAACAGGATACCTAAGAACTCATTTAGAAGAATTTCTAGTAAAAGTATCCCACATAAAATACAGAAAAAATGCAATCAACAATATTCAGCATTCTTAAGAGAAAGGTGGAGGATATCCCGTTATCTTCAGAAAATCAGGACTGATCCATAATTTGGGAAGACTGTAAGGAAACTTACACTGGTATTTTTATAATTATCTGTTACGTGGGCCTTAATTCTTGATTCGTGTGTTCAATGAAGAGTTATCCATCATGAAAAACAGGAATTAAAGCACTTCTGAAAAAATCTATTACATATATTCTCAAAACAAATTATATGAATATTTCTAAGAGATTGTGTTTTGAGATGGTGGAGCAGCTTGTTAAAAGATGTTAAAAACAACAAGTATGATTCAGTGATATGAAAATCTGTAAAGTAACCTCTAAAGGTGGGTATATGCAACTTGGTAACAAAACCTACACCATTCTGGTGAAAGAATACAGTTCATTAACAATAATGCTAATGAACATCTTTCTTTAACTGCTATCTGTATTTAATCTGATAAATAACTCAAACCAGTCACATTTGATTCTACAGATTTCAGTTTCCTTGCTCAAATTAAAAGCTAATAGCAAGTAATGTTTTCTGTTAGAGGAAAAAATACTATCAAAAAGCTTTTTGAGCTTCTTTTCGTCATACAATTAATTTCTGTATTTTGGATTGGGTCACAAGTTCAAATGCATCCAAAAAATCACTGAAATAACTGCACATGACAGAGGTCTATAGTGAACTGTCACCTCAAAAAAAAAGTGCAATTAACGCACTACAACCACCAAAACAAAGAGTGCTACTAATTTTTTTTTCATTCAACTTCAGATAAGTGGAGAACAACACTAGTTATGCCCACTTATACAAAAAAATCCCTTGAGAATGAAGCACATTGGTAAAAATGAGGTTATACAATTAAAATACAATACATTTAAAGATGTTCCATCAACTTGTATGAAATAGGAAGCATGAAAACACTTACTAAAACATCCGTGTATATTTTTATCAGTCATTATACAGTCCCTGCCATATGTATCATTTAAATTCTTAATGTTTAAGTGAGGAATTACTGATTTCCACATAAGATCAGGGGACGCAGAAATTCTTTGGTATGTATCTTCAAAGACATTTTTGAAGAAGTCTTGACTTACTTATAAAGTACATTGTTAAAAATTCTAATGCTTTTTTTAACAGATTAACATTTTTAGACAGTTACAAAAGTCAAGTTGACTGATGTCACTTTAAATCATCTGTGTTATTCATAATTCTGTCTGTTTAGATCTGAAGTAAGCCCTTTATTCTAATGGAGCTGATAACAATTGTTTGGTCACATAGGTTCAGAAGCTTTGTAATATGTATTCAGGAAGGAGCCCTTTCCACCTGATGATATTCAAGGTTTCAATGTTTTGTTAACAAGAATGTACAGTTAACATTTTACAGGTAACATTTTAAACCCTTTTCTGAAAGAATCATTCAGAACTAATCACCTAAATAGAAATGAACACGTTTTATATTAAATATAATATAAAGAGATAATTAAGATTTCATACATTTTACATCAAATCCCAGTATGATATTTTTCCCCAAATTTGAGAACTGAATATCTCTGAGCCTTTTTCTTTATTTCCTCCCACACTTACATATTAATAATCAAATCTAGCTTTTTGAGAGGGAAAATTAATATGATTAGGAAACTGTTTGAACTATTTGATGTCTTTTGCTAAATTGGCTATGATCTTAATGGTCTTCAAAAAGTGATTACAGTCACTGTAATCTTATTGTTAATCTTAAGATTAAAATCTTTACTAGCCAAGATGCAATATATTACATCTGAAACTTCAAGGAAGCTGTTTAGAGGAAATTGTGACTGAGTGTCAGCAAGAAATATCTAAACATTAGATGAATATTTGAAATGTCAAATTGCAATCTGTACAGCAGGGATCATAATAGTCAGGGTCCTAGATTTAGAAACCTAACATTTAATACCTCTCTGATTAATATACCTCTAACAGCCAGATGGAGAGAATAAACAGAGAAAGTGGAAAAGAAAAATAAAAATGGACACAAGTGCCATTCTCCTGAAAAAAATAATTAAATTAAAAGTCAGTTACCTTTCCATGAGTGCTTCAGAAGAATAGCAGTACACAGATTTCCAGCAGCCAAAGACATGATACCTTGAAAGCCAGAGCAAGAAGATGCAACATATCCCAAGACAGGAAAAAGTGAATACCATTAAAGAAAAGTGTGGCCACTAGTATTTTAATTCATTGGCTTACTCATTTTTCTTAATTAATCTGATAAACTACATAGTAGTCCAGGGCTGAGATTTACAAATATGAATAAATTTTAGACAGTCTAGGAGAAACAGCTGTATAGTTTTGGGGTGGTTTTTTGCTTTGTTTGTTGGTGTTCTTTAAAGTACCACAAAGATGCGTCCACCCCAGCACTTCTCACAGCCTGTAACGACATCCCAAAAGACCCACTTCCATCTAGGAAATATTTCTAGCTGATTATATTGCCACCCTCACAACATCTGAATGCCTTGTACCCATTAATGGTTATCTTCCAACAGTCCCATAACAAGTAAATGGGTGTCTTTCTGTTGTAGATAGGAGTCAAAATTAGAGAAGCTGAACTCAAAGCAAAAGACAATCAACAAGAAACAAAGACCTAGAGAAATTCAGGAGGTTTAAATAAAAGATTGAATGAGTCACGTAAAACATTACTACATATACAACTGCACAGCGGAGCCAAAGTAATCACTGTTCCCACCTGCCACACCTCTGCTGGTTGTCAGCCCCTTCACCAAGACAGATGAATGAGTCATTGTCCAAAATTTAGATTCTTTCCATCACACAGGAATTCTTTTATACAGCAAGGAATTCAGTCCAGTCAAGTCCTTGGTTAATAACTCTGCATTTGCAGAGACACAGTGAAACATAGGCAGAGGTTTTAAAGAACCTCACACACAACGACTGTCTTCTGACATGGACCAGGCCATACCATTCTGCACCACACCGAAAATGCACAGAATGGGTTGGGAGTCTCCTTCAAGTGAAATTCTCATCTTCAAACCTTTTCTGTTCCTATCAGCATAATATTCGTGACACTAAAAATGAATATTTTTGTATGTGTCTTTCTCTTTTCTATAAAAACCTCTTCAGTACTCTGATCATGCCACAGCTTATTGGTGCGCATAACTTGACACACAAGTCGTAAAATTAGGCATTTGCTCAAGTGTTCAAGAAACTTAAAAGGAGAGAAGCATTTATGATCCATGGCAGAACAGCTAGCCAATGAGCTAAGGAGAAGAAAAGCCAGCTTTAGAATGAAGGCAGATATTTCCAAACTTTCAAAAAAAATGCTATTAGAGTCCTCAATCAATCAGTTATACATTTTGATAAAAGTAAGCGACATAAATATTAAACCACATACTTAATTTAATGCTCAAAGGCAAGAAAAAAGGTATGTAAAATGTAAGTACCAAAGTAATAATTTGAATGTGCTACTAAATAGCTTAGATTGTTCAAGAGCTGAGAATGGGAAATTATAGTGAACTACAGCAATATGAAATGCAAACAGTAAATACACAATACAGCTTCTTAACTTGTCCTATAAAGTCAAAAGAATGGGGATTTCATCATGCATGGCTAAAAATTAAACAATGTGGAGAAATCAGACAAATGTATGCATTTTAAATTAAGTTTGAAAATACCAACTTTGATACAAAAGAGACTATTTAAAACAGTAGAGTTTTAAAACTTTAAATTAGGTTAGCAAGATTCTCAGAACATAAACCATATCCATCTGCAAAGTATCTATAACAGGACAATCCTACACTAGTAAAATTTATCACATCCATCAAATCAGAGCTCCTGTTTGACTCCATTTGATCTGTCCTTGGAACAATGGGAGATCTACAAGAAAGTCACACAACTGGATAAATGCTAATTATTGAAGTGGAAAATGGAACCTATGCTACCTATTGAAAACATTGACTAACACTCTTAAAACGGGTAATTGTCCACTTCAATTAAAACATTTGTGTCTAAAATACCTATGTTTATGAAGGCAGTAGTGACATTTTAATGTAATAATTTCTCTTGTATTTCAGGGTGGGGTTTTTTTGTGCAGACTGAATAGCAAAACTCTAGCATAAGCAAACCTGTCAAGCTCTTCAAAAACTATATGTAGAGCTGTAGATAACTGTTAGTCTAGTGACCAAGCCCAGTTATGTTCAGACCTTTAACTTCTCTGAAATACAAAATGGTAGAGCTGCTCCTTCCTACTTCCCAAATGGACAGTTGAACTCTTTTCCCTTATTTGATCCAAGATAAAGAAATCCAGAAACAGAATTAGAATACACATATACATATGTTTTTAAAAATCAACTCTTTCCAATACAAGCAGTCAAGAAGATCTTACTGCTTTTCAGAGGTATAAGAGTTCCTGTACAATGCTGAAAAGTTAAGGATTGAAACCTTATACCACCATGACAAAGTTTATGTCTCCAAATCCTGGTAAAAGTTCTATTTTATACTTTAAGAGCAAGAATATAGTGGCCGTGGTTGTTATAACTCTTGCTGGAGAATTTGGATGACTTAGTAAAATATCAAAACCAATAATAGCTATAATATAAAATAAGGCACTTTGTAAAAAGAAAATATTCAAATTCTGTTACTTCAAAGGGGAAAAAAATTCTTTTTAAAAGCATAGAAAACCATAAGAAATATCAGAGAACAGAACTCACTTCCAGGGAAGAACTTTACACTGAAAGAAGTCAACTCTTAACAAGGAAAGCCTTCTGGAGCCTCAGCTACATAACTCAAAATTTACAGTTAAAACTCATTAATGTCAAGGACCAAGTGGAAATGTAAAAAAATCCACAATTTTTATATTCAGACCTTTAAATGGATTCATATTTATACACAGAAATAAATCAAAATCACTCATTTGAAAACTTTAGGTTTGCCACTGAATCCTAAAGTCAAAAGATAGAAAAATAAATTATGCTAAAATCAGTCTAGCTGACACACTTAATGAAATGTGGAATCTATTCCTATATTTTGGATTTATATTATTTGCATTAAGTAAAAAGAGTGATTTTTTTTCACCCAGCAAGTGATCTAAAACAGATCTAAAATACATGTAAATAACTATGAAGTGAATATTGTTTACTTCTAATACTTGCAAAGATTAACTTATGTTGAAAAAATGTATTTTTTCATCCTTTCAGGATTCCAGTTTTGTTCTTCAGTGAGTTAAATACCTATTGTCTTTTATTAAGAACTCTTTTCTCCTTAACTTGAGCAAATTTGCCACCATTCAAGGCTGTGTAGAACTGTTGGATAAGAGGCAAATAGGATCAGATTAATTTAAACAACAAAAAAACAAAGAGAAAAAAGGCCCCCCAACTTCAACCCCCAAATTCCATTCTCCTGAAAAAGCAGAAGTGACACACACAGATCATCCTCTTCAAAATCCCACAAGTCTACCAGCAGTGGATGTTGCAAAGAAATGGTGTCTGATCCCTTCTGTTGCCTGGCCACTTCTCATAAATACTATGCAACACGTGCTGTTTCATCACCTTGTACTTAATGTGGTGCTAAATCAGGCAAGTCCTGCTTCATTCCTTCTCCTAACTCCAGTAATGTGCTCCTGCCACTTTCTTTGGATCAAACCTAATGAATTGGTTCAACAAGGCAGGTCAATTTTAAATTAACTTGGGTACTGAATTGTTTTCTTATATAAGATCACTCCACTGGCTTCTTCTAAAGCCACAACAGCCGCTACATCTGAGGCAAACAAGATGAAGGAAACAGGTGCAAAAGGTAACAGCAAGAAAGCAAAGGAGAAAATGAGATTACCCCTTTTAGCAATAATTTGCAGTTTCACTATGGCAGTCAAAACACAAAGCTGCTGTCTCAGCAGGCAGCTCCACAACAGCTTAAGCTGCTCTAAACTGAGGCTGCTCTTCCACTGACCCTAGTGGAAGCTCCACCAGTGGAGTTAGTGGAGCTCCACTATACTCCATTCTCCTGTCTGAGCAATTTGCAAGGCCACTACAGTGCTTTGTTCCCATAAGAACTGCTTGTGGCAGCCTTTACCCTGAAAAAAAAGGACCTTTATTAGGGAAGAATGAAAACTTAGATGCAGGGAGGCTTGGTCTTTCAAATATTTTAAAAGACAAAAATACTCTAAGTTGCTTGTATATACAGATTACTTAAATATATAGACAGGCCATTGGGAGGAGGTCAGAAAACTGCAAGTGTAAGCACTGTATGGTTTGGGTGGTTTTGGTTATTGTTTTTAACAGAATGGGTTTACATCAAAAATACATTTTTCTAAACGTAAGAAAAATTTTCATGCTTTGGCGGAAAAATCCAAAAAGAGCTCTCATGTTTTAATGATTTCATAAAGATAGTCTATATTCAATGCATCATATCTACTAATTAACTTCTGAGTGAATAAATCTGCTTATTGCATAATATGTAGCATGCAGTTACTGTCTTTTATATTTCTTCAAAATGGCTCAGTATTATGAAAAAGGAAATACATTTGGAATTTCAATTCAGTAAGAAATCTAATTTCTTGTTAGTACCACTCACTTTACAAACTTGTGCTCTCCAACTATAGATTTACCAAAAAAATCATGGAAGGAATCTGAGATACAGGTATCCAGAAGTTCTGCTTTGACCATGGTTTTTGATACCCATATACCAAACAGGTCAGATGCAGTACATCTTTATTCATATGGTCCACATGTTCTTCAGGTTTACCTATAAAAAATTAGATGCTTAGCTACCAAATAATATAAATATCAGTAAATTCAAAAATATGTATTAACCAGATTCAAAAATATTATTTCTATTTTAAGGAGTTGCCATGCTCTTTATACTGGAAACACTGAAGTTCACCAAGTTTCAGAATTCTAGAAACATATAAATGAGCAGCGCAGGCAAATAAAAATAATATAGAAGGACAGTGGAGAGAAAAACACTGGAAAACATATCAATACCATATAAATCACTATTTTCAGCTATTCTGTTATTTCAGATTTCTTGCATTACATTTAAAAATACTTCCTGGGAATAAGTGTCTCAACTCTTATGACACATATTTAACAAATCTATTAATGGAAATCTTCCATCTGTTCTGAAATGATTAAGAATGTTGCTATAATTGGTTTAGATCTATATGAAGACAAATGACGGACCAACTGCTGTAATGGAATTTTTAATGAAATGTGCACAATTCTGGCTATCCGGACACACTACTGTGATCTAAGGACTAACTGAAAAAGATGAAAATTCCTTAGATCTGTCTTTACCTTTCAGGCAGAATTATCCTGTTCTGTACCTGTCTGTAAATGTTTACATTCAGAAAAGTCATCTGTTGCAAGTAGTAAATGTAGTCTCTTTCATAAATGCTTTGCCTCTTCTTTAACACTAGAGATGTCTATATTAGTAGTATAAAAAAAATAATCTGCCTCTAAAAATATACTCTAACCTTAGGGTAGACTTTCTGATATAATCTGATATTTTATTCTGTATTTCACACAATTCTATTAATTTTAAGCATCCTTACTTAATGAAATCATGAACGTAATCTCTGTATTAGAAAACTGAGGCCAGATCTTCAAAAGAACTCCAGTTTGGCTACCTAAATGGCAAGATTTTGAGGAGTATTTAGTATTCTGTAGCATACATTCTGTAGCAACAAACAGAAGCTGACCTCAAACTTTTGCTACTGAAGTGAGCATGAGGAATTTTTTTCATGAAACAACCTTTAAAACTCTGATTGCCAGGTCTAAACCTTTCTAAAAGATCAAATCAGAAAAATAAAACCACAAATACTCAATTGTGAGTTGCTTCATTTTCTACTATTTTTTAAAATATTGATGATAATAATAGTGTGTAAAAGAAGGGCTGGGAAGTGGGGAAGGGCTGAAAGGTATTCTTTCCCAAACTTTTAGTTTCCAAACTGAGTTGTACCAAATAATCAGCAGCATACTCATGGCTAACACAATTAGAATGAGAAATTAAGCAGATACTGCAAAACGGGCTAATTTTGTTCCTTTTTCTCTTAAAAAAATCCAAACAAAAAACCTTATAAGGAATGTTAGACTAGTCTGGCCCAAATAAAGCCAACAACAAAATTTCCATTAATTGGACAGAATGTCATCCACTGTCTCAAACTCTAAAAGAAATTGCCATCCTTGTCAAAGCAAAAAAAAAAAAAAAAAAATTGCCCATTCCTAAATCACAACAC